>CM052898.1:154045511-154072897 GCA_028534135.1 Potos flavus
AGGGGCGGGTAGGGATAGGGTGGTTGGGTTATGGACATTGAGGAGGGTATGTGCTATGGTAAGTGCTGTGAAATGTGTAAGCCTGAGGATCCACAGACATGTATCCTGGGGCAAATAATACATTATGCTTTAATTAAAAAAAATTAAAAAATTAAAAAAAATTTTAAAAAATTTAAAAAAAATAAATTAAAAAAAAAAAGAATATGGCAAAGGTGATGGGATCGACAATACTTGATTTGTTTAGTCAAAGGTAATAGGAAAGTCATTTCTACAATTATGTTGGATTATGTAAGCCCAAGAGAGCAGATGATTCCCCTAATAGCCGTGAAGAAGGAAACTTCCATGAAATCTACAGCCACAAGGAAAAATTTGTGCCAACAATCTTGGAATTGGAAGCAGATCCATTTCTCACTGAACTTCAATATGAGAACACCATTCAGCTGAAATCTTTACTTTTGCCTTGTGAAACTGGGAGCAGAAAACTCTGGAAATCTGTGCCTGGCTTCTGACTTAACAGCAGTTACGAGACAATAAATGGGCATTCGAAGCCACTGGTTTTGTGGTAGTGGGTTATGCAGGATAGAAAACCATACACAGTTGGTGAGAAGTAAAGATAGCCCTAAAAGAAGACTTGATAGTTCCTAGAGGGTACATTCCCACTGGCCCCCTCTTATATATCACAAAGTCCTTTTCTATTCTGTTTTATTATCATCTTTCAAATTAGCCTGATCTAGTCCTTCCCCAGAGCATATATGAGGTATCCTAGTTTTTGGTTTTCTGAGTAGTTTTCTAATTGGTTTTGGTGCTTAGCCTCACTACTTTCTGATTCCTTTTGTCAATTTTTCTCACCCAACCTCCCCCCAGGCATTATTCAGTATGGTTATAGTTGGGGCCTGTGGCTACTCCAAAGCAGAATTTACACTTTTTCACTTCTCCAAAATTCCATCCCATTCAATTTTATGTTATTTTTTTTTAAGATTTATTTATTTATTTGAGAGAGAGAGAGAGAGCACATGAGTGAGGGGAGGGGGGGAGGGAGAAGGAAAGAACCAGACTCCCTGCTAAGCCCAGGACCCTGTGGCTCATTCTCAGAACTTGAGATCATGACCTAAGCTGAAATCGAGTTGGATGTTTAACAGACTGAGCCATCCCAGGTGCCCCATGCCAATTCCATCTTAAATCTCACTTTCTTGTTACTCTTAAAAAGAGAAAAAAAGTAAAAGTAAAATTTTTTCAAAAGAACTGCAAGCTTAGAAGACTTTGGAGATAATTTTGCCTTCTTAATCCCTGTAATTTCTTTTCTTTTTTTTTTTTTTTACCTGAAATTCCAGTATTCATGACATTATTAACAAGGGTCTTCTGTTTTAGGAATTTTCTTTTAAAAGTCAGTTACTTGTTGTGGGATGTTAATTATTAATGGACTAGTGAATGTTATGGGTCCACTTAGAGCTAAAACTGGGGTAAAGTTAGGACCTGAAAATTACAAAGCAGATTTACCTTATAGAGCTTGGTGTGAGAGCAGAAAGGGCAGGAAAGGGGGAGCACAAGAGAGATGGAGACCACTGCACAACATTTGCATAGTTCATTGTTTTTCATCTATTCCACAACTGTTATTAAAGAGAACCAACTAATGGCAGTTTTATTTATAAGTTCTGCTAATTTAGTGATGTGACCTTTAATCCTCACTCTTGTGAGTTTGGACCTCCCAAATCATGTCCTATTCTTGGAGTTGCTCTCTGCAGGAACATCAAGTTGAAAAGCTGGGTAAAAGTCTCAATAAGATTATTCTTTTTTTCTTTAAAATTTTTATTTAAATTTAGTTAGTTAACATGTAGTATAATACTGGTTTCAGGAGTAGAATTTAGTGATTCATCACTTACGTATAATACCCAGTGCTCATCACAAGTTCCCTTCTTATTATGCATCAACTATTTAGCCGATCCCCTGCTCACCTCCTCTCCAGCAGCCCTCAGTTTGCTCTCTATAGTTAAGAGTCTCTTATGTTTTGCTTCCTTTTCTTTTTTTTCCCCTTCCCCTATGTTCATCTGTTTTGTATCTTAAGTTCCACATATGAGTGGAAGTTGTCTTTCTCTGACTGCCTTATTTTGCTTAGCATAATATACTATAGCTCCATCCACGCCATTGTAAATGGAAAGATTTCATTCTTTTGATGGCTGAGTAATGTTCCATATACCACATCTTCTTTATCCATTCATCAGTTGATGGACATTTGGACTCTTTCCATAATTTGGATGTTGTTGATAATGCTGCTATAAACATCAGGATGCATGTGCCCCTTTGAATGAGTATTTTTGTATCCTTGGTAAATACCCAGTAGTGCAATTGTTGGGTCACAAGGTAGTTCTATTTTTAACTTCAATAGGATTATTTTTAAATGTTTATTTATTTGTTGTGCATAAGAGAGGAAGGTGAGATTTCACAGCCTTTGTGATGTCCATCAAGCACAAGCTGCGTTGCTATCCGTGGATGGTATGGATGAGCTGTGGATGGTGATTTTCTCAGTATGTTTTTGCAAAAATTTTTTTAGTAATTTATAAGATGATGTAAAGAATATTGATTGATGCATTATCCATAATAAAAATGAACCCAATCCCTGCAAGCTCCTCTATAGATGCTTTGTAGATGCCTCTAAACTACCCAGGGATTTTAGGCTTGTAAACTTATCATTGTCTTAATATTCTTCTGGATTTCATATGCTGGAAATGTTATGAAATACTGCTTTTATTCCATCTATATCAAAACACTCATCTTGTTTGTTAACTTATAGTATGGAGGTTTGTATTTAAATCTTCAATATATAGTGTCTGAGGATTTGATGTACATTGGTAAATTATTTCTTCATCAACTACTGACTTTTAATTTTCATAGCATTTGTCAACTTTCTCATGGTTATCAGATACTAGGTCAGATATTTTATTTTCTGATTTTCAAGCTTCAAAATTCTATATTTAATTTCTGTAATGAATAAGTAAAAAAATATTACATATGTAAGACACTTATTTTTTTGGCAACAATATTGATTCCACTTATTTTAATTCAGTGATATAAGGTTGTAAAAATATCTGTAGCTACATAAATAGCATATGTTAAATTCATAACATATAGAGGAAATTTTAATATGATGTCTTTGACTTTGGAAGTACAGCAAGTAGAAAATGAACTTGGTATTGGTACACAAATGAGAGCTTATTTTCAAACATTTTAATGTTACTGCTTTTTTAAAAAAGAAAAATTACTAATAAAAACAATACATTTCTTAAAAGAAAAGTGATCTATTATGAACCATCTATTATCAGCCACTCTAAGTAAATATAAAAATATTTATATTCATTGTAAGTACCAAAACTACATTTAAATACCACATGTTTAGTTAGAAATGTGTTTTGTGTTGATCATATTAAGCTTTTATTTAATTTCATTCCATTTATTCCATATTTTATCACTGATACAGTATTTCAGTGAAAAGTCTCAATTATAAATGATCTTAATTTCTATTGTATTATAGTGACAAACAGAACTTTCTGGAAATGTCATTAAGTAAATGTAAATATATCTTTAGATTATATTTATACAATTATACTTTCAACACTACTTACTCTGTAACCAATTATTCTATAATGTACTTTCTATGAAAAGGGTCTGGAAATATATGAGGTAATACAGTTTAAAAGTGAAACACGACTTATCAATGAGGATATATATATGAATAAATATAGTGACATAAAACACAGGACATTTGTATAAGGGTATTACTGCCTATAGGCTTTAGGCTTCCAGGCCTAGCTTTTCTTTAAGTATTTATGAGAATACTTAATGTGCATATTATCAGAAATTTTTCTGCTTTAAGGTAACATAATTCTTTTAAAGAAGTAGCACATCATCGCTTCTTGGTCTTTTGGCTAAGATCAAGTGTAAAGAAGTAATACAGGGAAGCTACTTTTTTTTTTTTAAAGATTTTATTTATTTATTTGACAGAGAGAGAGATCACAAGCAGGCAGAGAGGTAGGCAGAGAGAGAGGGGGAAGCTGGCTCCCCACTGAGCAGAGAGCCCAATGCGGGGCCCCATCCCAGGACCCCGAGATCATGATCTGAGCTGAAGGCAGAGGCTTTAACCCACTGAGCCACCCAGGATCCCCTAAGGTAACATAATTCTTGTTGTCTAGCTTTCCTTCCAGTTACAGATAAAAGTGATCCAGTACCAGACCAACACTAACCTAATTCAATTAAATAAACTTTAATTCAAAATTATAAAATGGGTATAACAGCATGTCATGAAAAAAGAAAGAAGATTCCAGTGAAATTAAAAAAAAAAAAGATTTCTTGGGGGGGTGGCAGGCCGGGGATTTGTACTATGGGACTTGGTCAATAAACGAAGGGGATTTAGCTCTGTCCCCGAAAAAAAAAAAAAAAAAAAAAAGATTTAAAAAGCTATTCTAGATTTGATTTTTACAGTCTTTTGGCAAAACATTCATTCACTTATGCTTTTATTTTTTTATTTTTATTTTTTTTCCCCAAATACTTTTATTTTATTTTTTCAGTGTTACAAGATTCATTCTTCATGTACCACACCCAGTGCTCCACGCAATAGGTGCCCTCCTCAATACCCATTACCAGGCTCGTCCAACCCCCCACCCCCTCCAAAACCCTCAGTTTGTTGCTCAGAGTCCACAGTCTCTCACACTTCGTCTTCCCTCCGAATTCGCCCAATTCACTCTTCCTTTCCTTTTCACAATGTCCTCCATGTTTTTCCTAATGCTCTACATGTAAGTGAGACCATATGATAATTCACTCTCTCTGCTTGACTTATTTCACTCAGCATAATCTCTTCCAGTCCCGTCCATGTTAATACAAAAGTTGGGTATTCATCCTTTCTGATGGAGGCATAATATTCCATTGTATATATGGACCATATCTTCTTTATCCATTCATCTGTTGAAGGGCATCTTGGCTCTTTCCACAGTTTGGCAATTGTGGCCATTGCTGCTATGAACATTGGGGTACATGTGGCCCTTCTTTGTACTGCATCTGCATCTTTGAGGTAAATACCCAGTAGTGCAATGGCAGGGTCATAGGGTAGCTCTAATTTTAATTTCTTGAGGAGTCTCCACACTGTTTTCCAAAGTGGCTGCTTTTAAATGGAACTCTTAAATTTTATACTTTGTTCAATTGCTATTAAAGCCACTTCCTAGATATTCCCAAGTCTTGTACCATTTTAAGGACTATCCCTGCAATGCATCTCTCCAGTCACCTTTCATTATTGGAATTTCTAACTTCAAAGGCAAAAATTCATTTCATTCTCTGAGATTTTTATGTTTTACATACAACACCTTCATTAAAACCCTTAGATTTGTGATTATTCCTGGTAGCAGAAAACATAAAGCCATATTTCTACCATCTGTTTTCTCTTATGGTCATAACATTTGTTAGATGCTTCCCAAACTTTAGTTTGTAAAGCAATTGTAGCATCTCTGCTACAATTGTTTCTGCTCCAAAGTCACTTATATCAGGATGTCTCTGGTATCTTCCTTTGTATCATAATTGTTTATTGACTTCCCTATCCAAGAGACATTATTAAAAAGAAGGAAGCAGGGACGCCTGGGTGGCTCAGTTGGTTAAGCGGCTGCCTTCGGCTCAGGTCATGATCCCAGCGTCCTGGGATCGAGTCCCACATCGGGCTCCTTGCTCTCCAGGGAGCCTGCTTCTCCCTCTGCCTCTGCCTGCCACTCTGTCTGCTTGTACTCTCTCTCTCTCTCTGACAAATAAATAAATAAATAAAATTAAAAAAAAAAAAAAAAAAAGAAGGAAGCAAACCTCTGCAATTCTTCATTATACTGTGCCCTCTTACTTCCCTTTCCAGGTCTAGATTCATTCTGAGCAAAGGCCTTTCAGGAATCTGCACTAGAGCTTGTAGCTAAAGAGATACGGTGAAGATGTCAGTGAAACACCAGCTGTCAGTATTGAGAGGAGAGTCTTTTCCATCCTCCCTGGCATCTTCCTCTGATTGTAGCCAGGTCAAAGAAGCTTATATGGTTCAGACCTGAAGACAATAGGCATCATTCTAATGTTTACTGTTAGGCAGTCCATTTCATAAGATGATTACATGAGCATGCAAAGATACTGCAACCTAGTGTTTAAAAATTAAAACCTGAGTTTCTCAAATCATTAGGATCAAAATAAAACAGTTTTAAAACATTTCCTGTAAAACAGTTTACAAACAATGCGGTGTTTCACTGAAAATAGAGCAGCCATTTTGTGTCTCTAGAGCTTGGTAGCATTACAGTAGAATCGATCTTCACATTATTCCCATTTTTAAAAACATTATTTAAGACTATCTACCCTGAGTTTTCTGGAATAGGCTGAGGTTTATCTTGCTTACTGTATCCCAAATCCTGAGTTTCAAATAATATACTATCTCCTCTCTTGTATCTCCAGTAGCTCATACCTTTTAATTTAGCAATGTCTCCTTCATTCAATGTTTATTGAACATTTACTGTCCACAAAACAGTATTATTGTTCTCAGAGTGAAAATACGAGTTCAAGTAACAAGAGTAAATATCTAATATTTAATTAATGCTTAGATATTACTTTTATATTTATAATTTTAAAAAAGAGTTTCCATGGACAGTATGAGCAATTATAGCATTTAAATGCTAATCAAAGATATTGGGAAATTTGTTGTTTTTGAATTTAAATTAGTTTTTTATGGATTAGATCTTCAGCATGGTCAGTGTACATATTTTCCACTTTGCTAAACTCTTTAAAATGAATAAATGTTAATTAAATATTGTCATTCATTAAAATTTACAGGTCATAAAAGAGATAGTGCCAAATATCTTATTTGTATAATGTTACAAGTTTATTAGGAATTTTGCTACTGCTGATTTGATTCATATGTAAATTGCCTCAAAGTAAAATTAACCTGTCACTCCTATAATTATTAATTATGCAATTATTTTATAGGCAAGCAAAAAAAATAAAAAGAATATTAGATATATAATACACCAGAAATCAATTGTAATATTATTTACTAAACAAGTAATTATGGTTTTGATCTCTATATATTTTACTGTAATACTATATTATCAAAATATATAATTAAATTTATTAATCATCCATTACAGAAGGGAGAGATGCATGGAACAGTTAAATTAAGGAAACCACAAATCATGGCAGTGTTAATTTCATAATATGGTAATAACATCCAGAGTATGGTCTCTGCCTTCCTATGTAGCTCATTTATAGCTTTGTTTATGATTCACCATCTAATTTAGGACATCTCCAACACAACAATTATTATTTGTTTAAAAAAAAGAATTTAAGACTGCAAATAATACTCCATAAAGCATACTCCCTCCCCTTTAAAGTATTTACTGACTTTATAAATATAATCAATTGTGATAAGAAATATTTTTGATGACCTCTAGCAGTTGTATGCTGAACATTAGCTGTGGCATGTATAACATATTTATCATTTTTTCGAAAATATAAAACATCAATGTGTTAGTCTAAAAAAGTGTTCCAACATGCAGGTAAAGAGCATGGATATTCACACAAACCTGGTTTCAACACAGGGATGTTTCATTTTGTACCAGCCGAGTGTTACTTAATCTGAGCCTCAATTTTCACAAAAGGAATAATAACTTCAAAAAATATTTGTGAAAATTAAAGAAAAGCATAGGGACTTAAGGAATAATAAACAGTAGCACTCTTAATATATTAGAATGATGTAGATGAGAAGTGTGCAAGTATTAAAATTTAGTTGGACTATATTGAAATTACTACTGGGAATCCAAATGTTTATATATACCAATTATATTCAGTTTGCCTTTGTAATAAAATGCGTGTGTGTATGTGCACATGTGTGCATGTGCAGCATGAAAACAAATATAAATATAATAAAGGACATAAATTTTAATTAACTCTGAAGTTGAAGTTACATTGTCTAAATTAGTTTGCAGTGATAGATTCTGAATCTTTTTGAGATATAAATATTTTCCTTAAAGTTAAATGGAACTGTTTCAATTCTCAATGCATTTATCATGTGTATATACTGCCCAATTTTGTTCTAATGAAATTCTCTCAGATTAGAATTGTATTGCCTTTGTGCTAATCTGGAAATGAATAAGGCTCTTTAAAAATTCATCTTTAAAGATTTACTGACAAAATTAATATGTGAAATTATACTTCAAATGATTTAGATTATAGAACTTCATATTTGTTCTTTATAAAAGTAATGCAATAAATATAATCTCAAACTTTCAAAGTATTACAGTGAATAATTTTGCCATAACCAAGGTTTACTTAAACTTTAATTTCCTGAGATCAATTAATTATGCATATACTATACAATTTTTAGACATTATTTGGTCCATAACTTTGATAATTTAATTTTCCTTAGCTACCTCTGTGGTCAGTGTAACAGAGTATGTGGACTATAACCTAAAGACATTATTTGGTCCATAATTTTGATAATTTAATTTTCCTTAGCTACCTCTGTGGTCAGTGTAACAGAGTATGTGGACTATAACCTAAAGAAAATATTTATTTCCCTTATGTAGTCAATAAGTAATATAACAAAATACAAGTGTAATATATTATACTTATAACTATAAGTATAATGTATTACAGGATAATATTGCTTATTCTCAGAGGAATATGAACACTTTATTTTCCAGGATATTTTGACATAATTTTCTTTTTTGATTACTTACCCTGAAAAAAGGCACTCTACAGCAACTGTAGCTCAGTGTATCTTCCTGAAATATGCTTGGTCTCCTTAGAAGAATTAAAAACATGCTGCTATCCAGAATACATTTTTCAGTACATTCACTATTTAATTTAAAGACTAGAGTCTAGGAAAAATGCATTACTTCTACTTTTTATTTTCATATATTTGTAATTGAAGAAGACTCCATGCTTAAGACATTCATACAAGTTTAAAAATAAATATATACAATAAATATAAACATGGTCCAAAGAGATGAGTAACTAAATAACAAATGAATAAAAAGTTTATTGGAGCTATTTTTAAAATTTTATTGCTCAAGTCAATGACTTAATTAGCACTGATGGCAAGAAAAGTATTACATACTTAATTCAGCACATAGTTTAGTGATGCCAACAGGTTAGATTTCCTTACGAAACTAATCACCTTGATATTTGAAATTGAGACTATACTGCTCCACATTTTGAACAACAATATTATATTTAGTTGAGTAAATGTATAGTATTATGAACATGTACATAACACTGTCCTTGTATTCTAATGAAGCAATGAAATAGATTAAATATTTCACATATGAAAATCTAGAAATAATCACAAAACCAAAATATGAATGAAACTTTTTCTTACATAACTCTATTTTGAAATTTGACCTACAATTAAAATGTAATTTATTGTAATAATACTAATAATTGTGTTTTATTTAGTCTAAACTTATCTAATGTGAAAAGGAAGTAAAACACTATTATTTAGAGCTCAGTTCTATAAATTTAAGGGCAATAATAACCTTAGTACAAAAATTAAAGTATAAATATTCTCAATTGCTGATAATAGTAGACATTAATTACATTATAAAATGATTTTTTTTATAATGGCAACATTGAATAGTGTGAATAGACTCTAAGAGTGGCAGTTATAAAGAGTAATGCTTAGTCAAAATCTATCACTAAAAATTATTCTAGCTTATTTATAAAATAATGGCACTGAACAAAATAATGTTGAGTCTTCTCTGGTTGTAGATTGCTAAGATTCTGAGGTTTATTCATTCAAAAAATAACAACAGATTATTTGTTATAAACATAAAATATGCAAACAAAGATTTAGAATGAATAAACTAAATGAATAAGCTAAATAAATGATAGTTTAGTCTAGATGCCATATCTGTCAGTCATGGTGTTGATAATGACTTGGCCATTAAGAGACAGTAAACATATTTTAATATAAAATTAGCTTCCTGCTTGTGTTTACCTGTCCATTATTTCCTTTTAAATGCATTTATGTAGTACAAATTATAGTGTGTACTTATAAATAAATAAATGTTTATCAAAAATTTCTGTGCTCATGTCTGTAGTACAGAAGCGTTTAATGTCAATTTTATAATATTAATTATGAATGAAGGCACCAGATTGGCTACTAAACATTTATATGGCAATTATCTTGCATGGATGGATATATTGTAATTAGTTAAAAATTTACTGTCAGAAGTTAATTGTGCTTATATATGAAATATAGAACCTAAAACCTTATTTGAATAATGTGGTAGCTTGAAATGGTTGTAGTTATGTTAGACAGATACACTATTAAATATCTGGGATAGATAATTCCTTGCCATTATAATCATGTCTGTGTGTACCAGAGGTCTGAACTTGATTCTAAAGTTTTAGACAAATCTGTGCATAGCGAAGAAGTGTCTAGTAGAGTATCATGTAAAAACACAACAAAACAACAACACAAAAACAAAAACCTTGAGATGAAAGGAATTGAAGCAAAAGGGCTTGAAGTATTAGAAACAGGAACTGTTCATATTAAGTCCAGGAATAGATACATCAATCACATCATCCTCTAGCCAATTTTCTTCAGATTCATACCTGAGACTTAGGATGAAAGGGTTGACAGTATTTTTTTTATTATAAAATCTTGCAGGAAAAGTGAGTGCATATTTACTATCATTAGTTCCAGAAGTCTCGGTAACTTCAATGTATAATTATTGTCAAAACGTGTGTCCTTCTCAAGCAGACTCACACACAGGCTCTATCCCCAGTGTAAAGCATTGACAGCCCATCTTGGAGTTTCAGGAACAATGTTACAACTTGTAGTGGGTATAAATGGAAGCTGTAATCAACTTGATTGATGAAACGTCTTTATGTATATTAATTTGTTTTGTTTTTTTAATAGAAGCAATAGAAATTATCCTCGAGAAAGACTGATAAAGAAGAGTTAGACTCAACGAAGGAAGTGTAGCTGATGGATCAAAATGTGGGAGTGGATCCCTGCAATCCCTTTAAAGTAAAGCTCACTTTTATGGGGCTTGGAAGCAACACCAGAGATACTATTCTGTGACTGTAGTACTGTTAAGCCTAGGCTAATGTGAGTTGGGGGGTGGGGGGGAGGACAACTGGTTAAATATGACAGCAGTATAACCCCAGATTAAATAGAAGTGATTTGGAAAGTTGAATTAAAAAAAAAATAAGTTTACTTGGATAGCTAAGAAATTCAGGAAAGTGTGTGTGTGTGTTTAATAATATATGGATATAATTTACTATATTCTAATAAGGATTTTCACATTTAGGTGTTGCAAAATCCTTTTGGGAATTTAAATCTGTATTTCAGTAAACAAGAATGTGATATGAAATTTTATTAGGTTTACATGGACATGTTTAACCACATTTTGAAATCTAATTATATACAATTTCCTTTGTTAGGGTATTAGAATAAAAATATACCTTTATTGCCCCCTAATGCCCTGAAGGAAAGTTTTCTTTGCAAAATAGACTATTTTCATGAAATAAGAACACATGAGTGTGTTCCGGGAATGGCAGATGCTTTATGTTTTCTCCACACTAGCCCCCAAAATCAAAAACAGCAAAATAAATACTTATATATATCCTTCGATAAAAGAGTATTTTATCATGAGAGATAAAATACAAATAAATGTAATATTTCTATAAGTTTTCAGATGAACCATTTGAAATATTAGCAGATTAACACAAAGAATTCTTTCTTTTTGGGGGAGTGGTTTGATTTTTTTTTCAAAAATCTCTAGGTAGAAAAATACTGTTTAGATTTTCCTTTACAGAAAATTAAATGTAAATTTAAGTTATGCACATTCTGACATGTTTGCTTATCTTAATAGTAAAACTGAATAGTCCTTCTTGGTTTGTTTAATTCCTTAATGATGTCTCCCAAGGAGGTTTTTAGGAAAGATTAAATATAGAACTTTTAAGGCAAAACAGACCTCTATTAGCTTATTATACTTGCTTTACATTTTTGCCTTGCTTTTAACTCCTGTAAGTACCTGATCATGTGCTTGTCTTTTAAAAAATATTTTTTAATAAAATAAAATGTAAAAATTACATGATGAGGAAGACTGGACCAAATTCATATTGTCCAGTGTAGGTGAATATTGGTGACACCTCACTAACGTAGATGAGAAAAACTTTCAGGAACAGGGTATTTTATTGTTGATTTTAAGAAACTATGCATTGTGTTCTTTTCTGTATTATTTATCCAGGCAATTAATGATCTTCATTTTTATCATTGTGTTTATATTTTATACTCCAAAAGATTTAAAGCAGATATATTTTGAAATGACAAAAAAAAATGTTAAATTCTTTTCCAAAAGGACAATTTAAGTCAGATAACAAGTATATAAACATATGTAAAGAAATTTGCGAACATTCGTGCAACCCTAAAAAAATCTAGAGTTTAGTCAGATAACGTTAAACAGATTAGAGATAAGCTTTTATGTGAAATTACTTGGAAAGTTTGTTTTGTTTTGTTTTGTTTGTTTTTTAAATGGTTTGCAGGAAAATTTAATTCTTGACATTTCTGGGAAGACCTTACTAAAGCCAAGTCTACACCACAACTTTATCTAACAATATGCACCTGCAAATCAATATTTTAATGGGTCAGTCAATAAATGAAAATCTAGAGACACTAGGAACTTTGGGTTTTGTCTGGAATGCCAACACTACCTTTGATTTGGGATAGTATTGAACCTATAGGAACCATTTCCTTATCTTTAACAGCTTGATGCTTTCAAATAAAACTTAATGTTGCCTTAGATTAAAAACATTGGGGTGGGGGGGTGCGCGCGCGCGCACGCAAGCGCATACACGTGCACAAATAGCAAATGTCACTGCCACATAATTCATTTCCTTGAGCTGAAATGTATATATATTTTTTAAAATGGTATTTCTTTCTAAATAGCAAAAAATCATATTGGGCATTCAAAAATCTAAAGATTCAGATGTTTGCTTAACTCCAAGTCCGTTTTAACATTTCTCTTTGCCTTTGTGTTTGTGATATCTTGTACCAGGCTTACAGAGTCTAGGTAAAAGCTTAATGATACACAAAATTAAACAACAGATTCCATACATATAAATAATATAAAGTAATTCCATCAACTTAGTGACGATATTTCACCTTAAATTATATCAGAAAAAAATAATTTACTTAGATTGTGCTTTTCTGTGCTTGTGGTGTATCTATTGTCTTTTTTTTTTCCCCCAGGTGAAGGAAAAGATGCTGACAAATACATTATGAGAGTTCTTACGTTGTTGAAATAGCCATGACCCTAAAATGTGAAATGAGATTAGTTTTAATAATACCTCGGGTTTATTAGAATTATTTGGTTTCATTTTTGCCAATCCTTCGAAGAGAAATGCTTCTCAGAGAATAGTGAAGGTATCCTTTTGCAGATTTAACATTTGGGCTCCCACTTGGAAAAGCCAGCAAAAACTCTTCATATCTTTTTGAGCAGATGATTATGCAGCCTAAGAAATTAATCTGCTTAGAGCCCATATTTGAATAATTTTGCAGATGATCCAAGCTAATTGAGAGTTGATATATAAAGCCAGAATGCTCATAGATTTTTTAAAAATCAGACTATAAAAACCAAGGGAGCTTGATTTTCATATCATCTGACAAACTTTTTTCTTTCCTGTGAATGACCTACATGGAATTTGAAGGTTACTTGGTGATAAATCATAATATGTAGACTGATACAAGATTTAGTGGATATCAAATAAGATTAGTGGATATCAAATAAGAAACTGGAAACTTGCTAGGAAATCAGATTCTCACACTCCACCACTCCAGATGGGTCAGAATAAATTAGAAATAGAATTAGAAATGAATTCTGGGGCCGCCTGGGTGGCTCAGTGGGTTAAGCCTCTGCCTCCAGCTCAGATCATGATCTCAGGGTCCTGGGATCCAGCCCCACTTCGGGCTCTCTGCTCAGCAGAGAGCCTGCTTCCCCCTCTCTGTTTGCCTGCCTCTCTGCCTACTTGTGATCTCTCTCTCTCTCTCTGTCAAATAAATAAATAAAATCTTTAAAAAAAAAAAAAAAGAAATGAATTCTGGGTAGATTCTGGGTTGGTTCTAAGAACTTGATTTTTAGTCAGCACTCCAGATTATTCTAAAACATGCTAAAGTTTAGAACCACAGATTTAGATAGTAAATAACACTAGATTAATATTGGTCTAAGAATCCATCTTCTCAGTTGTGGTATAAGTAATAAAGGGATTGATTATGACTTACCCCTGGCCTAGTTTGCATTTGATTGTCACTGTAGCTGTTTGACTACTAGGCAAAGGCAACCTTTATGTTTTATCATTAAATGTATTAATAGAGTCACTCTATTTGCAGTGAATGTTTTATATTGTAACATCTATTTTATACTTTTAGGTTATTGAACATCTCTGGTTATATCTAGTATGTCTTGATTTATAGATGACTCTCAGGCTAATTTATTTTTTTTTATGTCTAATGGCTTATGTGAGCACATCATTGGTAGTCTCTTTATTCTTTCTCTCATTTCCTACAATTGTGGGCTGTTGAGAAACTGATGATCTCTAGTTAATGAACTCTCTGTTTTGCAAAAAAATATTAATGTAAAAGACCTTTTATAATTTTTAATCAAAAGAACCTTTACTATGCCTAAGCACACAAAGGCACTCTAATTATTACAGTCTTATATAGAAGATTTTTTTTTAAGTATTCTGAGTAATTACAACTAGTGGCCTTGACCATGAATACATTTTTAATATGGCCCCTGAAAAAAATGCACTTTTAATACAAACTGGTATATCTGAGGATGCCGGGTCCCTGGGATGGATGAAGTTCAGCTCCTCAAGACCAACACAGATAAATATAAAAGAAAAAAGCAATTTCAAAAGAATACTTCAGTCCCATGAAAGTACAGCTTTTTAGCTCTTCTTATAGTTATTTCCACTGAATTTCACCTTACAGGGTAATCATGCAACATCCCTACTCTTCCATGAGTAACTAAATGCATTAACATTTTATATGTGATTATTTCATATTCTTTTAAATGATGAAAAATATTCCATATAATTTTAATATTTGCATATGTGATATAATAAGTTGTGCTTTTGTCCAAAATGTTTAAAAGCATTTTTTGGTGTTCCTAATATCTCATAATAGAACCTATACTTATAGAGGAGAAAGTTTGCATTGTTCATGGGAGTTGGACATTTATCAAATGTATTTTACTAATTTATCAAATTATTGGTATGTGAGTGAAAAAAACAAAGATGGTCTGATAGTCTGATTTTATAATCTTAACAGCACCTGTTTTCACAGTTTTTTATTTGACATTGGAATTATGGTAATAATTTTGAAAAAATTAATTACTACAAATCTGTATTAAGAAAGCATAACATTATCAACTAGGTTTTGTGTAACTATAAAGACCAGTTATATTTTAATATTCAACGTAAGTTAATTTTTGAAGTCATTTTCTTTTTTTTTTTTTTTTTTTAAGATTTTATTTATTTATTTGACAGGGAGAGAGACAGAGAGTGAGAGAGAACACAAGCAGGGGGCACGGGAGAGGGAGAAGCAGGCTTCCCGCCGAGCGGGGAGCCCGATGCGGGGCTCGATTCCAGGACCCCGGGATCAGGACAGGAGCCGAAGGCAGATGCTTAACAACTGAGCCACCCAGGTGCCCCTGAAACCATTTTCTTGATGAAATTGAATTGAACCTGTTAATCAGTTTAGATCAGCTGTTCTAAAATGCAAAAGTAATTGCGTAGGTAATATATGAGCCTGCAGATTCGGGTTTCTGTCTCTTAAAAAGATTTTGTGCGGTATTTTAAAGGGAAGTCCAGGAAAATAAAGGATTTATTCTTAAGTGATAATAGAGGGTTTCCCCTTTGAAGAAAAGTAGATGTACTTCGAGCCTATCCTTTGGGATGTTTGTTTGAAATGTTAATTAGAATAACTGGTTTAGCAAGTATTAGGACAAGAGCTAAACACCACTGACAGCAAGATATCTTCTCCTGGGAATCTTTCTGTTTCAGTGACTGCTATGGTGTTTAGAGTGGATGAAGTTACTGCATCCTTTCCACGAAAAATGTTGCAAATACGACACCATTTCTGAATGTACCTTAATATTCATTGTTAAACCAGAAAGATTTTCATTTTTAAAATTACTTATGTTTAAGAAAGTTAAAAAATTTAATAACTGAAGAAGTACATTACACTACTGCCTCTTAATTCATGATGTGATTGTGTATCATGCAATTTCTTCATACAAGGAGTGCCATTACTTCAGAGTATTTTTTTCTACAGTGTATCTGCAGAGACAATACTTTCTTGATTGCTGAAATTCAAATGTGCAAACTCTAAAAGCAGTTCCAGATATTTAATTATTCATGGATTCATTTAGGAGTTATTAAGACTTTAATTTGGGCCATGCATTGAAAAGTATAGGCATGGGCCCTGACCTTATGGAATTTACACTTCAGTGGAGGCAAAGGTACAATCGTAATATTGTGTGATGCATGCTTGAATGGAACTACGGAGAGAGGCGCTATGTATGTACATAGAGCGGAAGTGTAAAAAAATAATGAACTGATGATTAGACCCAGTTTTTATGATGTGAGCTGCTAAATGTGTTCCAATTCTATTCACTGAAATAGGGAAATAGAGGGATAATTTAGGTGGAGATGTAATTAAAACTATTGTGAAAATATTAAGCTTTAAGTGGCTGCTAGATATTTAGTTGGGATAGGCGGTAAGCAGTAATATATAAGAGCTTGGAACTCAAGAAAAACATAGTCTTTATTTGTAAACTGGAGAATCAGCATCATTAAGATGATTATTTAAATACCATGGAATAATTGAATAACTCTGGGAAAGATATTAACTATGGAAATATATGACCAATTAATATATTAGCAAATCAAATATAGCAGTATATTAGAAAAGAGAGTCTTAGAAAAGTGTGTAGATGGGGCAAGGTTAGGAGGCTAAAATGAAACAGAGGTTTACTATCTTCATGGAGTAAGGCTTAGGCTGAGTAAATGAATGAATGAATGAATGACCTGTACAAACTAATGGTTCATAACTGGCCCAACTGGTTTGACAAGCATGTCTTGATTATTGACCAAGGGGACTTCTATAGTTCTCCCAGTAAGTCCTTGGAATTCTCCAAAGCCAATACACCTGGCAAACATTATGGGGATACTCAGATACTCAGCCCAGCTATGCACAAAGTTAGAGCTGTGAGGCGGTTTGGGTTATTTAGATGCCCCTCCTGAGACTCTTGATGCTTGCCTGCATTCTTTTGTTTTCCCTGTTCTCCATTGATTGCCTTTAAATAAAAGCCTCGTGTAAATATACACTGTAAAGCTTGGTAAATCTTTTCAAATATCCAAACTGGGAAAAATGGTGTGCTTGAAATTTATTATCTTTACTGTTAGGAATGGAGAAAGAAGCACTTGCTAGGTCAGTTACTTCATGGCATATATAAGGAGCTACAACGACTTTTTCCAGGAATGATTACAAATCCAGGAATGTAGTTATAATCAGCCAATGATCAGTGTCAGAATTTGATTGAGTTTGTGATCATCTATAATTTTCCTCCGCAGTGTAGGTTTTTGCACTAACCAACCAGTGGTACTTAGATGGGGTAGGAATTATCACTCTTACAACTTTTGAGTGATGGCAGTACTAATCTCTGGAATATTCCAAGGAGTGAATAATTTATTTTTGTTTACTGCCTTTGTAGGATGAGGAGTTTGTCGGGGTTTACACTTGGATCTTTTTACAATATTATCTCTCAATCCATGGACCAGGCAATCAGCCTAGGTTATCCACCAGTTAGTTACTAATGACATTTATTCCCTGTATACATTCTGGAACTGGAGAAGTGAATATTAGGGTTCCACAGCCCCACTAACCCACTGATCACTTGGGCAAAATTTGATACTGACCTCATAAATCCTTACTCAGGGCAAAGTACTGTCACGTGGTTTTGCATCTCCAGGGTGCAGGGTCATTTCAAAGACAATATCCAATAATTCACAGCATATTTGTAGACTATCCATGCCCTAGTACTGCATAACTCTGAAAAATGAAAATAGGAGCCTTTGGGAAGATGGAGAAAAGAGTCAGGTTATTACTTTGACCCCTTACAGGGCACTCCTACAAAGTGAACCAAGAGGGAGACTCTGGTGCTGTGAACTTTGCTATACTCCTTTAGAGTAAGTTGCAGATATCAAAACCACAGGTTGTTCTGTTTATATGGTCTAAGAATAAGAATATTTTCTTAGGCAATGAGAATGAAATTTTCAAATTCAGGATATTTGCTAGTAATACAATGCTGTTATTTAATATACAGTCTATAGTTAAGTTTTACCAGTTGCCCCAGTAGAGACATTTTCTTTTTGAGCCTGGATCCAATCCCAGAATCACACATTGCACATATTTGTCATGTATCTTTAGTCTCCTTTAATCTGACAGAACTTCTTAATCTTTATCTTTTTTGACATTGAAATAATTAAAGAGTGCAGATCAATTGAACTGTTTTAGAATATGGGACACTGTAACATGTTCTATAATTTGTGTGCGCTTAATTAACTGTTCCTCATGAACAGCCATGCTGTGAACAGTAACAGAGTGGCCAAATTCGTTATCCCCATTTCCCTTGTGCATTCGTTCTTTAGACCTTCTTCCCTACAATAAGGCTGGGGGGTTCAGACATTTCAGCATCAAAAAATAGAGGCAGCTCCCTAGTACAAGTATCAATTAGCCTCCCTAACAGATCCTATAAACTGGTCTCTGATGAGTGAGTAAAAACATTAAATTGTTATCTGTTGATGTCATCCATGTCAAAAGATTTGACACAATCGGAACTTCTATTCTGCTTGCTTTTGTCTGGCACCTTAAGATCCATGCCTATCTGTCTTTGTTTCCCTGACTTCTGGCCTGTAGAGATTGTAACATTCTGCAAGTAGGTCAGTAACACATTCATTATACAGGCTATCTCCTCTGAGAATTCTCTTTGTGCCTCTCTATCTGGGATTTGCTGGGCACTAATTCTCAGTATAAGCCTGAAGTCAATGAGAGATGGTAGAGGTCATTCCCAGGAAGAATAATCATCAGTTTGTAAGAAAATTGCTTGAAGCCCAATCATTGAAGCTTTAAGTAGGGCAGTCAGATTTCTTTTTTTTCTTTTTTTTTTTTTTTAAGATTTTATTTATTTATTTGACAGAGAGGAGAGAGATCACAAGTAGGCAGAGAATCAGTCAGACAAGAGGGGGAAGCAGGCTCCCCGCCGAGCAAAGAGCCCGATGCGGGGCTCGATCCCAGGACCCTGAGATCATTACCCTAGCCCAAGGCAGAGGCTTTAACCCACTGAGCCACCCAGACGCCCCTCAGATTTCTTTAGAAGGTTGAAGTTTGTACTCATACTTCTTATTCTGGTGAAACATCATTTCTTCCTTGGCTTCTCCAGTTTCGTAACTTCATCTCCTTTTTTTCTTTTTCTTTTTTTTTTTTTTTCAATGATTCTATATATTTCTCAGTGCTCATCAAGATAAGTGTACTCTTAATCCCCTTTAACTATTCCAACTATCCCTCACCCACCTCCCCTCTGGAAGTTTCAGTGTTGCCTCTCCTTTAAATTTGATTCCTTACCTTAGATTTATCCGGACCTTAATAGTATTCTACCAATATAGAGCCAATGGATCTGAAATTATCCCTCAAAAGAAAATCCAATCAATAAGTGTTATAAATTATATCTGAAATGTTGAATGCATTTTATTTGATAAGAACTCATAATCACCAATTTCATTATTAATAATTCAATATTTGAAGAAGTGGAAAAGCAAATCATGTTATTCATTGCCTATTCAAGAAGGATTTTTGTTTGTTTTTAGGTATTTAGAATACCTAATCAATGCACATTCCTACTTAGAATTCTTAACGAAGAAATTTATCAGCTGATATAATTGCAGTCATTTGTCCAATCTATTTTATTTTCTATTATAAAATTTATTACTATTTCTTTAAAGATAATGCCCACGCTTTTTATGCCATAAGAGATTTGAAAAGCAATGTATGGTCAATAATTATCTCCACATTCATGCAACTCTGAAAGATGAATTAAAACTAAATGTATATCTTTTTGTCAATGCTTACTTTAGCAGAGAGAAGCTACAGTGGTAGGTGTGGTAGGTAACTTTTATGGAGTCAGCCTATTTATGGTGCTATTGATCTCAGCTATTTTCAGTGTAAAACAGTAACCCTATAAACATGTAATAAGATAATTATTTCATGTTTGGTTAAGTAAGGAATAAAAAATACTGCTATAGCGTGGCAACCACAGAGAAAAAGAAAAGGAAAAGAGATTTATAAACAGTGCATTAGCTGGATTTTTAAAATCCTTTGAAACTTACAAGAAAACACCATGATTTGACATATTATGGTAGAAAGTATTTTTGAAGGTGAATAATTTTCATATAACATCAAAATGTTCTTTTCTACTTTAATAAAATTAATTTATAAATATCAATATGATTATCCAGTAGGTACCCTATTTTTGTTGTTTTTTTTTTCATGCTGTTATTTTTATATAACATGTGGAACATTATAGTGGTGACTCATTTTTTTCAGTTTATGAGGTATGCTAAATTTATTCCTACATACCAAAAGCCCACTCCTGAGTAAAATGAAATATAGCCTTTACTATGAATTTAAGACGTGTAAACTGTTATTTTTTTTTCTTTTAAGTTTTTGTTTAAATTCTAGTCGGTTAACACAGTGTATTTTTAGTTTCAGGTATACAATAGAGTGATTCAGCAATTCCATACCTTACCTGGTGCTCATCATAGCAAGTGTACTCCTTAATTCACCATCACCTATTTAACCCGTCCCTATACCCACCTCCTTTCTGATAGCCATTAGTTTGTTCTCTATAGTTAAAGAGTGTTTCTTGGTTTCCCTCTCACTTTTTCTTTCTTTCTTTCTTTCTTTCTTTCTTTCTTTCTTTCTTTCTTTCTTTCTTTCTTTCTTTCTTTCTTTCTTTTCTTTCTTTCTTTCTTTCTTTCTTTCTTTCTTTTCTTTCTTCTTTCTTTCTTTCTTTCTTTCTTTCTTTCTTTCTTTCTTTTTCTCTTTCTTTCTTTCTTTCTTTCTTTCTTTCTTTCTTTCTTTCTTTCCCTTTGCTCATTTTTTCTTTCTTAAATTCCACATATGAGTGAAATCAGATGGTATTTCTTTTTCTCTGATTGACTTATTTTGCTTAGCATTATATTCTCAAGGTCCATCCATGTCATCGCAAATGACAAGATTTCACTCTTTTTTATGGCTTAGTAACATTCCATTGTATATTCCATTGTGCATACCTCTTCTTTATGCATTCATCAGTTGATGGACACTTGGGCTCTTTCTATAATTTGGCTATTGAGGATAATACTGCTATAAACATCAGGGTGCATGTATCTCTTTAAATTAGTATTTTTTTTTTTAATTTTGGGGATAAATACCTAGTAGTGCAACTGCTAGATCATAGGGCAGTTCTATTTTTAACTTTTTGAGGAAACTGCATACTGCTTTCTGGAGTGGCTGCACCAATTTGCATTCCCACCAACAATGCAAAAGGGTTCCCCTTTCTCTGCATCTTTATCAACACCTGTTCTTTCTTGTGTTATTAATTTTAGCCATTCTGACAAGTGTGAGGTGATATCTCATTATAGTTTTGATTTGCATTTCTCTGACATCAGTGATGTTGAGCATCTTTTCATGTCTGCTGGCCATCTGTATATCTTCTTTGGAAAATTTTCTATTCATGTCTTCTGCCCATTTTTTAATTGGATTATTCATTTTTTGGGTGTTGAGTTTTATAAGTTCTTTATTTATTTTAGATACTAACAATTTATTGAATATGCCATTTGTAAATATCTTCTCCCGTTCTGTAGTCTGCCTTTCCCTATTGTTGTTTCCTTCACTGTGCAGAAGCTTTTTATTTTCATGTAGTCCCAATAGTTTATTGTCGTTTTTGTTTCCCTTGCCTCAGAAACATATCTAGAAAGAAGTTGCTACAGGTGATGTCAAAAAAGTTACTGCCTCTATTCTCTTCGAGGATATTTATGGCTTTCTGCTTCACATTTAGGACTTTCATCCATTTTGAGTTTATTTTTGTGTATGGTGTAAAAAGGTGGTCCAGTTTCATTCTTTTGCATGTTGCTGTCCAGGTTTCCCAACATCATTTATTGAAGAGATTGTTTTTCTGTTGGCTATTCTTTCCTGCTTTGCCAAAGACTAATTGACCACACAGTTGTGGGTACATTTGTGGGTTGTCTATTTTGTTCCATTGATCTATGTGTCTATTTTTTTGCATGTGTGCCATTACCATAATGCCTTGATCACTACAGATTTGTAATATAGCTTGAAGTCTGGAATTGTGATGCCTTCAGCTTTGTTTTTCTTTTTCAAGTGGCTTTGGCTATTCGGGGTCTTTTGTGATTCCATACAAATTTTAGGATTATTTGTTTTAGTACTGTGAAAAATGCTATTGGTGTTTTGATGGGGATTGCATTAAATGTGTAGATTGCTTTGGGTAATATAGACAGTTTAAAAATATTTGTTCTTCCAATCTGTGAGTGTAGAATATCTTTCCATTTGTTTAATTCCTTTCATCAGTGTTTTATAGTTTTCAGAGTACAAATCTTTCACCTCTTTGGTTCGGTTTATTCCTAGGTATCTTATTATTTGTGGTGCAATTATAAATTGGATTGACTGCTTAATTTCTCTTTCTGCTGCTTCATTATTGGTGTACAGAAATGCAATGGACTTCTGTACATTGATTTTGTATTCTGTGACTTTCCTGAACTTGTGTATCCGTTCTAAGAGTTTTTTTGTGGAGTCTTTCAGGCTTTATATGTATAGCATCATGTCATCTGCAAATAATGAAAGTTTTACTTCTTTCATGCTAATTTGAATGCCTGTTATTTCCTTTTGTTGTCTGATTGCTGTACCTACGACTTCCAGTACTGTATTAAATAACAGTGGTGAGAGGGCGCCTGGGTGGCTCAGTTGGTTAAGCTTCTGCCTTCGGTTCAGGTCACGATCTCACAGTCCTGGGATCAAGTTCCACATTAGGCTCCCTGCTCAGTGGGGAGTCTGTCCCCCCCCCACCCTTTCCTCCCTGCTCATGGTCTCTCTCTGTCTCAAAAATAAATAAATAAAATATTAAAAAAAATAACAGTGGTGAGATTGAACATCTCCATCTTATTCCTGACCATAGAGGAAAAGCTCTTAGTTTTTGTTCATGGAGGATGATATCAGCTATGGTTTTTATTTATGTGGCATGTATTATGTTGAGGTATGTTTCATCTAACCCTACTTTGCTGATGATTTTTATCATGACTGGATGTTGTACTTTGTCAAATGCTTTTTTTCTGCATCTATTGAAATGATCATATGGTTCTTTATCCTTTCTTTTATTAATAGGATGTATCACATTGATTGATTTTCAAATACTAAACCACCCTTGCAACCCAGAAATAAATTCCACTTAATCATGGTGCATGATTTTTTTTTTTTTTTATGGTGCATGATTTTTTTTAATGTATTGTTAGATTCAGCTTGCTAGTGTTTTTTTGAGAATTTTTGCATCTGTGTTCATCAGGGATATTGGCTTGTAGTTTTCTTTTTAGTGGTGTCTTTATCTGGTTTTGATAGCAGGGTAATGCTAGTCTCATAGAATGAATTTGGAAGTTTTCCTTTTCCTGTTTTTTGGATTTGAGAGGAATACATAACTCTTTAAATGTTTGGTAGAATTTGCTTCTGAAGCCATCTGGACCTGAACTTTTGTTTTTTGGGAGTTTTTTGATTACTGATTCAATTTCTTTGCTGGATATCAGTGTGCTTAAGTTTTCTATTTCTTCCTGTTTCGTTTTATTTTCATTTTTAAAAGAGTAATCTTTAGGCCCCATGTGGGGCTCAAATTCATGACCCTGATATCAAGAGTTGCATGCTCTACCACTGAGTCAGCTAGATGCCCATTTCCTGTTTCACTTTTCGTAGTTTATGTTTCTAGGAATTTATCTATCTCTTCCTTGTTGTCCAGTTTATTGGCATATAGTTTTGTATAATATTCTCTTATAGTAGTTTGTATTTCTATGGTGTTGTGATGTCCCCTCCTCATTTGCTATTTTATTTATTGGGGTCCTTTCTCTTTTCTTCTTCATAAGTCTGGTTAGGGATTTATCAATTTTATGAATTTTTTCAGAGAACCAGCTCCTGGTTTCATTGATCTGTTCTCTTGTTTCCTTAGTTTCTATGTTATTTATTTCTGCTCTTATCCTTATTATTTCCCTCATTCTGCTAGCTTTAGGATTCTTTTGTTGTTCTTTTCTGGCTCTTTTCTGTGTAAGGTTAAGTTGTTTGAAATATATCTTGCCTCTTGAGTTAGGCTTATATTACTATGTACTTATCTCTTGAGACCACTTTGGCTGCATTCAAAGGTTTTGGACTGTTGTGTTTTCATTTTCATTGGTTTCCATGTATTTCTTTATTTTTTCTTTGATTTCCTGTTTGAACCATTCATTGTTTAATGGTATGTTATTTAACCTCCATGTATTTGTGGTCTTTCTAGATTTTTTCTTGTGGATGACTTCTAGTTTCATAGCGTTGTGGTCAGAAAAGGTGTGGTATGACTTCAGTCTTTTTGTTTGTTGAGGCCTGTTTTGTGATGTAATATGTAATCTATTCTGGAGAATGTTCCATGTGCACCTGAAAAGCATTGTGTATTCTGCTGTGTTAGGATGAAATATTCTGAATATATCTGTTATCTGTTAAGTTCATCTGGTCCAGAGTGTCATTCAATGCCATTGTTTCCTTGTTGATTTTCCGTTTAGATGATCTGTCTATTGATGTAAGTGGGGTATTAATGTCCTTTGCTTTTATTGTATTATTAATGAGCTCCTTTATGTTTGTTATTAATTGTTTTATGTATTTGGGTGCTCCCATGTTGGGGTCATAAATATTTACAGTTGT
Source organism: Potos flavus (assembly GCA_028534135.1). NCBI lineage: Eukaryota > Metazoa > Chordata > Mammalia > Carnivora > Procyonidae > Potos > Potos flavus. Next base: position 154,070,563 of record CM052898.1, read on the forward strand.
TATATCTTCTTGTTGGAGTGTCCCTTTATGATGGTATAGTACCTTTTTTTTGTCTCTCATTATAGTCTTCGTTTTAAAGTCTAATTTGTCCAATTTAAGTATTGCTATTCCAGTTTTTTTTTTCACATCCATTTGCATGATAAATATTTCTCCACCCCCTTACTTTCAATCTGCAAGTTTCTTTGGGTCTAAAATGAGTCTCTTCTAGGTAGCATATAGATGGATTTTTTTTTTTTTTTTTATACCATGGTGACCACTCTTATGTTTTTTGATTGGAATATTTAGTCCATTTAAATTTACAGTAATTTTTGATGCATATTTATTGACATTTTATTACTTATTTTGTCATTGTTTCTGGAGATTGTTTTCTGATCCTTTCTTGTCTTTGTCACCTTTGGTGTTTTCTTTGCATTCAGAAAGTCCCCTTTAATATTTCTTGGAGGGCTGGTTTAGTGGTCATAAACTCCTTTGTTTTTTGCTTGTCTGGGAAACTCATTATCTCTCCTCCTATCTGAATGACAACTTTGCTGTGATAGAGTATTCTTGGCTCCAGATTTTTTTCCATTCAGTACTTCGAATAATCTTATCCTCTCTTCTGGATTGCCAAGTTTCTGTTGAAAAATCTCCAGCTGGCCTTATGGTTTTTCTCTTGTAAGTTAAGGACTTCTTTTGTCTTGCTGCTTAAGATTTTTTCTTTGTCAATCTATTTTGCAAATTTAATTACAATATGTCTTGGTGTTGGCCTGTTTTTGTTGGTTTTGGTGGGAGTTCTCTGTGCCTCCTGGATCTGGATGTCTGTTTCCTTCCTCCAATTAGGGGAGTTTTCTGTTATTCTTTTTTTTTTTTTTAAGATTTTTTATTTACTTATTAGAGAGAGAGAGAGCAAGCAAGAACAAGCAGGGGATAGGAGCAGAGGGAGAGGGAGAAGCAGACTTCCCGCTGAGCAGGGAGCCCGATGTAGGACTAGATCCCAGGACCCTGAGATCATGACCTGAGCCAAAGGCAGACACTTAGGTGAATGAGACACCTAGGCACCACTGTGCTATTATTTCTTGAATTAATTGTTCTGCCCCCTTTTCTCTCCCTTCTTCTTCTGGAACTCATATAAGATGAATGTTTTTATATTTGATGGAGTCACTGAGTTCCCTAAGTCTATTCTTGTGTTACATAGTTCTTTTTCCTTTTGTTCAGCTTCATTACTTTCCATCCATTACTTTATCTTCTAGGTCACTGATTCATTCCTCTGCTTCTTCCAGCCTCCTGTCCATTGCATCAGGCCTGTTTCCAATCTTGTTTTTTGCACTCTTCATCTCTGATTGATTCTTTTTAACTCTTTTATTTCTCTGATAAGAGTCTCACCGTTGTCTTCGATTCTTTTCTCAAGCCCAGTGACTATCCAATGATTGTTGCTTTCAATTGTCAGTCATGTTACTTATATCTGTTTCACTTAGACCTCTGCCTATGGCCTTATCTTTTCTTTCATGTGCAATAAATTCCTCAGTCTTCACATTTTGTCTAAATTTTTATCTTTTTCTGTGTGTAAGAAAAGCCAGTTATGTCTCTTTCTTCTACATAGTTTCTTCTCTGCCTTTGTTTGTGGAGTTTGTTCTTTCAGTCTTCAGGCTAATTTCTGGGGTATTTAGGATGATTTAATGGCTATCTAGTTGTGTTTTTGGGATGAGGTGAGCCTAGGGTCTTCCAACTCTGCCACCATCTTCCTCTCTCTCCTATATTGACTAATTATTAAGAAATTAAAAGCATGTGATTCCTTCTAATTTTGATAAATAACATTAATATTTAGAATTTGTGCATTTAAGATACCTTCATTTTTACAACAGAAAACAGCCATCATATATAATTAAATATATCTAATTATTTGGAGATTTATCACATATTTTTATAAAAAATGGGAGATTTATATCTCTTAAAAATACAGTGATGTGGGGCACCTGAGTGGCTCAGTTGGTTAAGCAACTGCCTTTGGTTCGGGTCATGATTCCAGGTTCCTGGGATCAAGTCTTATATCAGGCTCCCTGCTCAATGGGAAGTCTGCTTCTCCCTCTCCTGCCTGCCGCTCCCCCTGCTTGTGCTCTCTCTCTCTCTCTCTGTCAAATAAATAAATAAAATCTTAAAAAATAATACATTGATGTGACCCTGTATACTTATTGCAATAATACATATGAATCCATTAAAGTCTTTATTATGAACAAGTGTTTATTATGAACACAAAGTTAAAAAAAATAATAGAAAGTGATGCTAAAACAAAAACTAAATGATCGGTCCCTGCAATTATGAACAAATAAATTCAATATATTGTAAAATGCTATTGCGATTG
>CM052898.1:154073397-154343597 GCA_028534135.1 Potos flavus
ATTGTAAAATGCTATTGCGATTGTATTTTGAATCACATAAGTATGTCTTTACAGTTTTCATTCTAAATGAGAGGAACTTAACTTTGATATAGGCATAATATCTAAAAAAATTTTTCTACTAAGTGTGTTTATAAAACTAATTTATGCATATTTTAATAAGATTCTATTGTATGTCAACACTTCAGAGGTACTCCAAAATCTGCTCTGTACCTAAGTGAATTAGTGAAACATTTTGATGACTGAAATAGGATACAATTAAAAGTTTAGGTTGAATTGTATTTCATTTAAGTGTTAAGTCAAATGCTGCAAAGGATCTGAGATGTTGCGCCACATGCAGTTATATGTTTGTGTAAATATAGGTACAGATAAAATTACAGCTACAGGTACAGATATGAAGATGAATATAGATGTAGATTTGGATAGATACTAGCAGAAAGACTAAGTCTCTGGGTCAGACTTTATTTTTGCTCAGCAATAACAGTGAGCAGAGTAACATTGCAACAGGGATCATTCTGCGCCCAGCACCCTGCTGCAAAGTGATGAGAGACACATGAATACCCTTACACTTACAACAAGATTGTTCTGTAGGAGAGGGATGCAGAAATATGAATTTCTGTGTGTGTATAGAGGAAGGACGGCTGCGTCCACTCCCTCCTGAGAAAGGGAAATAATTGGAATTTCCTCTATAAAAACAAATTCCTCTGCAAAAGAGGGGTAAGATTCTGGGTCTTTACCTTTTGAAATTTAAATAAATCTCTCCAGGGGGAAGATAAGGTAAGTGTCTAGAGTTTACAAGCCAGTGTGTGTTTTGTTGTTTTTTTTTTTTCCCCTTTTGAAATGTAAACACATAGGAAGATACCTCTAAATTTCTGGAGGCTAAGGACTGTTGAGTCACTCTTTCCCTTAACCTGGGTCACTACCCTGGGATGCAGCCATTTAGTTGTTGGGGAGATAAGAGAAAGTTTATTACCCTTTGGATTGGTTCATAAGGAGACAAATGGCTGCACATCTACCACCCATGGCATGTAAAAAGTAAATGTTTCTGGGGGAAGTAAAACCAAACATTGTTTGTCTTCACAGCATATCAATTTCCATGTCTCGGGAGGCCAGGACTTTGCAGAAACACTGAGAAATCCAGGGAAGATTTATCTTTTCACATTAAGTGCTTTTTATGTTTTTATGTTTTGTGTAATAGCCCTATTTGTATTGATCTGTGAATTCATGAGCATGTAAAAAGCATAAAATGTCTCAAGTCAAACATAATCTCTCATGACTTTCCAAGGATTAGCTTGATAGAATATTTGCATTTCAAGACTACAATGAGTCATTTAGAACACAGTTCTATTCAGTCCAGATTGATTCTATCAGTAATGATGAATAAATGTCACACTAATTCCTGAATGACTATAATCTACCATGGCAGGTTACATCTCCCATTATTTTGAATTTTGTTTTTGAGAGAAAAAAAGGTATAGTGTTTTCTTACAGTAACTTAATTATGATTCAGATTGATTGCCAGAAATATGTTATTATCATTTAAAAGGAATAATGGAAGAAAGGAATGAAAGAAGAGAGAAAAACTCTCTGACAAGGAGAAAAACTCCCTGTCACTCTGTCAAGTGACAGCTAAGAGTATGACTAGGTTATAGTATTCTCAAGTAAACATAAACAATCATCACAGAATATCAACAATAGTCAGGTAAGGTCATTATTATCAATAATAATTAGATAAGGCCCATGATAAAACAAAGACCAGGTCAGGACATTCAGTAATTCCTAAATGAAATACGCATTTCTCTCTCTTGTCTGTTATAAATAACTACTGTTTCTTTACCAAGGACAAGTCTAGCCCTATGTTGTGTTTTCTATCTTCTATAAAAAATGTTTTGATGTTATGAATTACTTCAACTTCCTGAAAGGATCCACTTAGGAACAAATTTAGTTTTCTTAAATTCTCCCTCAAAATGACTCCAAAGAAGTTCAAACGCTATAGCAAGAAACTCCCATTACCCTCTTATTAAGAAGCCCCAGGGTTTTGCATGGTGTGTGTTCTCCATGGAAGCTAATAATAAACCTGACTTTGAACATAGGTGTAATTCTACTGGTCTTTGGGAAACAAAACATGAAATTCCATGGAGAAGAGACAGGAAAATTAAAGGTTCTGATATGGAAACACATGGCTCATTTCAGGAAAAGGAAGAAATCAGCTAAGGAGGGACCAAAAAAATAGGGATGGAGCCTGGAAATAATGACAACTTTGAAATGTACTCTGAATGAGATGGGATGCAATTTGAGGGCTTTGACTAAAGTAGTGGTATTTATTATAAGTTTAAACATGATCAAATTGCTATATTCAGAGTAGTGTGTAAAGAAACAGGTATATAATGAAGGAGATAAGCCAGGAGGTTATTGTGGTAATACAAATGAGTTGGGTTAGATTGTAACAATTGTGACGGATACATATTTAAAGTGTAGTCAGTAAATCTGTATTGGTTTTTATTTCCCACTCAGAAGCATAAAATGTTCATTAACTGTTCTCATTTCTTTGTAAAGGAAGTTTTGGGGGGGCTCAGATATTTTAATATATTTTTGTATATATTGTGGCAATAACAAATGGAGATAAAATGTTTCAAAGTTTTGAAAATTCCGAACAATTTAATAATATTTTAATATATTTTTGTATATATTGTGGCAATAACAAATGGAGATAAAATGTTTCAAAGTTTTGAAAATTCTGAACAATTTAATAATGTATTATTACTAACTAGTAATAGTTTCATTTTTAAAAACATTTGTGATCAATGTTAGTGAGGATTTTTAACTTTAATATTGACATCTTGAAATTTGACTTTATGGGAAAAAACTAAAATAATTAGTAAATGTTTAGAATTAATCACCTATCTATTCAGTTACTTTGTCCTTCAATAGTATACATTTTTTCTTTTTAATTTGAAATGGCTTCTTTCTTTTACTTGGACAAAATACTTAAACTTTTGAATCTCTATTCCTAATTGGATAAGGTCAAAATGCTTAGAACATCCTACAAGGTCCTCAATCATCAAGTTCCAACCTCCTCTCCTGCTTCATCCTTTATGATCTGTGGCTGCTACTCCACACTGTCATCATCCACCATGCCCTATAGGATTATCTGTATTTTTTTTCTTTCTAAAAAGTTAATGCCTCTTTACAGGTTTATATCAATGAACGTACTATTTTCTTTGTCGAGGGTAATACTACCTAAAGATTTTTCAGAGAAATATTGTTGAAGTTTAAAATATATATATATATATAATAAAAGTCACAAATTATAAGTGCATACTTTGTTATAATTTTACAGAGTATACATACCTGGGTAGCCAGTATGGTCATTAAGTTATAGAAATTACTAGCAAGTACCTTGGAAGCCTCTTTTATACCACATGTCAGTCTATCTCTCCCCAACCCCATCAAAGGTAGCTGCTATTCTTATGTCTACTAACTTTTACGGATATAAATATGAATCAGTTGACTATTTAACTACAATAATATAGTAAGCAATTGGAGAATATCCGATTGAACAGAATTGAGCTAAATAAATACAGATGTCCTTGTTCTCAAAAATGAATCAACCTTATATGTATAAACAAATGAATAAATAAATAAGAGTTAAAAATAATAAAACTGCTTGTGAATTTCTAAACAACAGAAACTATATTATTTTTTCATCTGTGGCACCTAAATTAATGTCATGAATTATATGTATTCAATAAAGTAAACATATACATAGCAAATAATAATAATAATAATAATAATAAAGAAACCTATTGTCACTTTTTAGTTCTTCCACAAAGACAAAGGTAAATCTTCCATGTCATTCTATCCAGGAAGTTTTCTCTTATTGCTGATAATAGCAAAACTGTTATCCATTTCACTCTCTTGTTGGTATTTAGAATACAGTATTTTGATCTGACTTTCTATTCAGGTGACTTGTCTTTGAGAACTATAACTGCTCACTTAAAACAAGTTTCTTGTAACTCTGAAAGTATCTTTTTAATTTACTAGTTGTCTGAAGGGGATTTTATCTAGCAAACGTTATGTAGCCATTTTGTATGTGTGCCATACTTTGTCAGCTCAGTATGTGAAAAAAAAAAAAAGATTATTCTTTATTATCAATTCAGATAGTCACATCCCCTCAAAGAAAATTTTGAAAAAAAGCTTGGTTCTGAATTGCGCACTGAAGATCACCTGGTCTGGAGTATGTTAAATAACAAGGGGATTCCATTTGAAACACTAAAAATTCTTAACAAAATATTAAGGCATCTGGTTCTATAAATAGAGCATCATATAGAAAGTATATTTCATATTTGAATTTAATTTCTGTGTAATACTTTTACTTTGGTTTTCAAAAATCATATTCCTTTTTTTGTATGTTTATGTAGCTATATTGATCAATAGGACTGATTAGCAAAAAGAAAAACATCCATTTTAATTATCTCTGATTTTCATCTGGGGTATTCTTTTATTTGGCAAATTTAATATTTATGACATGACCACTATGATCCAAACCTTTTGCTAGAGGTTGTTGATGTTGTACTAAAGACTGTTTTTTCATCTCTGAAGTTTGTCTTCAAGAAATGACACATAAATACGAGTAGTAATAAGTGCAATAAAAGAAAAGCACAGACTGTTTTTAGAAATGGTGATATTGAGGAGCGCCTGGGTGGCTCAGTTGGTTAAGCCTCCAATTCTTGGTCTCAGCTCAGGTCTTGATCTCAAGGTCGTGGGTTCAAGCCCCACATAGGGCTCCGTGCTGGGGATGGAGCCTACTTACTTAAAATAAAAGAAATTGTGATATTGAAATTTATCCTATTTGTTTACTTTGCTTCATTATATGTTAAAATAAAAATTTACCTGTGATTCCAAGTCTATAAGAAAGACTTATGAAATAAGAATAAAAATTAAAATGGAAAGGCAGTGAAATACAAAAGAAAAACATTGGACTAAAAAGTCACTTTCTATATTCTAGTCTTAGGATTAACATTTGCGAGACAGGAGAATCTGAAGAAGTTATTTAATGCCCTGAGATCCAATTTCTCAATTTGTAAAATGGGAATACATAACTTTCCTATGAAATTGATGAGAGATGTAGATAACCAAGTGGAATAATGTATGTACAATACTCTGTGTTCGATAAGGCATTAAACAAATATGAGAAGGTAACTTAAAAGTTTGATTGTTTTCTGAAATGCAGTGTTCACTTCATAACTATCACGAACTTCATTCACTTGAAAAAAGATTCTCCCTCTTCCAGTATAATACTCATTTTCGCACACAGAGCTTTAGTTTATTCCAACTGCAAACTAAAATATCACCAATATCACTATCAGTTGTACACTTTTATTCTGATACACAAAAGTTATTTTCAATTTTCGTTTTAACTCAGATATTCCCTGAAACTGATACTGTACAAAGCCCAGTGATATTATTACTGCTGACGTTGAATTGTCAGATAAATGGCATGTCAGTTTTCATTTATATTTCTGAATGCCTGGCAAAGAGTGACAGCTGCACATAGCTTATAATTTGGTGTCACATTATCTCAATGAATGGATCAATTTCCATATGAAAATACATTTGGAATTAAACCTTGAATATCTGGATAGTGTTTTTTACTGATTTAAAATGAGACTAAGTATTACAAGGATTCGTTTCATAATTCTGACACTGTGTTTGAAGAAACAGGGAATGGACAACTGAAAACAATTCTGAGAGATTGTGAGTACTCCATTTTTCTTGTGTTAGAGTATTAGATGTATAAATGTATTTGAACCACACTCCAGTATAAGTGATATTTTGGGGTCTGCACAATGTTATTCTTTTTTTTTTTTTTTTTTGTATTTCTATGATTAAATTCCTTTTAAGATTGGTAAAAAATGACCTTTAAAATACTTGTTCTATTTCATTTTGTTTCAGATTTTCTTTATTTTCTATTCTTTACATAGGCATGCTCCAGAAAGCAATTTATTTCTTCCTGAGATTTTATTCAAGTGTTTCTTAAAGGTGATACCATGCAGTGATGGCACATGGGTTGTAGAAACATAACTTGAAAAAACACAGATTGTCATTTAAAGCAAAACAAAACAAAATTATAGCTGATTATGCTAGATAGGTGGGTGATTTCAGATGGAAAGAAGTTCCTCTAAAGGGAAGAATACACTTTATAGAAAAGAAGAAAGCCTCAATTAAACATTTGCTCACATCGAGGAAAAAATGACACTGTAAAACCTTTTCTAGTTCTTTTGCACTAGTAAGTGCTTTGAAGACTTAAATAGTTGGTCTTTTCGTGATTACAATAGTTTAATTTACTTTTGGATAAGGAAATATAGACCTTGATCTATGTACAGGATAATAAGTCAATGCCCCCCATAAAATGAATGAATTTCTGCGTTTTAGTGAGAAACCCAAGAGAGAAAGGAGAAAGGCCTGTATCCCTATGGCAAAGAGGGGAAGGGAGGTGGAGTGGTCTAAAAAGGCCTAAGTATCAAGGAGGCAAGCACTTTGCATAAAGAACAAGTTAATTTGTAAAATGTTTTGTGTGGGGGAGCTCAGGAGTAGCAAAGCACTTATAAAAAAACAAACTCATGATATGTTAACGGTTTACTATTCTGTGCTTCTGTACAAGTCCTGCATTAGTGTAAACTCCATTAAAATTTTGCTGCAAAAAAATGCCCTGACTCTGGTAGTGTTTTATAGAGACCTGGTTCACTGTTTGTTCCATATATGTTGGCTAACTTAGAAATGTAAAAATATTGGGGCACCTGTTTGGCTCAGTTAGTTAACTGACCAGCTCTTGATTTCAGCTCAGGTGATGGTCTCGGAGTTGTGTGATTGAGCCCTGTGTCGGGCTCTTCACTCAGTGAGGAGTCTGCTTGGGAATTCTCTCTCCCTCTCTCTCTGCCCCTCCTCATACTCACACATATGTTCTCTCTCTCTCTCTCAAGTTAATAAGTAAGTTCAAACATTTTTTAAAAAATTTCAAAATGTAAAAATATTTGTGCCAGCCAATGGAGACAAGACATGTGAAGATGAAGGATTTGGGAAAAGTATAACATCAAAATGAGATAGCTAGGATAGCTATAATTAAGCTTCTGAGATCCCTGGGGATGGGAGGCAAGGCAGGATTTACATTCTTTTGTAGGAGGGATGATCAAATTTTATTGTTTTAATATAAGGGAGTTCTTCAAAATGTCTGGAGGATCTGAAAACAGCTGAGCAGCTTATTTTATGTAAGTAAGACAGTGTCACCAGTAATCTGTGGCAGAGATGGTTCAAAGTTAGCCAAGTGATCAGATGCTGACCTTTTTTATGGACATATTTCTGTACTTTTTTTCTTAAAAAAATGTTTTAGGGGCGCCTGGGTGGCTCAGTGGGTTAAAGCCTCTGCCTTCGGCTCAGGTCATGATCTCGGGGTCCTGGGATCGAGCCCCACATCGGGCTCTCTGCTCGGCAGGGAGCCTGCTTCCCCCTCTCTCTCTGCTTGCTTCTCTGCCTACTTGTGATCTCTCTCTCTCTGTCAAATAAATAAACAAAATCTTTAAAAAAATGTTTTAGGTGATAAGAGTATAGATTAAACGTGACTTACATCTTCACATTAAATTCATATAAACATGTATTCTAAAATAAGAATTTAAAAATCAAAACAATGCAAAGTCACAGATAAACCTTCTATGTGAGTAGAAGCTTTTTATTAAAAACTTTGCCATAAAATTATTTTCTAATAAACCCCTTTTGCATTAAAATACCTCTGATCCTAGGCTTTGTCTTTGAATAACATTTCTGGATATCATTCTATGTCCTCTAGTAAGCTGAGATAGCTAGTAGCCAGAGATGGGCAACAATCAATGACTTTTTAAATACACCTGCTTATATGGCCTATGTCTGATCTCTTTGGGGCTGTGTTCACCATAAGTAAACAAGACACAAAATCCTTTTGTAACTGGACTGAACCAAAATCTGTGAAGAATATTTCCTTTGTAATTCATCCATTCAATAGTGTGGAGAGGACATAGTCTATATCTTAGGGGTAGGAATGAACCAAAAAATAAGAATCTTGCCTCAAGGAGTTTACATTTTAGTGAGGCACAAACATAAACCTAATAATAGAGAAATTTAAGTTGAAAAGTGCTATAGAAATACGAGCAGGTTAAAGGAAGTATTGCATTTTTCAGTGAATGGGCAGTGTAAGTCTTACTGTTAAGGTTAATATCTAAAACACAAATCTAATACTGTCAAATTTTTGCTTAAAATATAAGCTCAGAAATTCACAATATTTATATATTTATATTGTATAATAATGTGCATATGTACTCCCCTCTGACCTTGTAAATGGAAAAATGTAGACTAGAAATTATGTCAGATATATCTGTTATGTTGAGATTTGCTCATTGCATACAATTGTACTGCCTAAAGCCAAAAGTAATCTATTAAAGAACCTGGGGAGCTCATGGTTCTCTGCAAGACCAAAGACAATTTCTCCAGGCTGATCTTCTGGGGAAAATTTCACACACCTCATAATAGAACTGGGCCATCAGGGTTTGCTGATGACTCTGCTACAAAATGGAAGCCACATAAATAGCAAAGTGCCTCCTAAGCTTTTGAAGATCACAGGACTTTGCTAATATTATGAAATTGTCAGATTAGGAAGACAGCTGCTAAATCAGAAAACTGTCCCATAATTGACGGTTTTGGAATTGTGACAGCTTTGGTTGTGTGGTAACCAACATGCAATGAACACCAGGTGTCCTGCTTCTTTTCCCACACAATGCAGATCAACAGCAAAGTATTGTGTTAGAGGATTTGATAGAACGCATCTAAGTTCCATTTGAATCCCAGACTGGAAAGAACTCTAGAAACTATGGTATTTAGCTTCCCTGCAATAAGAGTTTTACTGAATGCTGGTTGAGCAAGCCAGTTTATAGTATGTGCTGCAATATCACCAAAAGTTAAAAAAAAAAAATTCATTGTAATGACTACAAAGACAACCTCAATTTATGTGGGTAAATGGAAAGTCTACTGCTTTTAATGTAAATCTTTATATACAGCCTGATAATATTATCACAATAATTTTAAAATATTTTGAAAACATTATAGTTCATTTTTAAGGGAAGTTTTCAGCTTAATTGGGACTACAGATGGTCCCTGACATATGATGATTGAGCTTACAGTTTTTTGACTTTATGATGATGTGAAAGTGATATGCATTCAGAAAACATACCTCAGATTTTGAATTTTGATCTTTTCCCAGGCTCGTGACAGTGGTGTGACCCCCTCATGATGCTGGGCAGGGGCAGCAAGCCGTGGCTCTGTCAGCCACACAATCACCAGTGTAAACAACTGATACACTGACCAACCATTCTGTACCAAGAAAACCATTCTCTTTTTCACTTTCAGTACAGTATTCAACAAATTACATGAAATAGTCACCATTTTATTTTAAAATAGGCTTTGCATTAGATGATTTTGCCCAATTATAGGCTAATGTACGTGTTCTGAACATTTTTAGGTAAGCGAAGCTAAGCTATGATGTTTGATTGGTTAGGTATATTAAAATGCATTTTTGACTTATGATATTTTCAACTTATGATGGGTTTATTGGCTATAACCATATTGTAAGATGAGGAAGATCTGTATAAGAATTATTACCATGCCTTTGAAAAAAATATAATTCCACATTCCTCAACAATTATGTTACTGCCCAAATCTATATTATACTTGGAATTTTTGTTATTTTCACAGTGTAATATTATAACTTTTCCCATGAATGTTATATATTTTATTAAATACCTATCATTCTTATTTTTTTAATCTTGTATTTGAAATATAATTTTTAAAGAAAAATGACAACACTAGTCACTTCCAGATCATATGACTATTTATCCATAGAAACAAAATAATCATGCTTTTAAAAAAATTCTCACTGTGCACATTATGTCATCCTGAAAGATGGTTGGGCATGGTTGAAAGAGTTAGGTGGCAAGTCTTAAGTGCACCTCACGGCATATGGCTGTAGGCTAGGATTAAGTCAAGATTTTGGATGAATACCTACTCTAGTATGGGCGACAATGATGATGTGTATAGCTCTTGGGACTTCTTGTCCCAAGAAAGTATCTGAAGGATATTCTCATTAAAACAAAACATGAAGGAATATTTAAAACAGTTTTTGTTGATCAGGTCCTATATATTTATAGAAGATTTTCCCCACATGTGACTATCATTTTTAAGGTTCAATCAAAAGGTGATTTAACAATTTCATGTTTGGAAAATGCGCTCAATAGGTATAAATCAAATTAGTCATTTATACATACTTTTGTCAGGTTTTAAGACATTACACAGTTATTTTTAAAGCTTTGCATCAGTGATTGAAAGAGATTAGTACTAAGACAAATGAAAATATTGGCTCATTTGGCCTGGGTGGATCAGTACACTCACAATACACCAGAATATTTAAAATACCTGTAAAAATATATATTTATAAACTGTAGATATATACTGCATTTATTACATTAGGCCCTGCCAGTTTTTATTTGAGCTAAATAAATATGTGTTTTCTTTAATTCGATGTAGCTTTTCAGAAGTAGGAATTCCAACTTAATATAAAACAATAGAAAAGATTATTAAAAATAAGTGCAAAATTATAATCTTACATCCATCACTTTAATCCCTAGATTTTTAAACTCAAAAAGTTATAAAAGAAAGTGTTTGCAGAGGTTTGATGAGGCTCATGAAAAAAGAGCATTCTTTTCTTGTCATGTAAATCATGATGGAGCCACAGAACCATCTTTAAGTCTTTACTGCAATGAGACTTCAAAGTAATTCACCTAAACAAAGTAGTAACAGGTAGGTTAGGATGTTTAATTATTTGTCATTATTTTTAAAACATCTACAGAGGGGCACCTGGGTGGCTTAGTGGGTTAAAGCCTCTGCCTTCAGCTCAGGTCATGATCTCAGGGTCCTGGGATGGAGCCCCGCATCGGGCTCTCTGCTCAGTGGGGAGCCTGCTTCCCCCTCTCTCTCTGCCTGCCTCTCTGCCTACTTGTGATCTCTCTCTGTCAAATAAATAAATAAAATCTTTAAAAAATAAATAAATAAATAAATAAATAAATAAATAAATAAAACATCTACAGAATATGTATTTAATGGTTTACTATCAGTCACTGTGCTAGAAATTATATTGTCCAAATAATTTTCAAATATTTTAAAAGTAAAAATTGTAATTTCTCAAAATTAATAGGAGAGCTAGTACATGTTTAAATTAGAAGAAAATCGACATAGCAGCGTATACTTATGATGCAAATCATTATTTTCCATATGTGAAACATTTGTATGGATCTTTTGTATAAAAGAAACCCGTCATAGAATGTATATTGAAAGCAAGTATGAGTAGAGGAGAGGGAGAGTGGAAGAAAGGTTGTAATGTTATAGCTTATAGGTTTTAGTGTATTGGGCAGACCCTGGTTTTGATTTGCTGCTTCACCAGTTCATTGTTAATCAATCATTCATGACTTATTAACTATTAAGATTTTAATATTCAGGTGTTCAGAACAAATGCCTATTTTATATTTCCTTCTCAATAGGTGTCCAATAAACTTTGAAATTTTCCTTAAATGCTTAAATGTTGTCCCAGCATGACATAGATATATAATACTTGAAATTATACTAGAAACAAGGACACTTCAACAGGCTAATCAGCTGCTCTTTGATATTTATTTGCTTATTTTATCAGTGGGAGGTTGACTAATATAACTATAAATGCTACAGTCCTAAGTTCTGTATCTTGGAAATTATATTTGGCATTCAGTCCTACTTAATTGTGCTATGGTCATTTAAATTTTATATTGAAAAGTTAATACATTATCCATTTCCTTCTACTCTAGAGTGCTGAGGGAAACAAACATATCCTTTAAAAACACTCATTCATCTTCTCAATAAGTGGTCCTGTGTTAATAAGATATCCTTATGGGAGAAATGTTTTCTCATATCTCACACTGTACAGACAATTCAATCCCAGATAGATTGCTGATACAAATATATAAAAAGTACAGCATTTAGAGGAAAACATATGAGAGCATCGTTCTCACCATAAGGTAGGTAAATATTTTTTTTAAATGCAAAATATTCTTATGAAAAACTTAAAAAAATTATTCACTGGGCCATATTGATATAAATAGCTTTTGTTTATTACAAGGTACCATTAAAGAATGAAGATGCAATGCACTAAATAGGGTAAAATATGTCAATAACACACCTATCTGAAAAATGTCATATCTACTTCTAGCTCCTGCTTTATATATGAAAACACTGATAATTCTGTAGCAAAGGGAAAAAGTCTTAGACACTACTAAAGAAAACAGCCAAATGGCCGATGAAAATTTGAAAAAGTTCTCCAATTCATTTGTGATCTGGGAAATACAGATTAAAATCATAATTCAATACAACTGCATGTGCATCAAAATGTCTAGCATGAAAAAGATGGTGTAATGGAAGTTAGGGTGTGTTGCACACATCTAACCTCAAAGACTGAAGCACTCATCCTCCAAGCTGCTGGGGCTGTTAGCAACTACCTTGTCCGAGCTTATACTTCCTTCTCGGTTGTCAACGTACTTCTAATTACTGATTGATGCTGAAGCATAAAGACCTGGCCACTTATCAGAAATTAGGACAACTCTGGAAAAGCCACATAAATTCCAAAACTTCCCATTGGATTGGCTGAGATTTTTATTGTGATTGTATCACAATTCAACCTTACCTTTGACCAACTCTGCATCCTGCCTTACCTATAGAGGTACGATTTTGAGAAAATTCTCCAAAAGTTGTCTTCATTTCCTGCATAGAGTCTGCTTCCCGGGGAATTTGACTGATGCTAGTTAATGTGGGGCATGGTCTGAGAAAGTAGACTATAAAGTGGGATTTGGGATCTGAATCAACTGTTCTGGTTGACTATATGAACCCCATTACTGATGGTAGGTAGGACACAGTTATCCCCTGACATATAGTAACAGTGTAACTGTTCAAACTTTCACTGGGATTGTAATCTGGAATATGACAACTGCAGTGGTTGCCAGTGTAAGAAAATGCACTTACAGGTAAAATATATCAGGCATTTGGAAAAGATAGGAAAAATGGTAATTAAAATAACCATGGAGGGGCGCCTGTGTGGCTCAGTTGGTTAAGTATCTGCCTTTGGCTCAGGTCATGATCTCAGGGTCCTGGGATGGAGCCCTGCATCTGGCTTCCTGATCAGCAGGGTGTCTGCTTCTCCTTCTCCCTCTGCCCCTACCTCCTGCTCATGCTCTCTCTCTCGCTCTCTCTCTCTCTCAAATAAATAAATAAAATCTTTACAAAAGTAAAATAAAATGAAATAACCATGGAAATCAATGATGGTGCTGAGAATAGTCAGTGCTTTAGAGAAAGACAATGAAAGGCTGAGAGTGATTAATTACCAATTTACTGTGAAGAATGAATGTCTAAACACCTCATTGGCAATGATATAAAGACACTTTAATCTCCTGCAGCTGGAGGGCAGAAAAAGCTGTGGATCCCCGAGGAAGAATAACTAAGACTAAGTTTGAGAAGCAGGGCAGGGGGTTGTGGGGGGAACGGAGAGAAAAAATGAAACAAGATGTGACCTGGGAGGGAGACAAACCATAAGGGACTCTTAATCTCAGGAAATAAACAGGGTTGCTGGGGGGGCGGGGAGTGGGGAGGGATAAGGTGGCTGGGTGATAGACATTGGGGAGGGCATGTGCTATGGTGAGTGCTGTGAATTGCGTAAGACTGATGATTCACAGACCTGTATCCCTGATGCAAATAATACATTATATGTTAATTAAAAAAAAAAAAGAATAACTAAGAATCCAGAGGAAATTGTGCTCTCAAGTTTTATAGGTTTGCTATACCAAAATAAGGGCTCTAATTTGGAAGAGTGGGACTTTCAACTATGGAAGGGGTGTGTGGGTTGATGCACTCAAAGATTATGAATTATCACATTCTCCTAGACCATCTGGGCATGCTAAAATGGTTCACTCCTCCCTAGAAATACTGGTTTTTCCTACTTATTGAAGAAGATGCAAAGACCTCTGCTTTGTGAGAAAACCCGTCTCTTTACAATCTTCACTTACTTTTCCTCTTGTACATCAGATGAATGACTAATGGGTAGAGTGCAGCAGATTCTATTATTGTTCTAAATTATTTATATACAATTTCTGTGAAGTATAGCCATTTTTTTATTACCTTATTTAAATTTTTGTTCATGTGACCAAAGGACTGGAATCAGAAATGAGGGTACACATCTAAGCTCAACCTTTAAGTCATTTCTTTGTTTTATCTTTTTTTCTTTTTCTTGTTTTCTGACACAAGAACAGAATGTCCTTAATAGTGTCTGCTTCTTCACTTTGAGATATGGGATAGAAAAAAAGTGTGGAAACAGAGCAGCAATCATCCCACAACTACCATGGACAACTACTGGGAAATAATGTTTAGTTTGTCACCACGGAGTAACTTAAAGAAGGCTGGCTACTGTAGGAACTATCTTAGAAAATAATTGTACACATCTTCTGCTTGAAGTGTACAAAATATGCATCTATGTAGTAATCATATTACAAAATTAATCTTTCTGAAAATGACTTCCCTTTGTAGTTTTAGGGTTTTGTAAGGATAGTATCCTTTAATGTTTATTATGGAATTTCATTTTAACTGTAAACGACATTGAGAACTAGGGGGAAAAAACCCTGAAGAATGGTAAGCCCAGACTTTTAATAAGTATTTCTAATATTTCTCCTCTCTTGATGAATAGTGCACCTGCAACTTCTCAATATTTGTTGGCTGTTTTGATTTTGGCTTTTCCTTTAAAAAAAAAAAAATTAACATGCAGCAGTCAAGGGAACTGATGCCAGAACAAAAATGCATTGCTTTTCACTACCTGATACATAGAGAATGAAATAAGAATTGGGACATATTTTTAGTACAGACTGGGGCACTAAACAAGACTTCCTCTAAAGTTTATTTTCATTATGTTGAAAAATATGTTTTATCCTTTTATGTTCTCAATAGATTTTCATTTCTGTCAGAACTGGGAGTTTAACATTGGAATAATTAAATTCTTTTAGTGGTAATTAGCTTTCTTTTTAGGAAGATTTTTCTTTTGAAAATTGCCTTACAGGTCTATTTAAAGAGTAATCAGATCGATTGTTTCTCATCTGTTAACAATATAAACTAAACCTCTGTGATGGTTGTTATTTTTATAAAACCTTGTACACAATTTGAGATAATTAGGTATGGTTTACTGTTTTTTGAGAATAAAATGATGCACAAAAAAATAGCATAGCTTACTTCTTTAAAGTAGGGCCTCTTAAACCAGATTTAAAAAAAATAAAGATCTACACACAATTGATTTAAAATTTTTGAGGCTCTTCTAAAAATCTTTGACACAGACACAGACACACGCACACACACAAAGTTAAATCTAAGAAGATGCTGCCTTTTGTGTAAGATGACCTTTATGTTAAATGGGGCAGGAAAGAATTATGCTTCATAGAGATCAGCTGTAAATAATTTGGAACAATTTGTACTTAATAGGACATGTGTAGGACACAATTAGGAAATGATAAAGGTAGGGACTCAATTTTTCTCACTCCATGTTGTAAAAATTTCTGCTTGAGAATAAATCTTTTCTATCTGGAAGTTAGATGTATTTTTCAATTTGTCAATGACATTCCCTTAAAAGAACAATTTTGCTCACCTTTTAAAAAATTATTATTTAAATATTTTCTACCTTATTCTTTTGGATTAACTTTCTTCCTAGTAAGTAAAAAAACACAGAAGCAAATCACAATACAATATCAAGAAAATGGCAAATGTGTATTCTAATTGGTAAATGCCTAATGATGACCTTATAGAGTCAGACTCTAGTTCTCATTTGGCCAGCTCTAGGCTGAAGAGATGTGAAGATATGTATACTTCAGATAGTTTTTTTTTTTTTTAAGCTGTAAATGGCTTTCATTTAATGTATCCTCACATTCAGCATTCTAGAGAGAAAATCATCCTAGAAGTGTGTTCAAAGAGAACTGTTTGGTTGGTTCATTGGTTGATTGTTTTTACCATGCTCTTTTTCTATAAAAATTGTGATTATTCAACATTCTAAGTTTTTCTTTTGCACTTGGAATTTCCGAAACTCAACTCTTGCCACAGGTTAGAATACATTGATTCTGAGTTTCTATTTGCACACTTACACAATAGGTGTTTCTATAAAGGCTATATAGGGGCGCCTGGGTGGCTCAGTGAGTTAAAGCCTCTGCCTTCGACTCAGATCATGATCTCAGGGTCCTGGGATCGAGCCGACATGGGGCTCTCTGCTCAGCAGGGAGCCTGCTTCCCCTCTCTCTCTGCCTGCCTCTCTGCCTACTTGTGATCTCTCTCTCTGTCAGATAAATAAATAAAATTTAAAAAAAAAGGCTATATAAACATGAAATAAAACATGTTCAGAAGAAAATGCCTGAGTAGCTGTTAAGAAAATACATAAACAAGAGGAACAAGTGTATATTAATGAAGTGTGTCTTAAAACTGTCAAAACAAAACAAGATTTAGTTGTCTTCAATATTAATGATAAAAAGCTTTTATCTCACCATTAACATTTATTGAATTGCAATAGGAAGACTGAGTTTCAACTACCAAACATTTCCAGGTATTTATTGACCATAAATAATAACTCATCAAATGCCAGCTGGAATCCAAAGCTTCCAATTAAACAAAACAAAAGTATTGAATCATGGTCCTAGAGGGAATATCAGATATAATTTCATCTTTTTCTTGTGGACAGCCGCAGGCTAGCTGTTAAAGGGACCTGCCGAGCCCGGACTCGTGACCCCTGCCCGAATGGGCGGAAAGCGGTCGCTAGAGAATGGGCTTGTGCCCTGACTCGTGACCCCTGCCTGATTGGGCGGAAAGTGGGCGCTGGAGAATGGGCTCGTGCAAGGGGCCTTGAGGCACGCTGGTCTGTGATTGGTCATGCCCCTTTGAAAAACAAGCTGTACAGGTTGCAACGAATTATCTCGCTGATTTGCGGTAATGTCTCTGAGGTATATGCACGTGCAACTCATAAATCTGCCTTTGCTAATCTTAGTAGTCCTTAGAGAAGAAGTGCTGCGTGTGCTACGTGACTTACGTGTGAAGCTGTTTCCTTGAACTTGTTTTTCGCACACTATATAAGCATGCGCACTCTGAAATAAAGCTGTATACAATCTGGCCATCATCCGTTGTGTTCCTCTCGCCCCCATGCTTTGTTTCTCTACTTTCTTTTCCTCATTCCCTTACCCTCAGCCCTGGTTCGAGATTGTCAGACGGCCGAGGCAAGTGGCACCCGAACAGGGACTTGAGCATAACACAGGAGAGCCGGCCGCGGCATTTTCTTTTAATAATAGATAAACTGGAAGGCAGAGAAATAGAATGATAATGTAGCAAATATATTATTAGTGTAAAATACAGGGTCAGAACTCAGATTTTGCTCATTCCCAACTCACACAGCATACGGACTTATTTTGGAAACCCTAGTTAATTAAGAAGGGATTCCATAAGGTAAATCAAAATATTTTTTATAGACCATTTCCAGAAATTAATTGATACACTTTGATATGTGCTATTATGTACACATAAACACTGAATTGAAGATCATATAAGCGCAGAGAGGATAAATAATATTCATCAGTATCTCACTGCTGTTGGCACAAAAAAAGTATGGAAATGCTAAGAATTTTTTGCTGCCTGTGTCCTCTATTTGCATGTCAAGAAAAAAAAATGGAATTACTTCAAGATTTTAGAGTTACTTTTCACAAAACTTTTTACAGAAAGAAAATCAATTGAAAATATTTATTGTATTTCTTATAAGTATTATTGTCATGATGCTTACAGAAAATTTCTGAAATTTCTAGAATTTTTGATTCTTATATAATTTTGTTTAACTCATATAATGGAGCTAAATTTCATTTTTGCCGATATAAGATTTTATTAATAGATAAATAAAATATAATGATGTAAGTTCCTTAAATGTTAAATTTTATTTTTCTTTGTATGAATGACATTACACTTTGTTTAAAAATCCAACAAAGAAGAAAAAAAGAAAAAAATCCAACAGAGTTGGTATTTCAGATCATTTTGAATGTTGTTAAAAATATATTTCAAAAAAAATATATATATTTCATACAAAATTTCTTATAACAGGATTAACATTTTTATATAAAATAAATATCAACTAAAACTCATTTTGGTCTTACTAAAAATATGAAATACTTCTTAGGTTAAACTTTCAAGTTGAATCCAAATATTTTAATATTTTTTTGAAACTTTACTCTTTAAGAATCAGGATTTTACATTAAATAAATCAATTATTTGACAAACCTAGAATTTTCTCATTTCTATTTTTGCAACTGATTTTAGAACATTGTAAATCAAGTAAGACAGGGCCAAAATATCAGGATATTAATTTTTAGTATAAATGTCTTTTCTTATTCCTCTATCAGCTAAATAGCACCTCCTATTTGCCCAATGGATTTCTCACCACATCTCAGCTTCTCAGGAATAAGAATTCTTGCTCCCTAGAGTTAAGAGACTTCATTGCAAGAAAATAAGAAAAATAAGTGAGAGAAAGGGGTGCCTGGGTAACTCAGTCAGTTAAGCATCTGCCTTCTGCTCAGGTCATGAACCCAGGGTCCTGGGATGGAGCCCCACCTTGGGATCCCCAGTCATTGGGGAGTCTGCTTCTCCCTCACCCTCTGCTCTTCCCCCTGCTCATGCTGTCTCTCTCTCTCTCAAATAAATAAAATCTTTAAAAAAAAGAAGAGAAAAAGGAAATTATTCATTACTAAATCTAGGAATAAAATTTGGGATTTTACTAAGGAAAATCTATAAAGAAGGTGCATTAAGAATGGTAATTTAATTTTAATTTTAATATGGAAACTAGAACTCTTCGGATGTTCTCAGGGAAATACAGGAATTGAACCATTTCATTAACTCTTTGAAGACCGTGCCACTTGATTTTAATACTACTCTGAGATCACTTGCATTTTAGGATTTATAAGTATTATCCAATTCACTTTTCTGTGACTTTCAATGTATCATACACCAGCAAATTAGAAATAAGTTCATTCTTAAATTATTATGAATAACAAAATACTTTCATCATACTTTTTCTATTTTCTTTTTATGCAGTTGTCATGTAGGCATCAGATACTCATTGAATGTCTACTCTATACTAAATAGACAAGAGAAATAGACCTGAATAGGAGATATATTTTTAAAGCACACAAGTGAAATACGGATACTTCTGCTTCTTTAAAGATTGATTCTTTGAATTCTTTAAAATTTTTATTCTTGTAAGTAGATTTCATGAACTTAGGACTTTACCTTACTTTTCTTGATTCTAGTAATTGAGAACTCTACCCTTGCTCTAAGAGTCCAACATTAAGATTTTTTTCTGAAAAGTTCATAAATTGTATTTTTATTACAAATTACTAACAGTCATAAAGTCATACAATAAGAACTATGAGTTGCCCTTAAAACTCACTTTGGGAGTAATTTCAAAAGAATTTATTGTAAAAGACAATGAAAAGAAAAGAACATCTTGGTGGCAAGTCTGGTTTTTGTCCTACTTCCATCAAAATGAGGTGAGTAATGTGGGGTTATAAAATTAATGTTGCCTGTTTGTGCACTATACTTACGGTTTTCAGGATCAAGTTAAATTTTGTAGATGGAAGAGAGGAGTTAATTTATTGGCCTGAGATCCATTTATCTTGCATTATCATGGACACACTGAGAATGAAAATGGGTAATTAGGTCTAAACTCCCTGTAAGCATCATGATAATCAACTAATATACAGACTAGTGATATTTGTTAGAAGGGGATTCTTTAACTATGGAATGCTTTTGATATGGTATTCCTGGCTTACAATTGCTTTTTGATAAACAAAATTGGCATCTATGGAATCTTGGAAAGTTTTATGTAACATACAAAACTACTTGAACATAAAATGGAGATATGTCATATGCTACAATTCTTCCTGCTGTGGGAAATAACCTCTTCTCAGCTAATGCGGGACAGAGGACCTGAGGAGTCACACTTAGAATAGCTGACCTCTTTGCTTTGCCCGTACTGTTTGATTTTTTATGCTCTTCAGTTTATTAGTAATACTTGATATTGATTTGTATGAGTCTGGTTTAAAAATTCTATCCTTTGTTTAGGCCAGTAGAGAAAACCTTGAATCTTAAACAAAATATGAAGCATTAACATTATATTTGGTTCCTAAACCCTAAACCTTCCGTTGTTTTAAAATAATAAAAACCTATTTTTTCTCTTCCAAAACATAAAATTGCCTATGACAGTATTACTGAATATTTTAATTAAAAAGATCTTATTAAAAGTTCAAAAATGAACTAGAAAAGAAATGTCACAACACTTATTTTCAGCAAAACTTTCAGAATTTTTTTTTCTCATTTCTTTATGAAGCTCATATTCTTGACAACCAGAGACTTATGGTAATAAAAATAATTATTCTAGGAGATAGAATTAACATTTAAACTTGTGCTATAAAAAATGCAAAGCATTGACTTCGATGAAAACAATCAATCTTTATTTTCTGATGGAAAATATACAAGAGATATTCCTTTAAAAAAAAACATGAAGTGACATTGGAATCAGAAGTAATAACTTTAGTTCTAGAGATACAGAAAATGAGAGTGATAGTGACAGAAAACTAATGGTGGACCTATAAACTTGAATCAAAAGAAACACTTCAAATATATATGATATCTGAAGATTCGTCAACCCAACTTGATGACATAACAGTAGACTATGACTTGAATGTGTTAGACTAGGATCCAGAAGTTGACCAACTAACAACGTAAGTGCAAATGTTGAAGACTATTGCTGGGGAGATTTATGAGTATGCTTACAGTGTTCTTGCAAATTGTAATCTTCTCTAACAGTTTATATTTCAGAGACACAAGGCAAAATTGAATAGTCAATCTAAAATGTGAGTGGAGCACAGAAGAGTATAATTAAGGCGGACAGTCTTTGGATAGCCATAAAGATAATCTCTTCACTGTCAGTTCATGGTTAAGATAGTCCTGTTATCAATCTTGAATTATGAGAATGGACTCTGCCTGTCAAACGCTGGACTGGCCTTCTAGAATTTATCATGGAAAAATGGGAATTATGTTAGGTTATTGAGATGGGAAGTGGCTGTGGAGAAGAAATAAAAAATCCACACATATGAACGTCAGTATAACCATGGTACAACTCAGGCTAAATAATATAGTCATAGGAGCACTGTAATTTGAATAAAGACATCGTAACCAATACAGAACAAATCTGAATTCAGTTCTCCATACCAACAAGTCGGTTATCTGAGGATAAGAGATATGTATCCTTCAAGATTTATGTGCTAAGTTTTAAATAATTCCCATTTCTTCAACCTTTGTTACAGGCTATAAGGTCATGTCCTCACAACATGCTAGTTCTTCACATTTAGAGACCAGTCAATTTCTCTGTAAAGTTATGACACATGTAAAAGTGATCATAGAACTTCATGGTTGTTACATGAGTTCAGTAGCAGAAGTGTCCTTTTTGAAAATAGGATTAGGCCATGTATCCTGCCCCAAACAATCATTATGTGTGTATGACCTTAAAGAATCACTTGTCTAGGGGCGCCTGGGTAGCTCAGTGGGTTAAAGCCTCTGCCTTTGGCTCCAGTCATGATCTCAGGGTCCTGGGATGGAGCCCCGCATCATCGGCTTTCTGCTCAGCAGGGAGCCTGCTTTCCCCCTCTCTCTGCCTGCTTCTCTGCCTACTTGTGATCTCTTTCTCTCTGTCAAATAAATAAATAAAATCTTTAAAAAAAAAAGAATCACTTGTCTATTTTGTTTGAGAAGAATGTGAATGGTTTTCCTATTAAAGTACATTTTAAAACATAAGGCATAATTCACTGTTTTCCCTTCACTATATCCTATTTTCAATCTTTTCAAATTCTGCCCAATATTAGATCAATTAAATGCCACAGCAGACTAATAAATGACATTTATTAGGGCTCATCATACTTAATTATAGTACTATAGAACAATTACTTGGTCATTAGTGTCTTGTTCAATGGAGCCTCAGATTATCCTTATCAGAATTTTCAATACAGGCATACACCAGGATATCCCGACAGTATCCATTGTTGCCTTCCTATAGGAAATCACTGATAGAAACCACTGGGTTAATGAGTCAGTGAGAAGGTTAATACACTGTCCAGTTGCTGTAACATCAAGTTTAATACTTAAATACTCAGGTTGAAACTTTGCCTCCTTTAGACATCTCAGAGCAACTTGCAACTTCCCATTTCAGTTTGTCTCAGGGCTTCTTGTCAGTGGCCTCTGTTGCACCTGGCAGCTACAACTATTACTCAATTGGAGAATTAAAATTTTTGCTAAAATCATGGGGCCTATTTCCATAAATGTGTCTCTTTAACCCTTTGTTGCAAAATACCTGATTCTCTTGTACTCAGATCTCTGCATGTTCCTCTAATTTTCAAATCAAATTTTGCGTTACATATTTTTGTAATTGAAATCTAGTGTTAATGAATGATAAACTTTAAAGCTGAGACCCAAATTGTGGACTAGATCTGCAGTGACATTTCTTTAAGGCATTCATTTGGATACGAGATATTAAAATAAAATAAAACAGACTCTAGGCTTGAAAATCGACCAAGCAAGGGCACCTGGGTGGCTCAGTGGGTTAAAGCCTCTGCCTTCGGCTCAGGTCATAATCCCAGGGTTCTGGGATCGAGCCCCGCATCGGGCTTTCTGCTCAGCAGGGAGACTGCTTCCCCCTCTCTCTCTCTGCCTGCTTCTCTGCCTACTTGTGATCTCTCTCTCTGTCAAATAAATAAATAAATAAATAATCTTTAAAAAAAAAAGAAAATCGACCAAGCAAATAAAAACATTTAAGCCATGTAACAAAAGTAAATCTAACTTGTTTCACGAACATAAGCAAAACTTAAGTTATTTCTTGTAAATGCATCTGATAATCATAAATGAAACTTAAGTCATCTTCCAAAATGGTATATGACAATCACCTTTAACCAATTCCCTACAATAGAAACACACTTTTTAATAACCAATAATTGTAAAGGTTAAAAAACTTCCTTATTTTCACTTTATAAGTCATCTTGTAACGTCATGCCTCTGAGCTTTATATTGGTTTTGGGTTTGAAAACTCCCAAATTGCTAACTGTGCCTTTGTACACAGTAAACTTTTCCTAAATACTATTTAATTTATCTGGTTTTAATTTTTACTGTTTCTGAATTTTTGGCAGAGGTATGAAAACTTATAAGGTTTTAAACTGATGTGGCACATTTACATTGGAACTGTATTGTGCATTGCTGTACTTCTGATATTATTTTTAGTGTGACCAACACAGTTAATGTACATGGTAAATGAAGTGATAGTTATATTGATAGAACAGAGCTTCAGGTCACTGGCCCGGAATTTTGGCACCAGTTTTACCCTATGATCTTCCTTATGTCAGTTTTCTTAACTGGAAAATGGTTGTGGTATCTGCTATTGTGAAATTGAAATATTCATACAGGACACATTTTGAAAACAAAAGTACATTGCTAAAATCAAGCATTATTTTGTATTCTCCCACAGCCCTTTTTGTCAAGTATCTGCCAATTAATATGTTAAGAAAGAGGCTGCCTTATACGATACCTTTTTTCTTCTTGAAACTAGCACAAAATTTTCTAACCTACTCTTTGAAAGGTGAGAAATTTGAAAAAAGCAGTTTGTTTTACAAAAGCACACTGATAAACAGAATTTCACACTCAAGGCATGGTCCATTGTTCATTGTGCATGATGTTTTCAGTGGCAAATAGGAGATAGTTTGTTATTATGTTTATGACTTAAATATGATTTCTCAAGCTACTAGTAGTATATCAGAAAAAGAATTGTTCTCTTATCAGGTAAAGTCCTATAAACTGTTATTTAACAAAGTAGCATACAATTTGAGTATTAAATATTATTATTGACTATTTTGAATAATATCTCTAGGTTTTATAGCTTTAAAATTGTTCTTGCTCAAATTCTAGTATATCCTGAAATAAGACTAGGGAATGATTTAGGATAGACTAATGGACTTTTTTGTCTTCTAAATTTGTGAAATTGTAACCTTCATAAATTTTAAAGACTTACAATTTAGAAAGGGTTTTTGTCTGCCCCCCTTTGATTTTTCACATAACACCACAGTAAAATGGATTGGTATGGGATTATTATTATTGATGAGTAGATGAAGAATATAAATCTCAGATAAACCAAGATATCTGACTCAGATAAACTCAGATATACTGAATAACCTGTAATATGGATCTTGAATTCAACTTGAATTTAGAGTTGGGGAAATTAATTTTATCAACATCATTTATTGAAGAGATTATCTTTTCCCTATTGTATATTTTAGGCTCCTTTGTCATAAATTAACTGACTATATATGTGTTTGTTTATTTCTGGGCTCTGTTCTGTTCCATTGATCTATGTGTCTCTTTTTATGCTGATACCATACTGTTTTAATTATTATAACTTTGTAATATAATTTGAAATCAGGGAGCATGATGTCTCTGGTTTTGTTCTTCTTTCTCAAGACTGCTTTGGCTTTTCAAGATCTTTTATGATTTCGTACAAATTTTAGGATTATTTCTTCTATTTCTATAAAAAATACCATTGGAATTTTAATACTGATTGCACTGAATCTGTACATTGCTTTGGATAGTATAGACAATATTCATTCTTCCAGACTATAAGCACGGACTATATTTCCATTTATTTGTATCTTCTTCATTTTCTTTCTTCAGTGACTTAATAGTTTTCATTATTGTATTATTGTATTGTATTGTATTATTGTATTGTATTTAATTAATTATTTTCATTATTGTATGTTTCAACATACAAATCTTTCACCTCCTTGGTCATATTTATTCCTTGGGTATTTTTTTATGCAATTGCAAATAGGATTGTTTTCTATTTTCTCTTTCTGATACTATGTTATTAGTGTGTAAAAACACAACAGATTTTTGTGTATTGATTTTGTATCCCAAAACCTTACTGAATTTATTTATTAGTTATAACAGTTTCTTGAAGGAGTATTTAGGTTTTTCTCTGTGTAATTATATGTCATTATATATATTAAACCAAAATTAAGTCTACTAATAACCAAACGAGATTGAGAGAAAAGTCTGAAAATAACTGATGACAACTAGGATGATGGTAGCTATGGCATAACTAGTCCTGAGAAATTTGTATGTGTCAATAATAGTATTATATATGATATATATGTAACAGTATTATTGACCCTTATATATGTGCATATTTCATATACATATAGTAATGTTATATATTAAGTGTAAATATACAATATATACATATGCGTATATACACATATATAGAATGTAAATAACCACCAATATATACAGGTACATATATATTTTAGTATTTAACAGTATATATACTGTGCATATATATATACACACATAAATATAAATATACATGTTCATGTTGGTCATTGTATACATGTATATGTTAGTGGTTATTTTCACTTAATATATAATAGTATTTCCTGTATAAATGTACTTATATATATATGTGTATATTAGTAGTTATTTATATCTAAGGCTAAAAAGATGAAAACTAATATTATCTCCACCTGGTGAGAAAATAGTTTCTCAGAGGGATTGCTAAAGCACAAAAGTTCAAACTAAGTTCTGGCTAACTTCAGAGCCACATATGACAATTAAAGCCAATGACAGGGATAAAAGAGAAAGTGCACTAGTTTCTATTAATAATGTATTTGAAAATATCTTGAAAAGCACTGAGTAATATTTTTATGTATAATATAGATCATACAATAATATATGCTGCTTTACATTGCTTATGCCTTTTAGTTACAATGTCAGAATCTTGATTAATTACAGAAATAAAAACATAGTCTGTTACGACTGTAGTTCCTGGAAGAACATGTGTATTTGGAAAAAATTTTGTATAATAACTGAAATAAATGCCAATGGTTATTATAAGACAGTTTTACTATAGAGACAGTTGGAGCTAGTCGTATGTCCTGTATGATCAGTTAAAAAAAGAATATTTTAAAAAGAAAGATAAGACTTTCATCCGAGGTCATCTGTAATAATACTCAAAATTTAAATTAAAAAATCTAGTCATGGTTATAAAATATTTAATCAGCAAATAACACTGTATCATAACACCTTTTTTGTTTTAATTAACTTTTTTGTTTTACTTAATGTGAAATTAAGTTCCCAAATCAAGCATTTCTCTTATGTTTGTTTTATTCAACAAGGCATATACAAATCACATATAAATTACATCATCTTTTCTTTTTTTTAATTACATCATCTTTTAACTTTCAAGTAAATTGTGCTTGAGTTGGTCTGATTTTTATCAAACACAAAGAGAAGCCCAAGAAGTGGAAGTTCCTTTTTTTTAGGAATGTAAAGACCTCAGTTTAGTTTGAAAGATAAACTCTCTTCACATATTAGTCTACCTATATCACGTGCACAAATTCTGGTAGGATGGAAAGGACAAAATGATGTCAACTATTTCAAAACCTTAATTTACATGTGTTTGGAGCTTCTGAAACTTACTATATGTTGCTTCAGATTTTCCAAGGCTCTGATTTTTTTCTATTATTTTTTTATTTGATTATCATTTTCAACCATTTTCCATTAAACCTAATCCACATAATTACATTCATTTGAAGAAAAGTTATAGGCAGGTTCAAATAATTAATTCTTCCTTCTCTTTAATATGTCATGGAAGATGTTGTTACTGTCGTAAAAAAAAAGGAGTTTTTATAATAAATGGTCATGGAAAAACTGGGTATCCACATGCAAAAGAATGAAATTGAACTCTTACTTTGTGCTGTACACGAAAATCAACTCGAAACAGCTTAAAAACAAATGTTAAGACCTGAAACTATAAAACTAATAAAAACACAGAGGAAAAACTCCTTGACATTGATCTTGGCAATGATTTTTTAGATATGACACCAAAAGCTCAGGCACCAAAAGCAAAAATAAGCAAGTGATCAAATGTTTATTTAAAATTTTTATTTTACAATCAACGAGTGAAAAAAACACACAACTCCATTTAAAAAAATGTATACTTCCCTAATTTTTTTCCAATTACTTTTATTTTATTTGTTCAGTGTTCCAAGATTCATTGTTCACGTACCACACACAGTGCTCCATGCAATACGTGCCCTCCTCAATACCCACCACCAGGCTCACCCATCCCCCCAACCACCTCCCCTCCAAAACCCTCCGTTTGTTGCTCAGTCCACAGTCTCTCATGTTTCATCTCCCCCTCAGATTTCCCCTAATTTTATGTCTTGAGAAACTTTCTAAGCCTCTGCTATAAACCAGGGAAAGATCTTTACCAAATAAAACACATTCATATGTATAGAAAATACAAATTTTGTATTTTTTAAAAAAAATATTAAAAATGCTTAAACTTGGGACACCTGGGTGGCTCAGTTGGTTAAGCGGCTGCCTTCGGCTCGGGTCATGATCCCAGGGTCCTGGGATCCAGTCCCACATCGGGCTCCTTGCTCAGCGGGGAGCCTGCTTCTCCCTCTGCCTGCTCTGCCTGCCGCTCCCCTGCTTGTGCTCACTTTCTTTCTCTCTGACAAATAAATAAATAAAATCTTAAAAAAAATTGCTTAAACTTGGGGCACCTGGGTGGCTCAGTCGGTTAAGCATCTGACTCTGTTTCGGCTCAGGTCATGATCTCTGGGTCCTGAGATCCAGCCGCATGTTGGGCTGTTCACTCAGTGCAGAGTCTGCTTATCCCTCTATCTCAGCCTTTACACCCTCCCACCTCTCACCCCCGTTCTCTCTCTGGAATAAATAAAGAAAATCTTTTTTAAAAAAATTAAAAAAATAAAAATGCTTAGAGTTTCAGGATTTTTTCCAGTAGCATAATTGTCATAGATGTCTACTGTAAATGTGATTTATTTAATCAGTTTTTATTTTTCACTCTGTATGTATAGACGACTGACCAAATGGCAAATTTCCAATGATAGTGCATCATGTATTTCTCAAATCTTTAGTGTTTTAGGTTTGAAATTAAAAACCCAGTCCCGCATTAAGCTCACAGTTTAGCTCCGTAGACAATAGCTGAGAATAGATGTCTGTAACCTGGCTACAGGGTTACATGAAATACAGGAATATAAGAGATCCATTCTTCCCAGCCTTACAGTGTTTTTAGTTTAGCAGAGTTGGTTACCTATACTAGATTCTTATCTCCTCAAGATTAAAAGCCAGATTTTAGTTTATCTTGTATCTGTACTCATTTTCTCCTTACACCTGGAATAATTTCTGATAAAGCAAAGCTGTTGCCTTGCCTGGGGTTCCAGTTCCATACTAGTACCATTGATCCCTATGAAATAAAGCACCTACAAGTACAAGAAAAGGCATACAGGAATATCCTGTTGTCAAGACAGAATATGGTACCTCATCTTCACATCTTTTTTTTTTAATACAAACTATTAGCCTCAGCAAGATACACAACCTAGACTTTGTATCACTTAAACTTAAGTCTTCACTTTCTGAGTCGAGTTATGCCTGACTGTAGATCTCGACACTTTCTTGCCTGCCCATCTAAAGTGTAACCTGCTTATCACTATAAAATTTAATTTCAACCCATTGGCTTTCGGAATTTTGCATTCCAAAGAAATGTGTGGTGGTCTTTGATTGACTGAAATTAGTAATTGATTTTTCTAAAAGTTCTGTTTCCCACTGACTATGTAGATATATGCTTAAACCCTTCATTTCACACAGAGCAGATCAGTTAGGCCATGGAACATCTAACCTTCAATTGTTCAGATTCATAGATATGTTGATTTGGGTTACTGGTCTTTCCGTGCATTATGTTCTCTCAGTCCCAGGAACCCGAGATGGAAATTGTCTTCTCTACATTTTCCTCAGACTCACTATTATAACATGAAGTAAATTATTATAGAGAAGCTTGAATACATAGCAACATATAATACTTAAAAAAGCATATGTTTCCAAGATGATAAATTTATGTATGCTATAAGTAAAAGGGATATCCATTTTTATGTAACCCTTGAATAAAAATTGCCAAGATTGTAGAATTGACTTGTATTTTGAATTTTTTACCTATGTACTGTGAGACTTAAATGGTTATTTTCCTTCTCTTAATTTCAGTATGGCCTGTAAAGTGGGATTGGTAAGCTTGCATCAGCTAATTTATAAAATATTTAAGCTTCAAATAAAATAATAAATAGAAAATACTGTTAAAACATAAATTATTAACCCATGTAAAATATTAAGATGAGCAGTGGTTTTCCAGTACATTCTACGTAGTCACTTTATCATTAATGAAATTCTATTACATATCTTTAGGATATAAAATTAACATAAGAGTGAATAAACTGAAAAACCTCGAAAGTGATCCTAGGCTCTAAATTTAGGAGTTATAACTTTCCTGAAATAAATGCTTCATTTCTTCTCCCCACTGTTTATCAGTTACAACTGTTTTATTCTAAACTGTGGTACCTAAGATAAAGTCCTCTCAATCCAGGACTCAAAGATACGGCATCAAATTCAAATACTACCCATATTTTAAAAAGAAAAATACTTACCTCACTTTAACCACAGCTGTTGTTTTTTGTGAACCAGGTGACAAGTATATTGGAGTGCTATGCAGTATAAAAATGGATTATGTACCCATCCCTCTCCACTCCCCCCAAAAAACCGTTTGCATTCATGGCCGGTAGTACAGATCAGCTCTATTTAACTAGTTGGCTAGGTGTCTAGCTATCTATTATCTTTCATACTGGTCGTTTACATTTTACTCAGTGGAAGTCTGGCAAATCTGTTGTGTTTGTGGCTGTCTTACACAGCTGGTACAACAGAAGATTAAGTTGCCCCAACACTAAACAGAATGATTGATGGCCAAGGTTTTCATATAGCAAAGAGCAGTTTTGTTACATAATTACCAGAATTATATGCAGCACTATATCTATTTCCTGACTATAAATTGAAGGGTTGTTCTGTCTGAGTTATGAAAGAAATTATAAACTAATTTGTGGAAACAACATCTGTTGTGAACAGGCAAAAAGCTCTAGTAAGAAACGAATAATTTATTTCCTTCTGTTTTGTAGCTATTTTTAAGATCAAGAGACAATGAAAGTAT
Source organism: Potos flavus (assembly GCA_028534135.1). Taxonomy (NCBI): domain Eukaryota; kingdom Metazoa; phylum Chordata; class Mammalia; order Carnivora; family Procyonidae; genus Potos; species Potos flavus. The sequence continues at coordinate 154,103,687 of CM052898.1, forward strand.
TTTCACAGTCTATAGTCCTTTACAAAAATATTATGTCTGCACTTTGAAATTCTGTAAAAATACAGTGCTACCTTTTTTGGTCATGCTCAGAAAAACGGAGAAAGCAAAATATTCAATTTCTCACAAATGTATTTCCTTTTAACTTGATATACAACAAAGCCCTGATTTTATTAGCACAGTTTGCATATGATAAAGTACATTTTTATGTTCTCTAAAACACTGCAGTTCTTATAACACAAATAAAATGTTATAGATATTTCTAAATAAATAATCGCCCTGAAAAACAATGCACTGTTTCTATAACTCGGTTTTCTGGAGTCCCACTCCTTTCTGATCCACTCATGCAAATTCTACCAATCCTTTAAGCCTTCTTTTAGGTAAGAGTCAATCCTGGGAGTGTGTGAATTAGGCCTGATGGAAAACATGAGATTTTGGAAATGTGGGATCTTGGACGAACAGACAGTGGTGCCTCAGATTGTTTTACACATTCAGGCTAGATAACAAATGTCTGTGGGTCTTTTGACTGTCTGTTGACTTACTTTTTTTTTTTTTTTATCCTTAAAAATGACTTATAAAGTACCGAAGAAAAAGATAGTTGATTATATGTATCCATATTTCTGTTCTTTTCATCGGTCTTTCTTCTTTCCTGATAATCTAAGATTGCTTTTTATCATTTCCTTTCTGTTTGAGCAATTTCCAATAGTCAACTTTTAGGCCTGCTAGTGACAAATTCTTTTAGCTTTCTTCATCTGAGATTGCCTTTATTTCACCTTCATTTTTAAAGGATTATTTTGCTGGATAGAGAATTCCAGTTTGAGAGTTCTTTTCTTTCATGACAAATACTGGCATGTCACTTCCTTCTGGCTTCCTTGGTTTCAGACTGGAAACCCTCTGTCATTAGAATTGGAGTACTTCATAGTTAATGTTCTATTTCTCTGGCTGTTTTCAAGATTTTTTTTTTTTTTTTGCAAAAGTTTAATTATGATGTGTTTTGGCATAGAATTGTTTGTATTTATCTTGTCTGTGGTTTGATCAGTTTCTTAAATCTGCTCTGTCTTTTTCGAAATTTAGTTTTGGGCAGTTTTGGGCAGTTTTCTTCAGATACTCTTTTAGTCCAATTCTCTTTTTCCTCTCTTTCTGGAGGTCTTCAACGACACAGTGTAAGATCTTTTATTATCCCACTGACCTTTTTGTCTCTGTTCATTTTTTTTCTTCCAGTCTGTTTTCTTTCAGTTATTGAGATTGGGTAAATCTATTGATCTGCCCTCAACTTCCCTGATTCCATCTTTTCTCTGCTATTGAGTCTGTACTGTTCGCTTCTACTATTCTACTATTTAGCCCAACCAGCATGCTTTTGTTATATTTGTGAGTTCTATAATTTACATTTTTTTCTATTTTTATGACTTTTATTTCTGTGCTAAGATTTTATTATTTATTTTTGTTTCAAGAGTTTCTAGTTGATTGTTAAAGCATTTTTATGATGACTGCTAAAAAAAGTCCTCATTGACTCATTCCATTTGGTATATCTTGGTGTTGGTGTCAATTGCCAATAATTTTATTATTTTATTTTCTCCTCCAAGTTGTGATTTTTCTGGTTCCGAGTGATTTTCTGTTGTATTCTGGGACATTTATCTATTATGCAGGACACTTCCTGTCCTACTTATATTCATTATTTTATCATGCACATACCCTGCTTAAGTTTAATATACAGATCCTGGTCTACTTTCGTAGGTTCTGGTTCCAACAACAGTTGAACTTTCAGAGACTTGCAGGGTTATTTTGGTCTCCTTGGTTTATCTGGTGTGGCCATGGCTGCCCAAGGGGGTAGACTGTCTCCTGTCTTGCCCACTAGGTGTCTCTCAATGAGTGGGATAAATTTCAAGCAGGCAGGGATGAAAAGGCTTCCCTATCCAGTCTCCAGTCTTGATGAATTCCCTTGTCTCTGGGGGAAGGAAGGAGAGTGCAAGTGGTGCCAGGCATTGTTGTGACAAGATTGTACCTACTGATATCCCAGCCACCCTCTAGCTCTGGGCAAGTGAGATGAAGTTCAGGCCCACAGGGACAAAAAGGCATCCTGGGCAGGGTCTCTGATTTGGGTCAAGTGTCTGTCAAGCCTGACTAGATACTGTGCTATTACCCCATGGGAGAAGAAAGTTGTGAGTCGGCCTGTAAGGACAAAGAGGCTTCCCATGAAGGGCCACTTGTGGTGGGTCTCTCATCCCTGTGCTGCCTAGCCACCCATGTATCTCTTCGTGAGCAGGGGAAGTTTCAGACCAGTGGGGACAGATTCTTCCCCAGGCTCTATTCCTGGACAGTTTTTGGTTATCAGAGTTCCAAATAGGTGCCCCTTGGTGGTGAGGTGGTTTGGAGCTTGTCTGGCATCGTCTGAGGACTCCAGTTCCATCCGGGGAAGGAATGGGCCTCCTGAGCTGCCTTCTGTTATTCAGTCTACTGAGACTAGGGACATAAACACCTTGCTTTATGTTGTGCCTCCCAGTTCTGGGGTCCTCAACCAGTATGCCTTTCACTTTTTAGGTTCTGTGGTTGCCTCCTGCATTATTTGCAGGGTTTATACGTAGGGGAGAAGAGCAGGAAAAATCTATGCCATCTTATCTAGAGTGGAAGTCTTCAGTATATCTTAAATTAAGTTTTTCCCATTTAGGCTTGAGAGTATCGTATCAAAATATATTTTAAAATGTCTACCTTCCGGAAATAAAAATTAAGGACAAATAAACAGACTGAGTCACTCAGGGGTGGGGAAACAGATTTGTCAAAATATTACAAGAGTAAATTAGAGAAATCTGTTGGAGGAAATAACAAGAAGATCTAAATAGATAGAAATAAATCATGGACATAAATAGATGACTTTATCTAATAATAATTTAATAAAGATGACCATTGCCCCAGAATTACAAATTAAAGATGATTCCCAACAAAATTACTGCAGATTTTTCATTGAATCTGTACTGATTTTAAAACTCATATAGAAGCAAAAAGAGTCTGAGCAATTTAGGAAAAGGAAGGGAAAAAAGAAAATGAGAAGAAGAGATAGCAGAGGATTTAAAGGAGGAGAAGGAAAGTACAGAAATGAAAGAGAGATTAAGAAGAGGGAGATGGGGGCGCCTGGATGGCTCATTAAAGCCTCTGCCTTCAGCTCAGGTCATGATTTCAAGGTCCTGGGATCGAGCCCCGCATCGGGCTCTCTGCTCGGCAGGGAGCCTGCTTCCCTCTCTCTCTGCCTGCCTCTCTGCCTACTTGTGATCTCTCTCTCTGTCAAATAAATAAATAAAATCTTTAAAAAAAAAAAGAAGGAGATGTAAGGAAGAATACATGTTACTGGAAATCAAGGTTTATAAATCCATAATAATTTAAAAGTTTGGTATTGGCATAAGGTACATCAATAGAATAATTGAGCATAATAATAGAAAACATAGGGGCCCCTGGGTGGCTCAATCTGTTAAGTGTCTGCCTTCAGCTCAGGTCATGATCTCAGGGTCCTGGGATGGAGCCCTGCATCAGGCTCCCTGCTGAGCAGGAAGCCTGCTTCCCCCTCTCTCTCTGCCTGCCTCTCTGACTAATTGTGATCTCGCTCTCAAATAAATACATAAAAAATTTTTAAAATAAAATAAAAAAATAATAGAAAGCATAAAAAGAGTCATATTTGTTATGTGATGGAAATAATATATTTAAATTAATGGTGCAGAGACGATTACATACTTATTAAATTTCATTTATTATTTGTTAAAACATAGTTATGGAAATGAAACATGTTTTTTAAAAAGCAAAAATTTAGTATAGTTAGAGAAGTGTATATAACCAACAAAAGTTTTAGTGAGTATATGTACAGGAAAGTTTATAAACCAATAGGAAAAAGACCAGTGGCATTAAAGATCACTTGGCCAAGGATATGAATAGGCACTTTTCAAAAGATGGCTTTCAAATGGACAGCAGGTATATGAAAATGCACTCAACAGAGAAATGCAAATTAACAATAAGTTAATGTTTAAATTGCAGTTTTAAGCTCATTTTTGTGATTAGAATAATATCTGTGAACTCATGAAGACAGGAATCATGTCTTTTTATTGGCACGTCATTCTTAGTTTCAAACGTAGTGGATTTATATATACTCTAGGTACTCAATATTTTAAAAATGAATGACTATAGTTTATGATATTCAACAAATATGTTATTTGTTGAACAAATATTTCAAAGAAAATTTACCTGTCATTTCATGTAAATGATAAATTAACAATCCTCAAAAATCCTTTCATAAAATTATACCAAGAAAAAACATAGCAAACCTTTAAATACTGTATATTTACAATATATCTTTAGTCATCAATATTTTAAAACTAATTTCCATGTAGCAAATATTTGGTAACGTTTATCGTAGTTTTTCCCTCTTCCAGTAAGGTGCATTTGATTAAATAGGTGTAATAGGTGTAATAGATTAAATTTTAATCATCATCTTGGATATGATTTGTATGTTTAAGTCTCATGGAAACAGGGCATTTAAAATGTACATATATGCACGTGTGCATGTGTGCACATGCACACACATACATCCACATGTAGATAGAGAGAGAGATTTATAATGATCAAATAAAAATCAAATTGTTTAGTTATCTTCTACTGATCACTATATTTACAGAACAACTAAGTTAACTAATGTTTGTCTTGTAAGAATTACATAAAATTTCTGGATCTCAGTGAATGTTGGACTCCGTGATCTCTAGGCTCTTTTATAGCTTAAACAATCCATCATTCAATAGTAATGATTTTTGAAAAAAGAAAGATTAAAACATTTGCACACAATATTAAATAGTCTTTTTTCTCAACCATTTCTCTTTTTATTTAACAAAAGTAAATTCTAAATTGAGTTCCTCTTTCTTTTTTTTTAAGATTTTATTTATTTATTTGACAGAGAAAGACACAGTGAGAGAGGAAACACAAGCAGGGGGAGGGGGAGAGAGAGAAGCAGGCTTCCAGCTGAGCAGGGAGCCAGATGTAGGGCTCGATCTCAGGACCCTGGGATCATGACCTGAGCCGAAGGCAGATGCTTAAACGACTGAGCCACTCAGGGGCCCCTGAATTCCTCTTTTTTATACTTATTTGTATTTTTAGTCTTAAGTAAAAGCAATACATATTTGCATCCCTTTGTAAATTTGATTGTAAATTATGATTGAACACATAAAATTAATATTTATTAATGTCTACATATGTGTGATAACATATTTTGATGAAATAATTTATAGTTATTTTTATCTTTGCTTTATTTTCTATTTTAAATTATGCTTTATAATGTAGATTATATTAGTATTAGTATATTATATAAATTATATCATTTATATAATTTATAAATAACATGTAGATGAGATCTGCCAAATTTTAGTGATATATTTGCAAAAACAAAAGTTTTTCTTTTTTTAAGATTTTATTTACTTATTTGTTACAGAGAGAGAGAGAGAGCACACAAGCAGGGGGAGCAGCAGGGAGAGGGAGAAGCAGGCAGAGGGATAAGCAGGCTCTCCTCTGAGCAAGGAGCCTAATGTGGGACTCGATCCCAAGACCCTCAGACGCTTGACCGACTGAGCCACCCAGGTATGCCAAAAGTTTTATTTTTCTTATTCTTAATTGATCTAATTATTTTGTTCAAAATAAAATAACAAAAATGTATTTAACTATGTATACTTATGAATATATTACAAATATATGCTTATGTATGCTTATATATAAGTGAAATGAATGACAATAATGCTACCAAAACAGAAGGAAGAAATACAGGATTATTTCTTTACTGTAAGGTACTCCCACTACCCATGAAGTGATACAGTGTTACTTGGAAGTAGGCTTGCTTAGTTGTAAGTGGAGTTGGCATGACTGATTCTTCCTCTAAAGAAAATAATAAGGCTCATGTTCATATCATATTAAAAAGAACTCTAAATCTGGTTTTATTAGAAATCAATATGAAAGATTAAAATTATGCAAATAGAAGATATTATTGGAGAACATTCTTTAGGATCTCACAGAAGTGAAAAACTTAAACAATGAAAAATACAGATTCCATAAAGCAAAGCATTGGCAGATTGATTTCTAAAATTCTATACTTTGAGTATGTCAGGCAGGATACTGAGCTGCAGTAACAGAAAAGCTCAATATTTAGTGTCTTGAAACAACAAAATTTATCCTTGTACACACTGATCCCACAGCAGATATTCCTGACTAGTGGATGGCTCTCCCTCAAGCAGTGATTAAGGGCGTAGGCTGCTTTCATTTCACAGGATTTCAAAGTCACTGAATTCATCTGCATCAAGCCTGCATAGGGGAAAGAGTGTGTGAATGACTGCAGGAGTGGCTTGTATCTAAGTAAATTTCATAAACTGATACAACCATTAAAATCAATTAAGATTGGAAGTTTAATAAACAGTATTCACAGAAAAAGAAATAGAAATACGTGGCAAACAGAAAAGATGTGCAAACATATTGGTAATAAAGAGTATAAAAGTATAAATTGTTTATAAAGTTGAAAAGATTGATATAACTTTAATGAGTGTATCTCAGAAATCTTGGTAGAAATGTGTGAACTGAAAATCCTTATGAAACGAAGTGTGGTAGACTCTATTAAATTTTAAAACAGGAAAACACTTTGACCTAGAAATTTTCCCTGTAGGAATTTATCAAAGAAAAAGCAGTGGTAATAAGATTGCAGTTTCTAAGATATTTACTGAATCAGATTTTATATCAAAGAGAAAAATAAAATTAAAAGAGACTGGATTTTCAGAAAATGATTTAGCTCCATAGTTGTTGATCTGAAAAAGTTATATGTTAGCTTAGAGAGTCCAGTTGTAAAATAACATGTATAGCTGATATTGTTTTTATGGAACTAAAAATAGTATGAAAAAGTATGAAAGAGGCACATCAATTTTTAACATTGTTTTCCTTAGCAAAGTTTGAGTGTCATCAAATCAATAAGCATACATTATTTTAATTAAAAATAATGAAGTTTTGAAAAGAGAAAAATATATAAATAATTTGGTTACTAATTACACACATGCTGCAAATATGTTTTAACTCCATTAACTAGTCTTTCTGTTGTATAAAATATTTCTAATTGGGATCTAGATAAAACAATAGGATTCACAAAGTTTCCACTCTTTCTGTAAGGTATGAATATTGAAAATTTATTTTAAAATAGGAAAATATTAAAAGATAAATAATCTGAAATTTTAACTGATTATTACTTGTGATCATTGCAAACTTACATAATTAAGGAAGAAGAATACACTAAACTATAAATGTAAAAATTTACACATGGAGGGGCGCCTGTGTGGCTCAGTGGGTTAAAACCTCTGCCTTTGGCTCGGGTCATGATCTCAGGGTCCTGGGATCAACCCCCGCATCGGGCTCTCTGCTCAGCGGGGAGCCTGCCTCCCCCTCTCTCCTTGCCTGCCTCCCTGCCTACTTGTAATCTCTCTCTCTGTCAAATAAATAAAATATTTTAAAAAATTTACACATGGAAAGATGTCCATATATGAGCTTTATCGTGGTATACACACTAATGATAACAGGTTGAATCTGTGGGCTCTTGGACTAGGATTAGGATTGCATGGTCAGCCAGCCTATATTTTGTGAAGATGAATTACAGGCTAGATACTATATACTATAATATTTTCTTTAAAATGCATTTCTTGTCCTATAGGATTATATAGTTTAGTAAATTATATTATCTCACTGATTCCTTCAAGCTCGATTATAGCCACCACCTCCCCTCAAAAAGAAAAAAAAGTTTCAATTAATATATATTAAGTCTGACTGTGTGCAAAGTTCTGTGCTAAGCAGTGATTGCTTCTAACATATTAAGAAAGACATGGCCTGCAAAACTGGAAAATTTAATAGACCACTAAGTGGAATAAGATAAGTATTTTCCAATGTATGTCATGACTAAAATTTGCCATCAGCAAAGCAGAGCCTGAGAAGAAATAATTTTATTCAGCAGGTAGTGATGAAGGGGTTGGCATCTAAGATAAAGCAGCAAAGCTATGGCTGGTTACAGACCCTCAAAAGACCTCACGGATCTTTAATTAGCTGTCAGACTCTCCTCTGTGTGAAAGGACTCAGAGTCTCATATTGGTTTCTTTATTATTCTCTTGCATATATAAACTAATACTAACATTATTTATTAAATTATTAGAATTAAACATACTCCCTGTGTGCATTTGTAAGAAAGGATGATGCTTATTTAACTTACTTTTTTTTCTAAGGTGGCTTTATCCTTTTTGCAGATAAGAAGTAATGCAAAGATAAAATAAATTAAGGATACAGCAAATTTGTTTTATATGACCTATTTGTAAGTAATCTTTCAGATTTCCAATAAGTTTTCCATCTCCCTGAAAAATACTTCTCAAAACCTGTACAGCTTTAAGATTTTGCATCCTTTCCAACTTGCACTCACAGTTCCGCTTCTAGGTTTTCAAAATGATATTGACTTAAATGGCAGGTATTTGATACACTTCAATCACATTGTAGGGCATGGCCTTTCATTCTCTTTGTGTGTGTCTCAAAAGAGTGCTCTCTTTTCAGCTTGCACAAAAGCCTCAGAAATGGTCATTGGATATTAACACATTTCTGAACACCTCAATTCTTACAATCAAGGTTCTAACATAAGTTTACTTCATTAATGTTTCTTAGGGATTTTTTTTCTTCACTTGTTTTGCTCTCGCAACCACATGTTATGAGAGCTAACATCCAGACATCTACAGATAAACTCCTACAATGTCAAATGGCTGGTTGCCTTTTCTTCCAAATACCGTTAGTCTCGGTTCCATGTCTTTGCAACAATTCATATAATAGTGTATGGAGAAATCAGTCTTAGAGTAAATCAGATCTAAGTTTAATTCTCAGCTCTACGGTCTGTTGCTGGAAGAACATGCTCTGTGGTAATGGATAGTACAGAAAAAGAGACCACCCAAATTAGTATCTTTTTATAAATGTTGATTAGGTATAATTTTGTTAACCAGATAACTTTAAGAATAAGAAAAGAACTTCTTATTCTTCTTATTCAACTACAGAGAGTAGATACCCTCTTAGAGCTAAAGGAAAAATGGTACGAGGAGGGAATTATTAAAATTTAGAAATTTAAGGGCTCCATGGAGCTCAAATCTGTCCAGGAGAAGGTATCGCTCCTTTGATGAGGTCTCTTTGCACTCAGAGAGGCGCACCCCATTGGCTTGGAACATAGACTTTGGAAGCGGTGGCATCTGTGACTGCTGCTGGTGTCTGTTGTAGGTGTCTGTAAGAGGTGGACAGCCTACTGCCTGGATTCATCCCCTGCCACAGAAAGGAACTGCTATAAAGCATGAAGAAGCATGACTAATATGACCCTCAAAAGTACCATGAGGGATGCGTGGGTGGCTCAGTCTGCTAAGCATCTGCCTTTGGTGCAGGTCATGATCCCAGGGTCCTGGGATCGAGTCCTGCATCTCGCTCCCTGCTCAGCTGGGAGTCTGCTCCTCCCTCTCCTTCTTTCCACCCACCTCCTCTCTCTCTTTCTCGCTCTCTCTCAAATAAATAAATAAAATCTTAAAAGAAAAAAAAAAAACTACATAAGGAGGCAGGAAGCCCGCAAAAGCAGGAAAGAAAGAAGAACCTTCTTTGTCCTCTAGCTTTGGGGTCTCCTTTCAGAATGCTCTATTTTCAGAGACCAACAGGGAACCATCTGGTAAAGCAAAACTGGTTTGCTGAATCCCAAGAGCAGCCTTACAGAGCAGAGCATAGAAGGGTGAGGCTTTGAAGCTAGGAGACTGATAACTTAAAACTTGTCACAATGGGGATAATACTAGTAATAGAAGACAGAGATGGATTATGTTTGGTTTGTAAAATAAAATATACAATGTATTACATATATAAATAAATAATGACAGATACTCAGTACATGAAAACCATATTAATAATAATTATGATGATGATAATAAACTGCACATTTTGGCTCTTTGACTGGAGATTATATAACCCTGACATTAGATTACTCTATCCACCTCCAGTATCTGCGTTAATTTTTTTGGACTTTGTTGCTAGTTTTCCTTGCTGTAAGTAACCAGTGTGTTCTACCGTATCTCAGGTTTGAGTGGAAAACCACGGATAAGAGTCTGAAAAATATGTAAAACATATAAATTAAAAAATACTGAATACTAAATTCAAAGCGAATTTGTGTCTTGCAGTTTTTCAGTTGCAATTCATTGTTATTATACTTGACCCTATTGCTATGGCAGCGAGTTGTAGGAGAGGAGGCATATTATGTATTCTGATTAAATCTTAGTCTACTGGTGGGTATCTGTCTCAGGACTGTGATCTCCACAGTGTATCTCTACTGGTATAGCTATTTTTTTCTTCTGCCCCTTGCTCCCTTCGCTGGTTGCAGTATTTTTAAATAATCTCTACACTCAACGTGGGGCTAGAATTCACAATCCCAAGAACAAGAGTCACGCGCTCTGCCAAACGAGCCAGCCAGGCACCCCTGACTGCAGCTTTCTTTCTTTTTTTTTTTTTTTAAGATTTTATTTGTCAGAGAGAGAGAGAGAGAGATCACAAGCAGGCAGAGTGGCAGGCAGAGGCAGAGGGAGAAGCAGGCTCCCTGCCGAGCAAGGAGCCCGATTCGGGACTCAATCCCAAGACCCTGGGATGATTACCTGAGCCAGCCACCCAGGCGTCCCTGGCTGCAGCTTTCTTAATGTATATCCTTACAGCCTTTATCTCTTGACTGTTGTTTTCCTTTTTCTGCCCGCTCTGTGAGACAGAATGTTTGTAGTTGCTAAATTGGGAAAGAATCCCCTTTCCCAGCTACTGGTAAGTTTCAGAGTTACCCTCTTGCAAAGTCCTATCCTGCAGAATGTAGTTCTTTTTTTTATACAGAAGTTCTGTGTGCATTTTGCAAGTCACTTTTCCCCTGCCTGCCAGAGCTTAGAGGGGATCTTTGTTCCTCACTTTATAACTTGATGTAGTTCCGAAAGAGGAAGTCTATGAAAGTGTAGGGGCTCCCTTAAACCTATGGCCCCCAGGAGTTTCTCACACTAAAGCTAGTCCACATTCAGCCTCCAGCAATTCCTCCAAGTAACCCTTTAAGTGTTCCTACCAGTTTATAGCTCTAGTGCTTTTGTTCTAGGTCAGGAAGACTCGGTTACTATGTATCTGGTTTGCCCTGTGGTCTCAGTTGTCTGGTCCCAAAATAGTTTTTTCTTGTAAGAAGGGGAGAAATAGCTTCTGAGCTCTTCACCCCTTGAAGCTGAAACAAGAAATCAACATACTCATTATAAGGTGAAAATAAGTGTTCAGTAGCAAGGTAGTATCTGAAACGAGTCAGTAAACCATGAAAGCAAGAAAGAACTTGCTTAGTCACTTATAATGTGGGCAGGTTATACCAGTGACTTACCTGCTTTAGGTTTCATTCTGTTCACTGGCAAAATGAAGAGTATAGACTAGTTAATATCGAGTGCCCAGTGTTCCTTTGATAGTTAATTTTTTACCACCTTAGGAAATTAAAATATATCTGAAGGATGTTAAGTGGGGAATTTTATAAAGATTTGTGTATTTTTTCCTGTACTGTGTTTAGCACTCGTCAGAGCACTTTATTACAAATATCATTTTAAAATTTTTATTTCCCATTTTGTCCTTAAATCAAGAAATGTAATTAAAATATTCAAAAGTGTGCTTAACATACCACATTTTCAGTTCAAATGTTCTTTCCTTCACCTTGACATTTCTGCAGAATAATTTTCAACGTAAAAAAATCTCATGCTTAAACTAAATCTGAACAAATAACAACATTTAAGAGAATTCTATTAGTATAGTGATTCCCATCATAACTATTATCTTCTGATTTTAAGTAAAGGATTAAAAGTAATCACTTAAGTGTTCTTTTCTAAACATCTAAAGACTTAGCTCTGATTGTTTTATTTTTATGCAATATGCATAAAAATGAATTCCCTTTGAAGAAGAAGGTTTAATGAAAATTAAGTTTTATAAAAGTAAATTTACATTAAAAATCAGAATGAAACCCAGTGCAAATGTGTTTTGAAGAAAAACACAGTGCTTTATATGAAATAGATGACTGTACATTGATATAATAGGTATCAGATGTGGCTTAGTATTATAGGCTTACTCCTGTCCCCGATTCTCATGTTTCTTGTATTTCCTTCCTAACAATATGCTTCTAATAAAAATAACGAACCCTCAATAATAAAATACCTATGTAAATATCAGTGTGTTTACGTTGCTTTAGTTTTCATTTATTTGTGTGCTTTTGTTTTTTTTTTAATTCTAGAGCTGATCAGATGTACAGGATGGAATTTTCTCTCCCTCTCTTGTATTACTAAAGGGACAGCTATCTTGCCAGTGCCTCACTGATTTACACTGGTTTCCTTCCACCTAAGTTTATAAGCAAGTACAAATATTTTGTGGGCCCCTTCTTTAAAAAGAGGAAATTGCTTCTTTGCTTCACAATTCAACTGAATCTAGTTTTGTTTGTTTATTTTGTTTTGTTTTCTGTAGTGATCTGGCACAGAAAGACGAAAGGTGATAGATCTGGGAACCTCTTGGTCCAACAAGTGACCACTGAGCTACTGAGTATCTCCCAGAAACCTAATCAGGCTATTAATGTATTCTTAGAATTCTTTGACTGACAATATGTACACCAAGTAGTTAGAGTGTTACATTACACAGTTTAAATTGCCATATGTCCTCTAGTTTGCTTGCACATAAAAGACAGAGGCCATATTTTTTAGTTTGTTTTATCATTCTTTCCAACTCTGAAGAACCATAGATGCTTTGGTGCAGAGAGCATGGTGGAACTTTGGGTCCCTTTGGGGGCCAGTTACTTTTATACTGTTTCTAAATCTAGTGAATTCAATCAACCACTGTAAATTTGCAGCACTGTGAACCATCAAAGAACTGGTAAGTCAGACTAAAATTCCATTATCACAAGGAGAATGAGTTTCAAAAGTGTTCATCCTGGTGAAATATAGAAGTATGTTGGATTCGTGATGTGTCTTATGTGATCTTAGGCAAGAGCAATCCCTTTTGATAAGCTGTATGAGACAAGCTGTTGAAATTCAGAAAAATTATGCAGGGTCTCTTCCAGAAAATGATTAGCTTAATCTCAAAATCTATAATATGCTTACACTGTACATAATTTAACAGGGGTATATTTTAAGGTATAATTTGCTACTTTTTGCATTTCCAGTTGATTTCATGAATATATAAGGTACAAGGAACAAATTAAGTTCATGCAGAGGATCTACATCTTAACCTACAAGAGGTGCCAGGTGTCACAATGTATACCCATATTTTATGGCATCTTTTAGAATATTAAACTCAGATACAAAAATAATTTAGATATTTAGATGATGGCATTTGATGGAAAAAAAGTACCTATTACAGTATAAGCCTTTAAAATGGAGTTGTCTCACTCAAATTGAAAAACTATGTTTTCTTTTTTTTTCTGGCTAGGAAATGTAAAGTTAGTTTTATTTCTGAACACAGGATTCTAAAATTAACATGCCCTTTCTTTCCTAGAAATCAAACAGAAAACAAAACATAATTTAACTAAAACAAAATAAAACACTCAAATAATTATATATATGTATAAATTGGATTATATATCCCACAAAATATTAAAGTAGTAGTAGTGTTGAAAGTATGCAGAAGTCTAAAATAAGAGGTCATGGAAAGGGGATTCAGTGGTAGGCCCAATATCTGTGTTTTGTTTTATTTTGTTTTCTTTTCAGAAAAAATGTCATTATGATGTGTTGATTCCTGAGATGGATATTAAATCCCTTGTTTGGAATAAAGGAAACAGGGATATACCTGGAGTTTCTTGGATCCAGCTTGGCTCCTAGAAGTAATAAACCAAGAATCACACATATATCCATGTATGTATAAGAACTCTGTCTCTTGGCAGCAGAAGGGACGAAAGTATTTACATTGCAAACAACCCCTAGGTGCTCAGCTGCTGGTGTCCATTATCTAGAAGGAAACTTTCAAAAGCTAATTTTACTCATACCACAGCCTAGATTATAAGAAAATTTTGAAGGTGGCTTAAAATAATATGCTGATCCCTTCCCTAGTGGACATCTTACCACCAGCTGATTAAGAACAAGTGATTGTGCAATAAGGAGTAATTAAAAAGGAAACAGTAATTAAAAAGGAAAATTAAAAAGGTCTATACAAAGAAGCTACAGTCCAACAAAAGAAACAAGTATATGGCAGATGAATTTTCCCTAGGCAGGAAGAAAATGTAATTTTACAGAGTAGATTAAACGTGAGGTAAACTTTGCCATGAATTAAATATATATAATTAAGTAATTGCTTCTATGATGGCAGATAACAAGGAATGCCTTCAAGAGCCCAGGGAAGAGATTGTGAGAAAACAGATGAAGATGATGATAATGATGATAATCATCATCATTATCAAATCTTACTAACACATTTAACAATTACTTCAGGAAATCTTAATTGTGGTTTAAACTGATTAGTGCCTCATAACAACCTTATGAGATAAGTACTAGTATCATCCACCTTTTTTTTTTTTTTTTGAGGAGGAAACAGAGGGACATAGAGATTACAAAGGTGGTCTGAAACTGAATAATGAAATATAAATGATAGTCCAGAAAGAGACCCATGTCTATGTAGTTTCCAAATTTGGAGATTTTGGAAAGCCAACACTGGTGTATAACAGAAAAAGGATGTTTTTTGTGGTTGCTGCTGTTGTTGTTTTTTAAATACATGATGGTGGATCAGTTGGATAGCTATAAGAAAAAAGTAAAGGTATCTGGATTCCTGTCTCATACCATGTCTTTGAGTTCTTCAGAAACAGAAACAACAGGATACACACACACACACACACACGTATATATAGTCACACACAAACACATAAAAGGAGATTTATTATGAAGAAATGACTCACACAGTTAAGGAGGCTGAGAAGTCCCACAATTGGCTTTCTGCAAGCTGGAGACCCAGGAAAGCCAGAGGTATAAGTCAGCTGGATTCCAAAGCCTGAGTGGATGGCATACTTCTCAACTGAGAGCAGAAGATCAGATAGGATATCCCATCAATCACCGAACAATGTATGAGAAGTATTTTGTTAGCAGTTTTCATAATTTAATGACAAAAATATTGGTAAAAAGGTGACATTTGGAATAAGACTGAGTTTACCTTGAAAAATTGGATTATCTAAGATGAAATGAAAAAAACAGAAGGTTACGAGGTAATACTTGAAACAACAGCAGTCAGTCTCCAGTGAGGCAAGAAAAGTGGGTTCCTTTGCCTTTTGTTATATTCAAGCCCTCAGAGGATAGGATGATGCCCTTCCACACTCTACAGGGAAAAAAACTGAGTTCTACAGTTCAAATACTACTCTTATCTGGAAACATCCTGACAAAGCATACCCAGAAATAATGTTTAATCTGAGCACCCAGTGACCAGTCAAGGTGACATATAAAATTAACCATCATACACCATAAGCTAATATCGATTGCACAAACATTCCAGATCCCAGTATAGAAGTATAATAATAAAATCTTTAAAAGAAAATATAAAACGTCTTCAGACATTAGATTAGTCTATCTTCTTAACAAAATACTATTAAAAAGTGATTAAAGAAAACAATTTAGGTGACACGAACAAACTTGATTTAACATTTCATGAAGCAGATAGTCTTTTTTTCAAGAACTACAAAAACATAAGCTGGAAGATGAATTCTATAGAACAAAGAATTAAAAAAGAGAAGAGACAAATAGAAAATACCTGACTGGGTAGGGCCACCTAGTCAACCTCACTTGGGGTGATAAGGTCCACTGTTGTTTGGTGTTTGATAGACCAACTGGATACACTGCATTTCTAGTCAAGAAGATCATTTACAGGAACACAAAAGTCACCAAAGTTTCAGTTTGCAAATGTGGCCTCCTGAGCAACAGCAGCTCCATCATGGGCCTAGGAATTTATTTCAACAATACAAAGTAATAAAAGAAATATGTATAAATTGGACTGTATTACAATTCATAACATGATCATTGAGACATCAATAAATAAAAAGACAATTCACAGAATGGGAGAAATATTACAAAATACTTATTTGATAAAAATATTCATGGTTAAAATATGAAAAGAAACCTTCAAATTGGTAAGTAAATAAGAGGATAGTAGCAAAATGGGCAAAAAGCTAAAATAAATATCTCACAATAAGAATATCCAAATGGCGAATAAATATATAAAATATATAAAAATATTATTAAAATAGAGAAATTAAACAAGGAAATGTAAGTTAAAACTTCAGTGTGGCACCACTAAATGCCCACATGCCCACTAGAGTGATTTAAGACAAAACAAAACAAAACAGATCTCAGAAAACTATGGAGAATCAGTACTCTGATATACTGCTAAAAGAATAATGAATGGAAATCCCATGAATTGGAAATGCTACAAGAACCTTGTAGTAATAAGTACTTGACTCAGAAGTCACATGGAAACACAAACTGTGGCTTAAATACAAAAGTCATGGATAGATAAACCAATGCACTAGAGATACATATCCTTCTTGAAGAAATTGTGAGCAGTAGTTTTCAAACATTGTTCTCAGAACCCCTTTCACTCTTAAAGTTAATGAGGACTTTAGCTTTTGTTTGTATATATTACATCTATCAGTATTTACCATATTAAAAATGCAGAATCAAAAATTAAAAAGAACAAAACAAAAACCCAGCTCATAGATACAAAAAGCAGATTGGTGGCTGTCAGGGTGTGGAGTGGGGTCAAAAAGTAAAAAGAAGAAATATTTTAAAAAAATTAAAAAGTGTTAGAAAGAAAGAGAGGGAGAGAGAAAGAAAGAGAGAAAGAAAGAGAGAAAGAAAAGAAGAAAGAAAGAAAGAAAAAAGAAAGGAAGAAAGGAAGAAAGGAAGAAAGGAAGAAAGGAAGAAAAGAAAGAAAGAAAGAAAGAAAGAAAGAAAGAAAGAAAGAAAGAAAGAAAGAAAGAAAGAAAGAAAAAGAAAGGAAGGAAGGAAGGAAGGAAGGAAGGAAGGAAGGAAGGAAGGAAGGAAGGAAGGAAGGAAGGAAGGGGAAAGGAAAGGAAAGGAAAGGAAAGTAAAGGAAAGGAAAGGAAAGGAAAGGAAAGGAAAGGGGAAAGGAAAAAGGAAAGGAAAAAGGAAAGGAAAAAGGAAAGGAAGGAAAAGAGAAGGAAAGAAAAATTTGAAAGAAAGAGCAGCCAGGATTGGAAGCTACTTATTAAATGCTACTTATTATTAAACATTCCCTAGAATGTTTACGTCTGTCATTCAGAAGTAAACTATAACGAAGATCAATTATTTTAAAAAATGATAAAATGACTCCCTTGTTTTTTCTCCCCCTCTTTTGCAGTTAATGTGTACATACTAATGAAGTATGGAATACTATAGTTATTACCCACACTAGGTATTTTATTAAAACAAAGATTGGAGGTGCCTCCTTTCCTAACCACCTGTTAATTATAATCACAGTTATAATTATGCAGAAGGAAAAAAAAATCTCCTACTGGAAAAAATAAAAGGTCATTTGAGTCACTAGCACCTGAAGAACAACCACAACCAATCATAAATCTTCCAAATCCCCCTTCAATTTTATTTTTATTTTTTTAATTTTGGCAAAAAAAATAACCTAAAACTTACCATCTTAACTATTGTTAAATGTATAGTTCAGTTGTGTTAAGTATATTTACATTGTTGTGTAACATCACCAAAACTTTTTTATCTTATAAAATAGAAATTCTGTATCTTCTACTTTTGAGCTCTGGAAAAATACAAAATGAATATGTTCTGAAAGGTTGAGTTAAGTGTGCAAGCTATATGGGTTTGGTTTTACCCAAAGGAAAGAAGAAAATTAAATTAATATTTACTGAGCACCTGCTAGGTGCCTGTCTCTGTCACACAGCATAAGCAGTTGCCTGGCAGTTCTGAGATTCCACACTTCTCATTTTTGTTAATTTCGTGGGCATAAGGATACTACAGGAAATTGTAATTTTTGTCTGTTTTGTGCTAAAGCCTGACTACCTGTGTGATATGTAGAATCTGGGATATTTGTCACTTTTTTCCAGAATTCTGAGCACCAGTCTTGCTCACCAGCATTGTTTACCAGACCCAGGGAGGGAGCAGCCTAGTGTGGGGATGGTGGTCGTTGGGGAATAGGGCTCATTGTCTTAGTGTCTAAGTTGATGTAAGCAGAAGTACTGCATTCAAGGCCTGATTGCATGGCTTTTAACTTGCTTATTCCTTGTTCCACTTCAACAGAGAATTTGGACACAGAATGAGAAACTAATCAAATACTAATAACTAATGTTAATAAAAATTTAAATAATCGATAAAGAAATTTGGGTATAGGGAAAAGAAGAGAGAACAATAACAACAACAACAAAAAGAAATGAAAACAGATACATTAAAAACATCTTTAGAGTAATTCACTTAAAAACTATCAAATCCTTGGGGTGGTTGTGTGGCTCAGTCGATTAAGTATCAGACTCTTAATTTGGGCTCAGGTCATGATCTCAGGTTCGTGCAATTGAGCCCCACTTTGGGCTCTACACTGGGCATGGAGCCTGCTTAAGATTCTCCCTTTCTTTCTGCCCCTTCTTCCTCCCACCCAACCCCCCTGTGGCTCATGCTCTCTCTCAAAGCAAACAAACAAACAAACCCCCAAAACAAACTATAAATCCATTAATATTAAATAATGTAGTTTTTAAAAAATAAATATATAATTATAGAGTAGGCAAAGTATTTTAAAAAGAATATGAAAAAACAAGTTGACAATAAATATATAAAAACGAACATTAATCATCAGGTGCACCTGATTGGCTCAGGTGGTTAAGTGGCCAACTCTTGATTTTGGCTTAGGTCATAATCTCAGTGTCCTGGGATGGAGCCCCACATTAGGCTCTACACTCAGCAGGGAGTCTGCTTCAGGATTCTCTCTCTCTCTCTGCCCCTCCCCCTGCTTGCTCACTCTCTAAAATCAATCAAAAAAAAAAAAAGAAAAAGAAAACCATTACTCATCAGATAAATGCCATTTAAATGGGAATGGAATACACACCCCACAATGGCTAAAATAAACAAACACACAAACAAAAAAACCTAAAAATCATGTTTGAAAAGTATATAATAATATTAAAATTCAGTAAATTTTTACATACTCTAATACTTTTGATACCAAATATTGTTTTATAACTTGGTAGGATCTTTTGTGTTTATTTATAATCATTCATGAAAAATTAATTCAGTATTTATCTCATTAGAGAAAAATCTTTCATAATTTTAGTACAATTTTAAGGTAATGAAAGCATTTGAAAACCTTCGGAACTACATGGTAATATTAGAAAATCTGCTTTCTGTTTTAATAGAGAATAAAACCTCAGCATTTGTTAGAAACATAGGTCACAAATACCATTTTTGTGCAACTACGTATCCAATAGCATATTTTGTTATGTCTCTTTGGGTGTGTAATAGAAATGTATATAGCTTTTAGACACGTTTGCGTAATATATGAGTTTTGTAGATGTGATAAATGTCAATATTTCTCAATCATTTTTTCTACATGTATTTATTCAATTACTGGTGACATATTGTTAGATAAACAAGCTCAAGGGGCACCTGAGCGGCTCAGTTGGTTAAGTGTTGGACTCTTGATTTCAGCTCAGGTCATGATCTCATGGTTGTGGGATTGAGCCGCGCATCAGGCTCCAAGCTCAGCATGGAGTCTGCTTGGGATTCTCTCTCTCCCTCTGCCTCTGCCCCTCCCCATGCTCATGTATTCTCTCTCTCTCTTTCAAAATAAATAAATAAAATCTTAAAAAGGACAAACTCAAATAATCTATTTGTCATTGTTTTGAAGTTGGTCAATGGTTAATGAATTGACTAGTACTTTTCAGGTTCTGAATGAACAAAAAATGATTATCACTAAAATTGTTAATAATAAAATGGAAAAAAATTGTTAGGTAGAAGCTAGACAGGAACAGTGGAAGGAATGCCCTCAGGCAGAGTCCCAACCAGGGGCTCCAGGGGGAGTGTTCATTGTAAGTCTCCACATAGGGCTCCATGGAGGGCTCCATGCAGGGATAGATCTCAACCCTGAGATCATGACCTGAACCCAAACCAAGAGTGTGGGGCTTACCCGACTGAGCCACCCAGGTACCCAAGGGCTTAACCAACTGAGTGACCCAGGCACCTGTTGAATGATACCTTTCTAAAAAAGTTTTTATCATGAGAATTTCAGCATAAAATATCTATCATCCAACCGTCCACATGTATATATGTATATTTCTAATCACTGTATCTAAAATTTGTTTAACTAACTAATAAGCCTAGTTTGTTATGATTTAAATCTCTTCCAACTTCACCAACCTCTTAAAAGGCAGACATGGCTCCCACAGCAGGTGGGATATGGATGAAATCCACTGAAGCACAATAGGCTTTAGGCTGAAATATAGGTGAAATCTGTTCTTTCTTTATATGACCTATTTGAAAAAGAGAACTCTCTTGGGCTGATTTTTCTCTTTCTGGCACCACCCAAATTACCAGAAGTATCCAGAAGAACTACTGTTTGGGAATTGTATTTCTATAAATGATCACTTTTATGATAAATATCATAAGAAAAATTTGTGGCATAATATAAACTTATGTTGTGGTGACACACACTTTGTACAAAATGATAGTTGTGCTCAATTAAACAGGAACATATTTTTACCCAGGTGATGAATTAGAGTTTTAGGATACAGGAAGAAAAAAAAAAAACAGTGATAAAAAATTAAGATAAAAATAAAGATTATTAAAATCATTTATTTCACAGGGACATATACATTTAGCATTTCTGCCATACAAAGCATTTTTGGTGACAGTCTCGCCACCATTGTGATTTGTGCAAAAGAAAGTTAGGTTTGTTTCATTAAGAGCAGTGCAGTGAGAAATTGGGAAGACCTGCCTGCTATATAAGCACATTTTTATTAAAGTTACCTAACTTGAGAATTTGATTAGCATCACAAGATAAATTAAGAGTGGGATGAACATTAATATAGCAAGGTAAGCATAGAAGAAAATTTGCAAAACAAAAACCACTTCACAGTTGAACTTAAACTTCTTGGATCTGTTTCTAGTTTATTTAAAAACATTTTTGTGGCCATTTTTTTAAGCAACTTGGTCAGAAGAATGACTAATTTAAGTTTAATGCTAGTATTTTTAAATTTTGAATTATATATTAATTTGTGCTATACATTTTCTGGATCAAGATATTTTATTTATGCTTCTTCCAACTTACCAGTACTATAGTATTAATATAACTTAGAGGAGTGAATATTAATAAAGAATTTATATCAGCAATTTGGTTAATATTTGAGTTTTATTAAAAATATTTCTATTTTCCCAGGTTTGGAAGTCTTTTACAAATATAAATTCCCTGTAAATTATTGAAATCTGCAAATTTCTTTTTATTATTTAACATTCTTTTGGGGAAAACAAAACTTTTCCATTTTTTTTAGAAACCTTGAAAAAGAGAGAACCTGAAAGAAAAAATACATTGAAAACATAAATATAAATGAAACACAGGACTCTGTTTATTCTATTAAATAATTTTCAATCTGTTTTGAAGAAAAAAAATTTTCACTTTTTAGAATTATTAGAATATTCAACATTTTTAAATTTTATTCATATGCTATGAATATGGGCAATTGCAAGGTCTTCTCTGATTTTATTTCTTCATGATATTTGCCTAGTGTTTCAACTTTATTAATGGCAAAAATACACTAAATAGCCATTATTTTCAGATATCATTTTGTTTTTTTTAATGAAAAGATAAAAATAAGGGAAAAACTAGCTTTGTGCTCTTGTAAAATTATGGCCTTGTTAATTAAAAGTCTCCTGGCTATAGAAAATATAATAAAATTCAGAGGCTCTGATGATAGATACCTTTTAATCAGAATCATCTTGGTCTTTTTTTTTTTTTAAAGATTTTTATTTATTTATTTGTCAGAGAGAGAGAGAGAGAGAGCACAAGCAGGCAGAGTGGCAGGCAGACGTAGAGGGAGAAGCAGGCTCCCTGTCGAGCAAGGAGCCCAATGTGGGATTCGATCCCAGGACCCTGGGATCATGACCTGAGTGGAAGGCAGCTGCTTAACCAACTGAGCCACCCAGGCATCCCTCATCTTGGTCTTTGAGATTGCTTTGTGACTATTATATAAATCTAAATGGAACTTTTAAAATGTCATTAAGTGTAGGGCACCTGGGTGGCTCAGTTGGTTAAGCGACTACCTTTGGCTCAAGTCATGATCCTGGTGTCCCTGGATTGAGTCCGGAATTGGGCTCCCTGCTTGGCAGGGAGTCTGTTTCTTCCTCTGACCCTCCTTCTTCTCATGCTCTCTCTCTCTCAAATAAATAAATAAAATCTTTTTTAAAAATGTCATTAAGTGTAATCAAATGTGAAGAATTATTAGTTGAGATGCTAATGTTCATGATTTATATGAAAAAGTGTCTGAATTCCAGTACTGCCAAATGCACCATGTTATTTCGAATTCTGATTATCAGGTGATCAATTGTTAATGTTTCCTTATGGTTATGATTATTTCTCTACTGGGAAAGGATGCACAGTGGACAATTTCATGGTAAAATATAAACCATGAGATACAACCATGTTGCATTTGAAAGTATTATATGATCAGAGAGGACAGATTTTTTTTAAATGTGAGTTTAGTTTTTTAAATGTTTATATTATGAAGTGTCAATGAAAAAGTTCTTATACATAAATGGATCTATAATCAACAAATTTTACCTAAATTCTTAGATTTTGATTTATTTATTCATTTTACAGAGAGAAAGAGAGCATGATTGGGAAGGAGGGGCAAAGGCAGAGGGAGCAAAAGAATCTTAAGCAGGCTCCTGCTGAGTGTATAGTCGAACATGGGGCTTGATCCCAGGACCCTGAGATCATGAACTGAGCCAAAATCAAGAGTTAGGTGCTTAACCAACTGAGCCATCCAGGCTCCCCTTACCTAAATTTTTATAAGTTAACTAATTACAGTTATAATTTTATTTGTCCACTTTTTGTTTTAATGTTTCCTTTAGATAGTTTTAAGAAAAGATTTTGTACTTCTCAGAATAAGTATTACGACCTCAGATCTTTCAGTATGGCATTGTTTCTTGATAAGATTTACAAGGACTGATAGTGCTAAAAATATGAACTGCTTTAGTAACATGGCACACAAATCCTTTATTCAAGGCCATCTTAAATTGATTTTCTTATTCCGAACACTTTTTTTTTTTTTTCTTAATCTGACTAAGCTGAAAGAACATGGATTTGGAGCTTTTGGGAAGTATTAAATAATATTACTACTCTTCTCAGGTCATGATTCAGCAGTGATACCAGGCCATTCCTTCAGGAAACTGTTTTGATTGGGTAGTTCCCTAGCAACAAAGGCCATAGCAACACCAAAGGAGACATCAGTAATGCAAACTCTCTCAGGGAATTTTGACTGATGTTATAGAACCTGCATTGCCTGTAGGAGTAGGACTCCTAACAGTGGCTGTGACCTTTATCATCTTCTTTTTTGATTTTTCTTTGGAGTCATTATAGCTGTTTTTCCATTGAGTAGTAAACTATGCCAGTGGGATCCTGAGACAAGATTTTTTTTTTTCCCAGAGATATAGAAAACAGGAAACAGATGTAGAGCAAAATGCAGACATAAAACTTTAATACTATTTTTTTTTGCATTCATCAAGTGACTTTATTAAAAAGGAAATTGGGATTTTTCTAAAAAACATGACAGAGAACGAGTCTTCAATTTAATTTTCTTAGTCTGTTTTTTTGTTTCTTATTTAAATTCAGTTAATTAACATATAATGTATCATTAGTTTCAGAGGTAGAGGTCAGTGATTCATCAGTCATATAATGCCCAGTGCTCATTACATCACATGCCCTCCTTAATGCCCATCACCCAGTTACCCATTCACCCCCCCTTCCCCTCCAGCAACCCTCAGTTTCTTTCCTATGATTTAGAGTCTCTTATAGTTTGTCTCCCACTCTGATATCATCTTGTTTTATTTTTTCCACTCTTCCCCTATGATCCTGTTTTGTTTCTTAAATTCCACATATCAGTGAGATCATATGATAATTGTCTTTCTCTTACTTATTTAGCTTAGCATAATACCCTTTAGTTCCATCCACATCATTGCAAATGGCAAGGTTTAATATTATTTTTTTGATGGCTGAATAGTATTCCATTGTATAAATATACCCATCTTCTTTATCCATTCCTCTGTCGATGGACATCTGGGCTTTTTTCATAGTTTGGCTATTGTGGACCTTGTTGCTATAAACATTGGGGTGTAGATAACCCTTTAGATCACATTTGTATCTATGGGGTAAATCCTTGGTGGTGCAATTGCTGGGTCATAGGGTAGCTTTATTTTCAACATTCTAAGGAACCTCCAATATTGTTTTTCAGAGTGGCTGCACCAGCTTACATTCCCACCAACAGTATAGGAGGGTTTCCTCTCTCCACACCCTCCCCAAAATCTGTCGTTTCCTGAGTGGTTAATTTTAGCCATCCTGACTGGTGTGAGGTGGTATCTCATTGTGGTTTTGATTTGTATTTCTCTGATTCCCAGTGATGAGCATCTTTTCATGTGTTTGTTGGCCATTGGATGTCTTCCTTGCAGAGATGTCTGTTCATGCTTTCTGCCCATTTCTTGATTAGATTATTTGTTCTATGGGTGTTGAGTTTGGTAAATTCTTTTTAGGTTTTGGATACTAGCTCTTTATCTGATATGTCATTTGCAAATATCTTCTCCCATTTTGTCAGTTGTCTTTTGGCTTGTTGACTGTTTCTTTTGCTGTGCAAAAGCTTTTTATCATGATGAAGTCCCAATGTTCACTTTTGCCTTTGTTTCCCTTGCCTTTGGAGATGTGTCAGGCAAAAGTTGCTACAGCTGAGGTCACAGAGGTTGCTGCCTGTGTTCTCCTCCAGAATTTTAATGGATTCCTGTCTCATATTTATATCTTTCATCAATTTTGAGTCTATTTTTTTGTGTACTATGTACGGAAATGGCCCAGTTTCATTCTTCTGCATGTGGCTATCTGATTTTCCCAACCGTTTGTCGAAGAGACTTTTTTCCACTGGATATTCTTTCCTGCTTTGTTGAAGATCAGTTGACCATAGAGTTAAGAGTCCATTTCTGGGTTCTCTATTCTGTCCTATTGATCTCTGTGTCTGTTTTTGTGCCAGTACCATACTGTCTTGATGATTACAGCTTTGTAATAGAGCTTGAAGTCTGTAATTGTGATGCCACCAGCTTTGGTTTTCTTTTTCAACATTTCTTTGGCTATTTAGGGTCTTTCATGGTTCCATACAAATTTTAGGATTATTTGTTCCAGTTCTGTGAAAAAAGTTGATGAAATTTTGATAGGAAAATGTATAGATTGCCCTAGGTAGCATCGAAATTGTAACAATATTTGTTCTTCCGGTCCATGAGCATGGCACGTTTTTCCATGTCTTTGTGTCTTCCTCAATTTCTTTCATGAGTGTTCTATGGTTTTCTAAGTATATATCCTTTGCCTCTTTGTTAGGTTTATTCCTAGGTATCTTATGGTTTTTGATGCAATTGTATATGGGATTGACTATTTAATTTCTCTTTCTTCTGTCTCATTGTTAATGTTTAGAAATGCAACTGATATCTGTGCATTGATTTTAAATTCCGCTACTTTGCTGAATTACTGTATGAGTTGTAACAATTTTGGGGAGGAGTCTTTTGGGTTTTCCACATAGAGTATCATGTCATCTGTGAGGAGTGAGAGTTTGACTTCTTGTTTGCCAATTGAGATGCCTTTTATTTATTTTGTTGTCTGATTGCTGAGGCTAGAACTTCTAATACTTCTGTTGAACAACAGTGGTTATGGTGGACATCCTTGTCGTGTTCCTGACCTTAGGGGAAAGGTATCAGTTTTCCCCCCTTAAGAATGATATTCGCTGTCGACTTTTCATGTATGGCTTTTATGATATTGAGGTATGTTCCCTCTATCCCTGCACTGCAAAGAGTTTTAATCAAGAAAGGATGCTATATTTTGTCAAATGCTTTTTCTGCATCTATTGAGAGGATCTTTTGGCTCTTGTTCTTTCTTTTATTAATGTAGTGTATCATATTGATTGATTTGCAGATGTTGAATCACCCCCAGCCCAAGAATAAATACACTTGGTCTTGGTGAATAATCTTTTTAATGTACTGTTGGATTCCATTGGCTAGTATCTTGGTGAGAATTTTTGCATCCACGTTCATCAGGGATATTGGTCTATAATTCTCCTTTTTGGTCGGGTCCATGTCTAGTTTTGAGATCAAGGTAATGCTGGTCTCATAGAAAGAGTTTGGAAGTTCTCCTTCTATTTCTATTTTAAAAACATCTTTGGACTAATAGGTATTAAGTTTTCTTTAAATGTTTGGTAGACGGGTGCCTGGGTGGCTCAGTGGGTTAAAGCCTCTGCCTTCGGCTCAGGTCATGATCTCAGGGTCCTGGGATCCAGCCCCACATCGTCTACTCAGCGGGGAGCCTGCTTCCCTCTCTCTCTCTACCTGCCTCTCTGCCTACTTGTGATCTCTCTCTCTCTCTATCGAATAAATAAATAAAATCTTAAAAATAAATAAATAAATAAATGTTTGGTAGAATTCCCTCTGGAAAGCCATCTGGCCCTGTACTCTTGTTTGTTGGGAGATTTTTGATTACTGCTTCAATTTCCCTGAAGGTTATGGGCCTGTTCAGGTTTTCTATTTCTTCCTGTTTCAGTTTTGGAAGTTTATATGTCTCTAGGAATGCATCCACTTCTTCCAGATTGCCTAATTTATTCACATATATTTGCTTATAATATGTTCTTATAATTATTTGTATTTCTTCAGTGCTGGTTGTGATCTTTCCTTTTTCAATCATGATTTTATTTATTTGCATTCTTTCTCTTTTCTTTTTGGTAAGTCTGGCCAGGGGGTTATCGATCTTATTAATTCTTTCAAAGATCTTAATTCTTTCAAAGAACCAGCTCCTAGTTTCATTGATTTGTTCTACTCTTCTTTTGGTTTCTATATCATTGATTTCTGCTCTAATCTTTATTTCTCATCTCCTGCTGGGTTTAGGCTTTATTTGCTGTTCTTTATCAAGCTCCTTTAGGTGTAAGGTTAGGTTGTGTATTTGAGACCTGTCTTGTTTCTTAAGAAAGGCTTGTATTTCTATGTACATCCCTCTTAGGACCACCTTTGCTGCATCCCAAAGGTTTCGAACAGTTGTGCTTTCATTTTCATTTGTTTCCATGGATTTTTTAAATTTTCTTTAATTTCCTCATTGACCCATTCATTCTTTAATGGGATCCTCTATAGCCTCCATGTATTTGAGTTCTTTCTAATTTCCTCTTGTGATTGAGTTCCAGTTTCAAAGCATTTTGGTCTCAAAATATGCAGACAATGATCCCCATCTTTTAGTACCAGTTGAGACCCAATTTGTGACCTACTATGTTATCCATTCTGGAGAATGTTTAATGTGCACTCGAGCAGAATGTGTATTCTGTTGCTTTAGGATGGAATGTTTTGAATATATCTGTGAAGTCCATCTGGTGCAGTGTGTCATTCAAAGCCCTTGTTTCCTTGCTGATCTTTTGCTTAGATGATTAGTCCATTGCAATGGGTGGGGTGTTAAGTCCCCTATTATTATTGTATTATTATCAATGTGTTTCTTTGATTTTGTTATTAATTGGTTTATCTAATTGGCTGCTCCCATGTCAGGGGCATAAAGATTTACAATTGTTAGATCTTCTTGTTGGATAGACCCTTTAATTATTATAGTGTCCTTCCTCATCTCTTATTGTAGTCTTTGGTTAAAAATCTAATTTGTCTGGTGTAAGGATTGCCACCCTAGCTTTCTTTTGATGTCCATTAGAATGATAAATGGCTTTCCACTCCCTTACTTTCAATCTGGAGGTATCTTGGGGTCTAAAATGAGACTCTTACATATAGCATATTGATGGGTCTTACTTTTTTATCCAATCTGATACCCTCTGTCTTTTGATAGGGGCATTTAGCTCATTTGCATTCATATATGAATTTGGTGCGATTTCATTACCTGTAAGGTGATGGTTTCTGTATATTGTCTCTGTTCCTTTCTGGTGCATGTTACTTTTGGGCTCTCTCTTTGCTTAAAGGATCCCTTTTAATATTTCTTGTAGGACTGGTTTGGTGATCACTAATTCTTTTAGTTTCTGTTTGTCCTGGAAGCTTTTTATCTCTCCTTCTATTTTGAATGACATCCTTGCTGGGTAAAGTATTCTTGGCTGCTTATTTTTCTCATTTAGCACCCTGAATATATCATACCAGTCTTTTCTAACCTACCAGGTCTCTGTGGATAGGTCTTCGGCCAGTCTAATGTTTCTATCCTTATGGGTTATGGACCTCTTGTCCCAAGCTGCTTTCAGGATTTTCTTTTTGTATCTGAGATTTGCAAGTTTCACTATTATATGTGGAGGTGTTGATCTATTTTTATTTATTTTGAGGGGGCTCTCTGTGCCTCCTGGAATTGAATGCCTGCTTCCTTCTCCAGATTAGGGAAGTTCTCCAGTATAATTTACTCCAATAAACCTTTTGCCCCTCTCTCTTTGCTCTTCTTCTGGGATTCCAATTATTCTAATATTGTCTCACTTTATGGTATCATTTATCTCTCAAATTCTTTCCTCACGATCCAGTACTTGTTTATTTCTCTTTTTCTCAGCTTCTTTATTCTCATTTTGATATCATTAATTCTCTCTTCTGCCTCATTTATCCTAGCAGTTAGAGCTTCCATTTTTGATTGCATCTCATTAATAGTCTTTTTTATTTCAACTTGATTAGATTTTAGTTCTTTCATTTCTCCAGAAAGGGATTCTCTAGTGTCTTCTATGCTTTTTTCAAGCCCAGCTAATATCTTTTTATTGTTATTCTGAACTCTAATTCTGACATCTTACTTATATACATACTGATTACATCCCTAACAAAAATAAAATTAAATAGAATGAAAGGATAGATTGTAAGTGTAAAAATGAAAATTAAAAAAGATTTTTTTTAAAAGTTGATAAAACAAATTGGTTGAAAAGGAAAGATAGAAAAAAAATTAAAATTGAAAGACTTAAGAATCATGCAAAAAAACTATGGATTCTATATACTATTTTCCCCTAGTGCTGGAGTTTTGCAGTTCTGCATGATTGGTAAACTTGGTCTTAGCCTGTTGTTCTTGCTGATCTCCTGGGGGAGGGAACTGTTGTGCTGATTCTCATGTGTCTTTGCCCCAGGCTGAACTGCATTGCCCTTGCCAGGGAGCCAGGTTAAGTAAGCAGGTCTGGATTGCTCTATGTGATTTTGTTACCTGAAGGCTTTCTGCACCACTTTAGAGAATGAGAATTAAGAAGGTGGCTTCCCAGTCTCCAGTTCCAGAGCCAAAAGCTCAGGGCCACATTCCTCATTGCACCTCCAGGGAAATGTAGTCAGTCACTCCTGTCTCCCTGGTCTCTGTCTGCACTCTGTGCTCACCCAGCCTTGCAGAAAGTGGTTGCTTTTCTATTTGTAGAGTTACAGCTATTCTCTTCATAGATCTCTGGTTGAGTTGCAGGTGTTCAGAATGAGTTGATAGCTATTTAACTGAATTCCTGGGACCAGATGAAATTAATGTCTCCTATTCCTCTGCCATCTTGGACTATCTCTGCAGACATAAGACTTTGTTAGTCTTATAAGCAAAAAACTTGATAGAAGATTATATGCTTTCCCTAGAACATTTTAGGTTAACTTTTTTTTTTTCCTAACGAAGAAAATATTCCAAGCAATGGATTCACATACATAGTTAATATCAATTACAGAAAGCAATATGGCAGTTGATTAAGAGATTGAGTAAAATTGATTGACAGTTGATTAACTCTTATTGTAAAATATTTGTTTTTCTGTAGCTTATGAGGGAAAATGAAAACATGACTTGAAAGGTAAATTGATCAAGTTAATTTCAAAACTCACTTTAAATATGTAACATTCTAATTTTGCTTTAGATTAAGAATAAATCCACAATGTTTCCTATGATTACAAAATTGCCAAGCAGGGGCTGTAGTCCTTGTGTAGGAAGTGGTCTTGTGTTTATCCATTATGCTATCCATTTGGGATAAGGATTTGAATATAATTCAAATGTACTTTCTTTTTCAGTTGAAAGCAATACTCTCAGTTCCTTCTCTGAACTAGGGAACAAATATACTTCTCTGTAGCAGAAACTTGTTGGTGATCAACTCAACACAATCTCAACTATTGGCTTCACTATTACTTCACTACTGAGGTTGAAAATCTGAGTGATTGCCTCCCTAGCCTCCCTTATCATCAAGCAGCACACTTCTGGCTCCTAACTGCAAGCAGAAGTGTGCTGGGGACTCCTGGAAAAATGTTTGTTTTTCTTTTGAAAAGAGAATGGTTACTATTGGCACAACCACCACCAACTCTGCCTTTTACTCCCCCCAACCTTTCCTTCCATCATTCTTCCTGCCTGAAGGAGCAGCAGCAGTCCTTAGTCCATGAAACAAAGGCACAAGGAGATACCCAAATGCAGGCATTGTTGAGCAGCTAAAACAATAACAGCAGTTTCTTCTTCCCTGCTTCTTATTAAGAAATAAAAGAAGATGCAATTTGTTTTAAGGTTCTCAACATTTGATTTGCTATTGTTGCCAGCTAGCTCTACCTTACTAATTCAACATGACTATTTGGTGTGCAATGAATGATTGTCTTATTGTTTTATGCATATGGGTTTATTTTTCTTGCACACATGGTAATTTTAAGGAGATAATTTTGGGTTTCTTTTGCTTGTCCAAAAAGTCATGTGGACAATTAGACACTTGGAAAATGTAATAAATAACTTGATATTGTTTATCCTATGGCAGGGTTTCTTTACCTCAGCACTCTTGACGTTTTGGGCTGAATAATTCTTTGTTAGGGTGGGGAAAAGGGTTGTCCTCTGCATTGTATGGTTTTTAGGAGCATTCTTGGTTTCTGCCTAGTAGATGCCAGTAGCATCTTTCTTCCAGATATGACAATCAAAAAGTCTCTGGACCTGCCAAATGTCCTCCTGGGGGGCAAAATCATTCCAGTTGAGAAACAAAATATCTAAAACATTTGCATAATATACATTAAAAATGAGGAAACTCACCTTAATATTTTTCTTCTTTGGTTGTACTTGGTAAATATTTTCTGTGTTGCAGTTACTTTTGCAGTACATATATTTTATTTTGATCTATGAAATTGCTTTCTATAACATGACATGAAATAAGCTTCAAATAAAACTTGCCAGAAAATGCTGTAGAGTAAGTCTTTTTTTATGTGACATGAAAACCACAGGTTAAGTCTGTTAAAAAGAAACACTGAAACAAAGTAGTAAATAGTTATTTGGCATTGGGTAGCATTCAGTTGTCATCAAATTACAACTGACAGCAATGACCAAGTAGGGAAAGAAGTCTGTGAAAAGGCTTTTAGAATTTCTACTCTGATAGAGACTGAATACTTAAATCCAAAGAATATTTAAATCAAAAGAATATTTAAATCCAAAGAATATTAAACACTCTACAGTCTAAAAAAAATGAATGTCTAGGTATATTCCACTGTTAGTTTGCAACCCCTAAATAATTTTGTCTACAGGGGAACATAAAGCCATTCTATGTTCAGTTAGATGCTTTGACATAAAATGTCAATCTTTGTATTATCTTTGAGTTGGCTTATCTGGACAGTCTATATATTTAAATTGTGTTTTAAACTGGGTACCAGGAAAATGATTTATTTTTCACCTAGATGCTAGGCTGTGTGTTTTGGTCACAGACAGGCAATAATTCTCAAACCAATTTCACAGATGTTCCAC
The DNA here is from genome assembly GCA_028534135.1 of Potos flavus. Lineage (NCBI taxonomy): Eukaryota > Metazoa > Chordata > Mammalia > Carnivora > Procyonidae > Potos > Potos flavus. Next base: position 154,135,619 of record CM052898.1, read on the forward strand.
TCTATTTCTATAAAAGCATATAATATTTAACTGACAAATAATGATTTAAAGTGGCTATTAGTTATTCATTCATTCTTTATATCATTCAACAATTATTTATCCATTACCTATTTGGAAACCATAGCTACATCAGATGCTGAGGTTGCAAAGAATAATAATAAATGATATTGATCCAAAGACACCCGCTGTCAAGTAAAAATGAGTAGTAAGTAAAGAGATAATAATAATGCTATGTGTTATTATATGATAATAATACAAACATTCATAAAAAATTATAAACTAGGAATGTGGAAAAAGCCAGCTCATTCATTTTTGTTGTTTATTTATTAAAGTACACATTTTTATTAGTTGTGAAAAGTGTTCAGAGCTCAGAACAAAATGCGTACAATCATTCAGAGAGATTCTGAAGTGAAGCCATAAAAATTAGCAAGGTTGTGTGAAAAAGAAATCACTTCTAATAAATCACTTAAGAAAATAAGATTAACCATAAAAGATTCCATTGAAGCATACTGACACTTATTTCAATATTGTTATTATGCAGATTTGTGGTTTTAGAGCAACTAAAATCAATGTAACTCAAAGAAGTAGTCAGCTTCTTTCTCTATTTTAATCCATTATCATCAAGGGGAAACTTTTGAGGATAAATTAAATGATTAATTTAATATTAAATAAAATTATTAATTAATATTCAATTAATTAAATTCTAATGGAATTTGTCTCAAGACAGAAATAGGCAAATAGGAAGATGATCAGAACAGGAGTAAATTTTATCCATTCAAGTTGCTATTAATTACAATTAACCCTCTACACTGACTGTTTATCTCTGCAAATAAATCAGGTTGACTCTACTACAACGGATTTGAAGATCCTCATTGGAGGACCATTGAACAACTGCTTTTCTTTTTCTTCTCAACTCTTTTTAGATTATTATCCCTTCTATTGATTTTAGGAAGCAAGAGGTGTTCTTTAGGTATTCTTTAGGTATTATTCCAGATAGTCTTAGTGGTCAAGCCATACCCCTTTGGAATTCACTAGTCCAGGGCATGCCACATTTGGAGGACGAATATACCAATTTTCTTCTTCAGCGTAACATAATGTTAAAGCATCTTTAACAAGTCTCCCAAATGTTCATATTAAGTCAGGCTTCAGATGCACATAGTAGTAATCTGCTAATAATATACCTATCATTGTCTTCCTGCTATTCCCCAACTCACTTCCAGGCATCCCCATCAATACTTTCTGGGATCTCTATCGAAATAAACTCCTTGACTCAGGAGCCCGATATAAAGAAGAATACATATTTATTATTCTATAAAGAAATATAAGCAATTTATTAGATTTAGATTCTATTATTCTTTATGCACATAATAATTTATAAACTGATTTATAAAGTGATGCTGAGTGATAATTATTTGTGGATCTTACACTCTAGGATAGGTATAATAACAGTAATAATAATAATAGCAATAGTAAAGTATGCAGTTAAAGTTAGTAAAAAGCAACAATTAAAGTGTTGTAAGGGGCAAAAATAAGTGCTTATAGAAAAGGGGGAAACTTCTGGATGGAGTTATCAGGAAATCAGATAAAATATTTATCCATTGTTTTACTCAACATGTGTTTAGTGTCTCATATGTAGCAGACACAAAGCTAGAAGATGTGAATAAAAAATTGATTATAGTGAACTGACCTTCTTCTTGTGTATGTGTCACAGATTGGCAACATTGTTTCAAGACATATTACATTTGAATATATTTGTATGATTCATGTGACAGAAATCATTCATTTGATAATTTAAAGAAAAGTGGCAGTGCAGAGACACAAGAAATAAGGAAGGGAGAAAGAATAACTTTATAATTTATCAAAATATAAATTGCAGCATTTCATTTTAAAATGCAAGAAAAGCACTACAATGACTTTTAAACTGATAAGTCAAAAGATATGCTAGTATGTTCAAAGTGTCAAATATATGCAAAAGATAAAATATGTGGGTTTTCTTGGGGTGAGGAATAAGAAGAATGAAGATCCTAGATATTTTGTCATCACTGATCACATAAACCTGCAGAAACTGAGGCTAACACAGAGCCCTCTCTAGTGAATTTTACAGCTGAATTGGCTAATTTACTTGTCCTCTAAGAAAGATAGTTAAAATTTAAAGAAAGAGAGGTAGCTGAATGTAAAACAAAACTGGAATCAATAGCTCAGGAATCACTAGTATGATGTTAATGGAATACTAGAATTTCATGTGGTTTTAATTAAGCATTATGAATATAGTATCTTTTAGAGCAAGATGCATGTATCTGGTCAAGTTATTTGAAACCTGAAGATTCAGTCAAAGGTATTGGATGTATTTTATTAAACCTGCTACAATATTTCTAGATCCCCCAGTTCTTAGACCCATGAAAATGGAACACTTTTTAAAAAATATTTTATTTATTTGACAGAGAGAGAGAGAGCACAAGCAAGGGGAGTGAGAGAGGGAGAAGCAAGGTCCCTGCTGAGCAGGGAGTCTGATACGGGGCTCAATCCCAGGATGCTGGGATCCAGATGCTTAACTGACTGAGCCACCCCAGTGCCCTAAAGTAGAACACATTGATTCAGAGCTACTAAATCTTTCAGTGACATTTAATTTCTTTACATGATTTGGGCAGTATTTATTATATACCTCCAGTCAGATATCTTCAAATATAGTAAGTAATGACAGCTGTTCTTTTGTTTTGAACTTTGGCTTCCTCATCTTGAAATTGCTGATGTTAGGGCTTATCAAAGTTGCTTCTTTCCTTCTTTCTTCCTTTCTTTCTTTCTTTCTTTCTTTCTTTCTTTCTTTCTTTCTTTCTTTCTTTCTTTCTTTCTTTCTTCCTTCCTTCCTTCCTTCCTTCCTTCCTTCCTTCCTTCCTTCCCCTTCCTTCCCCTTCCTTTCCCTTCCTTTCCCTTCCTTTCCCTTCCTTTCCCTTCCTTTCCCTTCCTTTCCCCTCCTCTCCTTCCTTCCTTCTTTCCTTCCTTTCTTTCATTGTTAAGGGTGAAGTGTTTGTCCAATTTCAGATGTATAACACCATGATTTGACAATTCTGTGCGTTAGTCAATGCTCACCATACTAAGTGTAGCACCTATCTACATGATGCTAAGTGTAGTTCTATCATCAGACAAAATTCCTTCCTTCCTTCTCTCTTTCTTTCTCTTTCTTTCTTTCTTTCTTTCTTTCTTTCTTTCTTTCTTCTTTCTTTCTTTTTTTCTTTCTTTCATATCATAGTAAACATAGAGTAGGATACTTAAAATACCTAGACTACTTCTTTATTGAACATTAGACATAATTTAAAGTCGGAAAAAGCTCTAAACCACAAAATAGTAGTAAAAAGAATGCTATTGAGTATTTGCTAGCATTTAATACCTTTGAAAAGTTAACCAGAAACTACACTTTATAATATTTAGTGGAAAGTCTCTCAGTATAATTCAAGGTATTATGACTGAAAGAAGTTTTAATCATCTCCACTGACCTCTTATTTGATTGTGATATTCTTTTCTCTTAGTAGTTCCTTTTTATTTATTGAGAGATATCATCTAAGCAGAATATTTATCTCATAATCAAGAAAAATTGCATGCAGTGGGGAGATGACAGCATCTAAAATATTTATAATATCCTTCAGTTCTTGTGCAATATTTTTAAATGACCTATGTTTTTAGATTTAGGTATTGTGACTTATGTTGCCACAATTTGAGGTCTAGAATGTGATGTTTTTGCATAATGGTGCTTCCATATGAACCCTAAAAGGGGCAAAATTGGTTCCAAGAAGAATAAGTGCTATGTATTAAATTCATCAAAAATTACTTTCTTTAAGATCAATTCTTTCAGAAGACTTTTGCAATCTTTGCATTTCAATGTCATGTCATGCTGCTAACTGCAGGTTTGTGTGGGCATTTGGGAATTGAAATGAACAACTCAAATGGCTAAACATTTAGCCTCAATATGGACCAATAATAACTCCAGCTATAAAAAGTAAGTGGAGGAAACCCCTGCATACCTTTTGTTTCTAATGGAATGGTTGAGTGACAGGATTGCACATGTCACAATAACACAAATGCTGCCCTATACTCATTGACCTTAATCGAAACACTCCATAATGAACCTGCATTTCAGAGTGTTGATTATATCATTAGTTATATTTGAAGGTTGTTAGTTTAAATCCTGTTGATTGCCTTTAGATGTACTGTTTAGCTTTCTGATAGTACACATTTTTTTTTTTTTTACTCAATAAGAGTTCTTTATTAAGATAAAAAATCATTCAGTTTTTTCTGCTCTCCAATCAGGACCAATCAATACCCTCGAGACCGAGAAAGGAAAACAAGATTATAGTGCTGCATATTTCAAGTTAATTATGGTGTGTGTATATACAGAAAGACAGACAGTGAGAGAGAAAAAGAGAATATGACCAATTAGGTCCATAAATTATATTATGATTATGGTTCTAAGAAATAATGTATGCTTTAAGGAACATACTTTAATATAGCATGAAAAAATTGAATCAATAGCTGACTTTTTATTTATTTTAGATGGTTCAGTTTTTCCCAACTTTGTATTTTGAGAATTTTTTGTACCTACAAAAATGTTGAAAGAATGGTACACTAAATGGTTGTATACCTTTCACATAGATTCACAAATCGTTAACAATTTGCCAGATTTTGCAGCATGTCATCTTTTTATCTTTTTACTTTCCTTAGTAAAAAATCTGAGAGTAAGTTGCAGACCTTATTATGTTTCTCCATTAAATTTAGAATAAATTTCTCCATTACCACAATACCATGATCACTCCCCCAAATTTAAGACTGATAAATATATGTATATATATATATATATAAAACTTTATATATATATATAGTTGTTCAATATATAGTTAATCTATATGTATATATACTTTTTTTCCTTTTTCTAATGTCTTTCATGACACTGACAATATTAAAGAGTCTAGGTCAGTTGCCTTAAAAAAAGTAGCATATTTAATCTTACCTGATCTTTTCAACATTAGATTCAGGATACACACACACACACACACACACACACACAAATGTATTTTGTAAGACCGTGTATTTTGTAAGACTGTGTTTGTAAGAATGTCTTTCACAACACTGACAATATTAAAGAGTTTAAGTCTCTTGCCTTACAAAAAGTAGCATATTTAATCTTACCAGATCTTTTCAACATTAGATTCAAGATACACACACACACACACACACACAAATGTATTTTGTAGACTGTGTTTTCCATTACATCACATCAGAAAGCACATAAATGTCAGATGATTTCTGTTATCAGTAACGCTAAATTTTGATCACTTGGTTAAGGTGATATCTGCAAGTCTCTCCATTTTAAAGATATAATTTTACTCTTATAATTAATATGTCATCTGCAGGGGGTAATATTGTTAAGTCATTTCATCTAGGTTTTAAGATTTTATTTGCATAGAACTATTCAAATTAATCTCTTTATTCCATATATAAATTTTAATTGTCAAAATTATTTAACATCATGAATTTTCCCCATATCATTCCCTTAAATTCCCCTAATAAATTCTGATGTGTAGCTTTCTCTTTATATATATATATATATATATATATATATATATATATATATGTCTCTATATGTAGAGAGATAGATATCTAAATATAAACATACTTAGAAATTCTTCTATTTCATTTATATTGTGTGTTTCTTTCAGTCATTTAATAAAGAGATCATAAATTTCAGAAAGGAAGATTTTGTTGTTGCTATTATTAATATATAGTTCATAGCCTCATGATCAGAGAGATGTTATTTTATTGTTTGAAATTTGTGGAATTAATTAGGTTTTTCTTTGGTGACTCAGTTTTCAGGAGTGATCCATGTACAACTGAATGAAACAGAGGAGATGAAAGTATACAGAATAAGATGGGGCAAATGAGCAAGAAAGTATATGCACATATGAGACATTTACCATTTCTCTTCCACGAAGAGGAAGGCTTATAGAGATGAGATTATAGGGGTGTAAGAATTTATTCTCTCCTCATTATGAATTTTTTATGGGGTTTTGAAACAAGGTCTCTATATGGTATCTTGGCATGATTCATCTATAGTATATTAAAGGCACACACAGTTCATGGACAAAGTTTTGTCCTAGCTCTGTATGCACCTGTCTTTACAATAGCAGCCAAAAACAAAGACTGTTTAGTGCTTACATTATGCCAGATTTATGCAGATGGCATATTTTTGTCATAAGAACTGAGTAATATTTTAAAGCAATACCTAAATATTGAATTGATGAGACTAAATATTTCTGTAGTCTCAAACACATTGGCTTAAAAATATTTAAGATTGTTTTTACAGTGGAAAAGAAAACAAATGAATATTTCAGATACTGGAAGAATAGTGAGGGGGTAACAACAAACATTAATCAAAATAATGTATTATTTTTTTTAAGATTTTATTTATTTGTTTGACAGAGAGACACAGCGCAAGAGGGAACACAAGCAGGGGGAGTGGGAGAGGGAAAAGCAGGCTCCCCACTGAGCAAGGAGCCTGATGTGGGGCTGGATCTCAGGACCCTGGGATCATGACCCAAGCTGAAAGCAGTCACTTAATGACTAAGCCACCCAGGCTCTCCAAAATAATGTATTCTTAGTAACCAAGTATTTCAGTAAATTATTTCTGAAATGGTTAGCTTCACTATGGCATCATCAAATAATCTGGCTTCTCAAATCTGGATTTATAATGGTTTTAAAAATCACAATTTTTAATAAAGTCACTGACATTAAAAATGAGCAAATATAGGGGTGCCTGGGTGGCTCAGAGGTTAAAGCCTCTGCCTTCGGCTCAGGTCGTGATCTCAGGGTCCTGGGATCCAGCCCCACTTCGGGCTCTCTGCTCAGCAGGGAGCCTGCTTCCCCCTCTCTCTCTGCCTGTCTCTCTGCGTACTTGTGATTTCTTTCTCTCTGTTAAATAAAGAAATAAAATCTTTAAAAAAATGAGCAAAAATAAAAAAAATGAGCAAAAATAGACTGTCTGACATCATGTGGCCATTCAAGCTAATTATTTAGGAATAGTGTACTTTGCCAAATGATACGAATGATTTATGCCATATGGCTGCTGAGAAACTTTAATATATCTGAGCAGCCAATTTTTATGAAGATCACATGCTCTATTGTTGAAAAAATTTTACGGAATTTGTAAATCCATTTTAAATAGTAAATGTTCCATGATTATAATATTGTCTTAAAAGATAGCATAGGCTATTAATGCTAAGAAAGTAAGTGACATTGTGCCATCCATAATGCAAAAAAATAAGAGCATGACAAACTAAAATGAAGTTTAATATTCATAAATTAAGTGGAATAAATATTAATTTAACGTGATTTAAAAGAAACAAACAATTTTGTTTATTCAGGATCCTTACCAATATTTAAAAGACCGCAGGGAGTTTTCAAAGAGTCAATATTTACACCATCCAAAAACTATAAAGAGATAATGACTGAATTTAGGATAAGTCTCTAATGATAGGAAAAATTAAAATAAAAATCTCATTTTATTTTTAGATAAAATACACTGATACAATAATAAAATAAGAATCTTCAAATTCACCATTACTGGTAATAGTATTTTGGTCAAGAAAAGATAATTGAAACCTAATGATATAAATTATTCAGGAAAGGAAGTACAATGCTGAAGACCAGATCCTCCTTGGAGCTGGGTAAATTAACCCCTCATTTAGTGTTTCCCAGATGATATCCAAGGCTCCTTAAGTCTGAAATCAATGTTAGGACATGACAATATGCTTAACAGCGCAGCCCTCTAGGGAATACCCTTACTGAAACTTTGGTCAAACTTACCAAATGCAGTTCATCTTCGTCAGTGATCTTGACCTTTCTGGGGAAATCATCTATTTGTCATTTTCCCAAAGCCATGAAATCACAAGAATAACGATGAGACTCATAATCTTCTGAGTTTGATGAAAATAAAAGAACCAGGTGGTGGACCCATTATCTCCTTGTTCTACCAATGAATTGCAGAGAGGATTTTAGATAGAGGGGGAAGTATGTGTAACAATGTTGAACTTTGTAAGAGTATTGAACACTGATTGGGAGATTAGCTTATGTTGGGGAGTTTCACATGAGAAATAAAAAATATTATTCACTCTCTTCAGTTGTAGAGAACAAAAAGGAGACTTAATATCCAAATTCTTACAACAATATGTATGAAATTTTTAAAAACATATACATAAAACAAGAGAAAATGTAGGGAATGGGCTTTGGATTCTGCCAATATGGTTCAAATCTCCACTTGGTCACTAGCTGGAAAATATTGTATTAACTTTATTTATGTTCTACCTACAAATTGAGATCATAATTATGAAGTTGTTGTCAAAATTAAAATATATTATGAGTGTAAAGAACTTAACATATTTCTTAGCACACATTATGTCCTCAGTATATAGTACCTTTGATTAAAACTGTAGTTGAGTGAGCACATTCACCCCTTCAAACCACAGCTTTCATTCATTCATTTAATTAGATGCTACAGTGCTACATACTCTGCCAGACCCTGGGGATCTAGCAGTGGATAGCACAGGTTACCTCTGCTCTATGTAGCTTAGCGTTAACAAACGAGAAACATTTTATTTTTTTTTATTTTTATTTTTTTTCGAGAAACATTTTAAATATATTAACACAAAATTATATTTTCACAACCACAGAAAGTCCTGTAAGATAAAGATTACAAGATACTTTAAGAGGGAATAAATGATCAAACTGGATAAATGCCCCAGGACCTCCAGGACTAAATTCATTTGATTTGAACTTATTCATAATTAAGTTTTTCCCCCCATTCAAGTCCCTGAGCAGTGATAAAGTGGCATTTGTGAATCCTTTCTAGGTTTGCTCTGTGTTATGGTACTATATATTGCATCCAGGGGCAAATTTTATATAATATATATTGTGATGGGAGGGGGATGATATTACTTTGAAAGCTGTCTGGAGTTCGGTTAGTTGTTTACAATCACTAAATTGGAAGAGATAGGCCTTTGCTTTATCAAAACATTTTGACTTTTTTTCCTGTCCTTGTTCACAGTCTTATTGTTGGCAAAGAGTTCATATGGCAAATTCCCTTGGAAAAGGCCTTAGAGAAAAAAAAAAATTAATTTGATCTGTCCAATAAAATGATAGAATATTGTATTTCTAAAGTAAACTAGTGGGAAGGATTGAAGGACTGAAATTTGAAGATATGGACAATTAAGGAGATATGTGATTCTTTGGAGGTAAAAAAAGAGAAATCTCCTAGGGTGTCCTGTGGTGAAGTGACCAGTTAAATTTGAAAAACAGTGATAACTGCAGTTTAGCCCAAAGTTGTTTCTGATTATGTGTAGTACTCACCATGTATATTACCAAACCTTCAATAGAGACAATTATAAGAGTATTGTGTAGTTCTTATTTGGGGTAATGAAAAGGAAACTGTGGCCCATATTCAGTTTAAAGTAGAGTAGAAATAAGACAGCAGCCATAGAGGATGAAATAATAAGGAAGGATCAGACATGCAAATGAAGCAGGATTGTGGTGAGAAAGGAGGGTAGAGCCCTGCCTTCAGAACCTAAAAGACATTACTAAGGGAGGAAATGAAAATGGACTCTTAAATAAGTTATTAAGATATTGGAAGTAAAGATAGCCATGAAAAATTGGAACACATGGGGATATTTGAGTTATAAGTGAATTTAAAAGCATTCACATATTCTGCATGTACTTTATTAATAATGAAATATTTATGGAAATATCAAAGGCATGTGAGATAAATATTTGTGTTTAAGACCAAAACAAATTTCATTGTCCAGTGGACAGGTGTATACACACACACACACACACAACACACATACACACACACACTGGCACAGGCACTCAGAACATACACACACAAATATACACATAAAAATAAGACAAATTTACTCAAAAACATTTGTAAAAATTAAGGCAGTGTGTGAAAATTTCTCCTTGAACATCTCACACCATTTGCTAAAAAATATAGGGACAGTGTGGACTTTGTATTAACCACATTTTCTACTCTCTGTGGTATCTGGGCCCTCCAGACCACGAAGGTTGGTCCAATTCCTCATACAGCAAATGACTCTCCAGAGAGCATGCTGTTCATATGCAAAGTAAACAATGGCCCGTTCTTTTCCATTCTGCCTTTATTGGACTCTCACACGCTATCACCTCAGGCTGGTATCAGACAGCTAAAGGCAATCCCTACACTCTAGAGCCTGCTGAAATTGTTCAAATTTGCTAATCCTAAACCTGATTGGATTGTTTACCCTGCCATGTCCATTCCTTCCCAGGAAAACCATGATAAAGACTTTCTCAAAATTCCCTACTCTTTCTCAGTCTGTGACTAATATTGGTGTTCTCTTGTATGGCCCTGCGGGGAGTGGCGTGACCTCCTCCTCTTCGGAAATGTGAGTTATCAATGACAATCATTTCCTGATCTATTGGCTTCACCATATCTGACTAATAATAAATCCTACATCCTAAGACAGACCTATCTTTTATAGATTAGTCAAGAAAAGTCAATTTTACTCCGTTATTTCACTCTTATGGACCCAGGAGCTGATCTTTCTTACTCTTTGAAGCAATGCCAAGGAGTATATGTAAATAAAGGTGTGCAGTGATACATTAAATATGAGTTAAAAGGAAGATAACTGGGAAAATGTGAAAAGAAGGCCAATCTTCTTTGAATCAAATGGCAATTTAGCATCATTTAAAGAACTAGTGGCCATTTTTCCCAATAAATGCCCTGGGAGAAAGAATAAAAAATGTGCAAGTGCTGGTCTATATAAATTTAGAGGTTAAATTTTAAAGCTTTATTTTTTCTTCTATTAATTAGTATAGATTGGAGCAGTGCTGTGAGGAAATGCTAAAGCATAAATCCAATTGGTTCTGGATGCTAAGGATAGCAAGATATTCAGCAAATGGAAACAGCTAATTAAAATTAAAACCATGCCTTGAACAAAGGCACTATGAGATGAAGAAGCACAGCCATTAACAACGGAAATTAAAAAAGATTTTAGTTATAAACAATTTTTCACTTGACCAAATATAACTATTGCAGGAAGAATTTATAATATTTGTCATTTTCAAAAATTGGTATGTTATTCAACCAGCTAATATTAAATCAACAACAGTAAAAGCAGATATTATACACTAACATGACATACAAAAGAGTTTTAAGACAAGGTCATCAATTAGATGAAAAACAACATCAACAACAAAAAACAACAACAAAACAAAACTTGTTCTTTTTGTCCACTTAACCTGCCTAAAACATTGCCAGTTCATGATTGGTTCACTTGGTGACCATACACTCAAAATGCCTAAATTGTAGCAGATTTACTGAGATGTGGTATTTTTCAACCTGAAGAAGCTATCCTTCCATTAATATTATTGTAAAAATGAAGCAATTTCTATCAGTGGTACATTTTAAATACAACGATACTGCCAGAGGGATTTCTCTCATGAAGAGAACTGTTTATAAAGAGTAATGCACGTTTTTAAAATATTGGTTACCTGATTTTTTAAAAAATATTTAAATAACAACTAAGAATAAATAATTTCTATTGGTTTTAGATGGCAAATACATTATTCAAAAGCTAACTCTGATCACAATAAGAATATAGTTTAACATTTACTCTGTAGCATTGTACTATTTGTAACTTACAATTATCAGAGACATATATTTTCAACTCGAAAATCTATAGAAATGATACTAGTTATGGAGATTACATTCAGAATTTGGGCCTGAAGCTCCTAGATTTTGAATTACACTCCCACTAGTTAGTAACTGGTTTTAGGAAAGTTTTTTAACCCATCTGTATCTAATTTCTTCTTCTAAGTAAGGATTATGGATGTACCTATCTCCTAGAGTTCTTTTTAGGTTTAAATGGAAACAAAATGTAAAACTCCTAATAGCTAAAGCTGTTCAAACTCCTCTCTTATGCTCTGGCCCCTGACACTTTAGGGTACACAAGTTCAACTTCCGAATCTACCCCTCCATTTTTCTCTGTGGCTTTCAAAGGCTAAGTCTGCCTTACTTCCTGTGTGGCATGCTGGTTGTTCTAGTAATCAATACCCTTCACGAGCAGCCTTCCACAAATTACTCACAGAATGGGTGTGTAAATATCCTCATATTCTCATTTGTGTTTACACAAGTACTAGAAAGTCAATGGAAAAAAATCTAGTTGATGTTTATGGTAGAAACCCGTTTATAAAAAAACCCAAGCCTCCCTTCCTTTCCATGGGTCATTTTCCCACAAACCCAAATTCACGTGGATTCTCATCTCCATGTCAGCATCTGTATGGCCTCATACTTTTATAGTCATTACCTGAAGTGGTCCTAGAAAACAGATCTCCAGGATAAGATTTTGAAATGGGAATAAGAAAACTATTGCTGTTGTTAAGTAGGGAATTAATAATATTTAGCATGCTATAGCATTGAAATTACTAAGATTTTCCAAGGTACAGAACTTGGCATAGGATACAAGTAAAAAGGGATATATTAGTTTATGCAATAGCTCTAGTTTTGATATACATAATAGAGTTACTTGTTTAGTGTAATCCAAGCAGTGAAGATAGGGAATGATAGACTCAAGTTAGCCACCTACTAATTCAAGTCATGAGGTGAAAACCAGAAAGCACCTATGGCAAGTTTTGAAAAGCTAGACTTCTACAGTTGGAGACAGACTGGTCTGAAACTTACATCCGGGACTTTAGAGTAGCTTGGTTACAAAGGAGGATGATATAGACTAGTACTTTTGTGTGAGATCCAAATTTGTATGTACAACTGCCTATTGGATGTCTGATGTCCTATCAGCATGGGTCATGTCTTAAATTAACTCACTAGCTGACTGTGTTTCCCTGGGGGATGCATACATTCCATTCATTAAAGGAATAAGGAATGGCTTATCGGTTGATAGGGAAGGAAAAATAAGACAGCAGTGTCGGTCACTGTTGATTGGGATTGACTGTAAGTAGAAGAGATTTTAAGGAAGATAAGCTCACTATTGTAATGAGTGATGATAGGACTACAGAGTAGCAGAGGCCCATGGCAACACCAGTGAAGCAAGGTAGATATACTCCTCATGAAGGGGACTCCTTACTGTAATTGTGAACAAAAAGTACTGAATCACAAAGATCTGTGACAGTCGCTAATAGACCATAGTTTTCTAAAGGCAATGAAAATTGCCACCGATATTGATTTTACTTGACTTCTATAACCAGAAAGGGTCACGATATGCTGAATAAAAGTTTAAGCTCAGTGACTATATTGTAAAATCATAATCTTTGATCCAGCTTACAAACCTGAGCCATTTCCTTAAAATGTGAGAACATAATAATATAGAGGACAAGACCCTTCAATGCAAGAGACTTCACTGCCCATAACTCCAGTCCTTCCCCGAAGAGCCTATGGATATTTCCCTCACCCACAATAAACCTTTTCTGTAGGACTAGAAAATTAATGAGATCTTTTGAGGAACAATGGATATGGTATCACCCTATGTACCCTGGTTCTTCTGTTAATTAATTAATTTGAGACAGAGCAGACTTTAAAGCAAGGAAAGTTATCAGAAATAAAGAAGAGCATTATGTAATGATAAAAGGGTCAATTTTCCAAGAAGACCTAACAGTTCTTAACATGCATGTGCATAACAGCAGAGCATCAAACTATGAGAGACTAAAACTGATAGTAATTCAAGGAGAAATAGATGAATCTATAACTATATTTGGAGACTTCCATACCTCTCTCTTAGAGATGGACAAATCTAGCAGGGAGAAAATTAGTAAGAACATAGTTGAATTCAAAAACACGATCAGTTAACATCTATATACTCCTTTGTCCAACAACTGCAGAACATTCTTTTCAAGCACACATGAAATAACAGCCAAACTAGACCACATTCTGGGCCATAAAACACGCCTTTTGAAATTTAAAAAATAGATATCATGCAATGTCTGCTTCTCAGACCATAATGGAATTGAACTTAAAAATCAGTAACAAAAAGATAGTTGGAAAATCCTGGAATATGTGGAAATTAACAGCATACTTCTATATGACACATAAGTTGAAAAATAAATCTTAAGCAAAATTTAATAACATTTTAGACTAAATGAATGTGAAAACACAACTTATCAAAATTTGTGAGATGAAGCAAAAACAGCAACATCTTGAAAAATCAATAACAGGGTGTAGCAAATTTAATTTTGTGGTAGTCAGAATAACGCCCCACCCTCAAAGATGTCCACACCCTAATCTCTGAAACCGGTAAATATGTATGTTACCTTACTTGGAAAAAGGAACTTTATAGATGATTCAAAGGTTAGTGATGCTTTCTGAAGGTGGAGGAGGGAACAATGAGCCAAGGATTGAATCCTTGGCTTGAGCCAAGGATTGGAAAAAGTGAGGAAATAGACCACACTGTAGAGCCTCCTAAAAGAACATAGCCCTGCAATTCTTGGCAGAACTATTTGAATCTGCAAAGGGTAGTCTTGCAGACAGAACACTGATAACCCCAACAAACGCTCAGTATTTGTAGTTTAAATGTCCCCTTGCCACTGCTGTTTCTTTATGTGTTCTTATTCATAAGTCTCCTGAGGGGCTTCTCAGCAGCTGAACGGTTATCAATGCCAACAGATATGATGACATCCTGGCACAGCTTACTTCACTCCTGCAGCAAAACATTTTACTTTTACTTTATTTTATTTTTTTAAACATTTTACTTTTAAAAACAATTTCAATTTTGTCATAAATCAATGGATTTGAAATCATATCACACCAAGACAGGGCATCCACCCACATATTCTCGTGTCTTTTGTCGAGTTCCCGGGTTTTCACAATTAGCTCCCTGACTTTGCTCTAACACATCAACTTTGTTTGAACACTCAACTGCCTTGGAAATTCAGATACTCTGATAATCAAATCCTGGAGTTGATGTTCAGCTCTTCCTGCCTTCTCTTTATATGAGATAAGTTCTTCTTTGTAAACTGTTCAAGCTTCAGAGCCACTCTCTGGCTCTACTAATTGGTTTTCAATTGTGTGATAATTGCCCAAAGTTCTTCATTATCTTCCTGCAACTTAGTGCAACCATCCAATTTCATTATCTTCTTATTTATCATTTCCCCTGTATATTTCACATCTTTGAATTGGCAGATGGGCTAGTGTTTTCCTTCTACTATTATGCCATACTACTTTACATCCAATTAAACCTTTAATAATTAGCTGCAACTTTGTACCTGCATACACACAATCTACTCCCAAGGCTGAGGTCCTTAGTACTGACAGAACACTCGGTGATCTAGTCCTCAAACTGCTTTTTGTGTCTGCTTCCTCAGACTACTCCTGGTAAGAAAAAGCCAGTTTTGAATCTCCAGGAATCAGATGTTGAGATGTAATTAGAGGTACAACACGGTTATTGGAAGAGTGATACTTGCAGAAGGAAAGGGGCAAACTGGGATCAGGTCGAGGAGCAATGAGGCTTCAGTACAGGTCTGGCAAAAGTTTCTGCCAGTTAATGCTGAGCTCTGGAGAAATGATTGGTTGTTAAAGGAGTCCCCCAGTGGGTCTTGCTTAGTCTTGGCTAGCAGGTCATTCACAGGAAGTGGCGTGGCCTCCTCAATTTTTAACACCTTTATGTGTCGTAGGCTGGGAGCAGGAGCCACAAATAACATGGCACTGGCTTGAAAATTGATGTAGAACATGAGGAAGCAATGATCCACCAGCCCCAATCCTCACAACTGGGCAGCAGTCCTTTTTCGAAGGTGCCTCTGAACAGCACATTCCCGGGTCTGCCACAGATAGCATAATGCTTCTGAGATTCTCGTGCTAATTTAGTTTGAACCGGTAAACTATGTTTTGGAAATGTACTTTTTCCCCTAGATTTCTGCCAAAGATAACTTATTTCAAAGCACATAAAATATGTACCAATATTTTACCCTGTGAGTGCACTCATGTACACTAATTTATGTAAAGTATAATATTTGTTATTCACTAATCTCCAAATCATGTATCCTTAACTGAAGAGTTACAGAAAAAAAAAAAAAAACTGTAATCACGTGTAGTTTCTTTCAGGGATGCTCTATTAAGCTGTTCAGTGGCTCTCCAAAGAATCTAGGAATGTTCAAATAGTACTGCAGACTTTTCTCTGCTTTGTCGAACAGAAAATGACATAGACTATTTTTAATTCTTTTTGTTCCATTTACCAAATACTTCTCTTTTTCTTAATCGACCTTCCCTTAGGTTTTTTGGTTAATTTTTATTGTGTGAAAAATAAGCAGCAATCCTTTAGACATTTACTGCAGCAGTTTTTATGACTACACTACAACCTCAAATCTTTAATTTGTTTTGCTTTTAAGCATTTGATGAATGATCCTAAAAGGGTGTTTTTTCCTCCTATGTAAACTGTATAAAGTATCTCATGCTGTCAAATGTGGTGGCACAGAGGATAGATATCAACTGTCGTAGGTTTTTCTTTTCTGGAAAAGTGTTTTTATGGTGTTGTCAAATAACTATCACAGATACACTTCCATGTCACCAGGGTTTAACCATTTGTTAGATTTTAAGAAATTCAAAGACGTTTATTTTCAGCGACTTGGACGAAATAAGCTAAAATAAATTCGGAAAAATATTTCTTTTTATTTAAAATTTGGAATTTACAATGTCCCCAATTCTTTCCCCCAATAGGAATTTTTTTTTTCAATTTAAATTTATAATATAACATGTATGTTTCCATGGGTCTCTTTGTTCTTCTCTCTCCAAGGAGAACTACTTCTTTCTCCAAAGAGAACGAATATAAATCATATATATTATTCTCACTATCAGAGACTTACTGGAGGAAATAATAGGTTTCAATTAAGTTTTTGAACTTAGAGGGTATAGTGATAGCAAAATGGAAAAAGTAAGATAAAGTATAATGGGAGAATGCCAGAAATGTTCAAGGAAAGTTGCAGTGATTAACTAATATTTAATCTGAACTCTGTGAATCCAAGGCCTTCAGTGCATGTGAGTATAGCTGGGCAAAAAAATGGAAGCATCTAGCAACATGGCTTGCTTAGGAAACTACATGTAAGGCACAGTTGCTGGGATGTAGCAAGTAAAAGACCAGTGGAAGACAAATCTGAGCAGGCAGATAATGGCAAACTTTCCAGGGTCTGTTGTGTATGGTAAAGAGTTTGGATCTTATAAGTGGAAAAGGACAATAAATAATAACAAAACCTACCAGATTTCACTGCCTTGAATGTGTATACCAACAACTTAATAAGTGTCATTTCATTTAATTTTCATGAAAACCATGCAAGGTAAATATCTCCATTTGGATATTTTGGGGGTTTTTTGTTTTGTTTTTGAGAAGACTCTTAGAAAAACAAACAAACAAACAAAAAACTTGACGACTACTAAGTGGCAGAGAAAACAATGTAATCCAGTTCTCCTAACTGTAATGTCTGCTTATTTCCACCTTCAGACTTTTGAGCCGGTGTGATGGTACAAGTACCAATAAAAATATATCTGTGTTATAGAAAAGGTCCTGGTGGTATAGAAGGGGAAAAAGACTTGCGATATTCTAAGCAAGAGATACTGAGTTTGTGAGCCATGACTGGACAGTGAGTAAGGCCTAAAGATAAGACACTTAGATATTTTAGAATATATAGTCTATGGGGATTATATATATAGATTATATATTCCATATGGAATATATATATATTCCACTATTCCATAGTCTAATGGAACTATTTGCAAATATCAATAGAAATATGTAAAAAATAAAACACTAAGACTAGTACTGAGAAAGTGAAAGAGGCTTTTTAGTCTGAGTGGAGACAGAGTGATACATAGGTATTTGTCAAGTGGGTGAGTAGAGAGAGAACACTCTATACCTGAAGCATAATCAACTTCTCAATAATAGGGAATTCTGATACAGTAAGACTCTATGTTAGTCTAAATTTTTTTTAAGATACTCTTTGATCAGAAATATATATTTTTGATTTGTTTTACTGCATTTGTAACATTTATGGGGAGCTGTGTACATAATATCTGTATCTGGATTAAAAGCAAAGTGTGAACTTTGTGAACATTTGAAAGACTAATTTTTTAAAATGTTTGCTGTTGTAGCTATTGAAGTCCTGTTATAATATAAGTTCAACTTGACATTCTCCAAGAGAAAGTAAGGAAAAGTCCAACTTTTCTAAAAGTATTTCCCATGGATATGGCCAATATTAGTCTTAGGTTTGAAGTGTTGCTTAAAAGAAAACACATCAAAGAGAATTTTAAAGACCCGAAAGAGAGAAGAAGCAAAGCTTGTGTGAGAGCATTAGGAGAGTGTTGTGTGTAGTGGGAAAAAAAATAATAAAATAAAAAAACAGAATATCATTAAATATAATTTTTTTTCTCTTATTAGAATATAGGAAAAAGTATCTGGTTAAAGAAGATAAAAATTAGAGGTAAAGTTTAATGTGTAAATATGAAGCAAGATATAATGGATTTCTTAAAAATAAAAATGACTTCTGCTTGAAAGAAATAGGTTTATGAGTGAAATATACCTGGATCATGTATTAACTGAAATAGTTATTGTGACTATTTTATTTATACTTTATACAACTTGAATAAAGTTAAATGATAATATCAAAACTAAATAACACAAATCTTAACAGGAAAGACAGAGTTGTTTCTGTTCATAATTGCATAATTGCAATGCCAGAACACTGCTGAACAAAATAGTCATATACCATGAAACATGTCTGGATTTCACAAAATCAGAGCTTGAGGCGAGAGCTCCCCTGAGGGGAATTTATTTGGAAGTCAATGGCAGGCAGCAGGCATGAATAAGTAGGAAGAGTGAAATAGGAAAGGAGGAAAAGGCAATTAGGAAAAGCCAATAAAGGATTATTATAAAGTTGGCTACCACTGTGGGTAATGGTGTACAATCCTACTGGGAACGTCTGAGTACCCTTACAAAATGCATTTCAGAATTGTCTGCTGACCAATGAAAGGAAGAATCATTTATCTATTGGCTCTTAACTCTTACTGATTAACGACTTCCCTGGAGCAGGGGAGGGGGAAATTAATCCCTCTTAGTACCAGTTTAAAAATACTTAAATGTCAAGTGAGCTCCAGCAGGTATCCACACGTCTGGAATCATAAAATCTTCAGGTTGCAGGCAAGAGATGCATGGCACATATTTGAAGTGAGGCAATGTAATCTCCAAATGGGACAAAGGCCACACTGTTTTCTAAAACTGAGGCTTCAATCAGATGAGGCTTCAATCAGATGAGGCCAAGCAGAGGTGAAGCAATGTGCAAGTGTCCAGGATAGCCTCATTCGAGGCACTGAGTTCTGATCATGCCCCTGCACCAACTATTATCCCTTTCCCCAGTTTAATTAAATCCATCACCAAGTCTTCGATGTGGGAATATCAATAAACTCTGTAGAAGACAATGAAGGAGAACTAGTAGAACAAATTATATTTATTTTGTAATGGATTTACTCTAGTAAATATTACCTAAATTCTTGTTTTAGCTAAAAATTTTAAATTTTTGTTGTGTTTTTTTCTCACAGTTATAAATATATTTTGAATTCTGTTATAATTCCTTTGTGTTCCAAATATTATATAGATATGTTTCTTTTCCCAAGCATAAGGTATTTTTAATTTCTAATATTTCAATTGATTCCTTATTTTAATGTACTGTGTATATATGTATTGTGGTAAGTATGATATCTGGCCTTTGATATTTGTTGAGTCTTTATTATCTTTATAATAAGGAATTTGTTTACAAAGAAATTTAACAGCCATATACAAGCTTAAGTCTGGTAGAGTGCTAGACTATGAAGATAAATCATAAGCTAGATGTCATGTGAAAGCTCACATTAGCCAGATGGTTTATTCACGTAGTAAATCTTAACCAGAGAAAAGTGAGTCTGGGCAATTTGTAAAGGCATTAGTAAAAAAATCTGGAGAGAGACTCTCTAGTTGAGAAAAATACCAAAGTACCACAAGTACCAAAAAGACCAGAAGCAAAGGAGTGGTTGGGTTCAGAAAGTCAAATGTGTGGCAAGGCAAGAACAGACTTAATCAGAAGCCACATTTCTAATGGCGCATCTCAACACCGCGAAGAGAGTGCTGTCTGAAAGGGAACTTTTAGGTTCTGAAAAAGATCATGGTTTCTATTGAGGCTTGTACATACCCACAGTATTGATGAAAGATTGAGAGATCAGGTACTTGACGAATGCCTGTATGCTTGCAGTGAGTCAGAATTGTTCTGAATAAATTGTTATGGTATCACCTCAAGTAGTTAACACACTTAACAAAAACTGAAATCTAACTCTGTCTAACGAAGTTGTTAAATGTTTTGCTACTTTCGAATTAACATAGCTCACATTTGTGGAGCTCTTATTTCGCTTTCCATCTAGTATTTTAATTCTCTCAACAGATGTATGTGTTGGATGATATTTTCCCAGCTTCATAAATGCAAAAAAAAAAAATGCTCAACTCTGTGAAGGAACTTGTCTATGCTAAAACACCTAGAAAGTGTCAGGGGAGGATTTCAACACAGGAAATCTAACTTAGAACTTGGGTTCACTTTCATATTGCATAGATATTAGTGGCAAAGTCAATAACAAAAAAATATGTTATTTTCTACTGCAATGTGATAAAAATTTTTTTCATATAGATAAAGACACAGATTTTTATTCTGCTACATTTCCAGCACATCAGTTTTATAAGCGAGATAGCCACAATACTATGTGCTGAGCATATTAGATATAATTCTCCTTTTTTGATCCTGCTCAGTATTTTCCACATTTTAAAGATATAGGACATGAAACCCAAAAAATAAATTTCCCAGAGTCACAATACTATTAAGTAGAAGAGAAAAAAAGATGTCCACATGCTTTACCTTTTACTGCTTTTCCAATACAAGAAGAATCCACACTAGATGTAGCTATTCCATGCATTACCTTTTGTCTCCATGTTCAGGAAGTGCACTGACACCACAGATTGGATACTGGGCAGTCATCCAGCAAGACAATGAACGTGTGAGAGTTACTAAATGCCATTACCAAAGCCATATTAGAGGAGTGAGTCTACTCTCAGCATATTTACAAAGCTTATCAGCCTTGAGCCAAAGGGAGTTCGTAGTGTATGATCCCCAAAAGCATAACAATAGGAATGGTTCTGATTGAGAATTACATTCTTTCTATCTCCTTTTCTTTCTGTCTCCTCTTTCTATCTCCTATCATTATGGTTCACACTGATGTTAAGTTGAGCATTTATAAAATACAGAATTTTTTAACCCATTTTCCACCCTAAAAAGAATAAACCAAAACCCATAAACAAAAAGCACTTGGTCTTTAGCTTGTCTAGTTCCAGCTAAGTGGTCTGGGTTATTCAATTAACTATGAGCAAAACCATGATCATCTTACAGTAATTCAACACAATGGAGCAAATTATGTTCAATCAAAGGAAATAATTCCTCTAGTGAAAACTTTTCTTATAGGCTTTTTGTTGCTCCAGCTTAAAATTCTCTTAACTGCTTTCATCTTTGCTAGTTATGAGACGAGTCAATCCTATCTACATCCTCTTTACCTGCATGAGGCAGAACAGGCTTAAAATGGGCTCAGAAAATATTTTAGGTAAAGAGCTAGAGAGTAAATATTTTTGGCTTTGAGGGCCACACAATTGCTTTCATGACTACTCCACTCTAGTGTTTTAGAACAAGAATGGAGACAATATATAAGTGGTTGATTATGCCTC
Source organism: Potos flavus (assembly GCA_028534135.1). NCBI lineage: Eukaryota > Metazoa > Chordata > Mammalia > Carnivora > Procyonidae > Potos > Potos flavus. The sequence goes on from CM052898.1 coordinate 154,157,416, forward strand.
TGTTCCAATAAAATTTTCTGGATACTGAAATTTTGATTTTGTATAATTTTCATGTGGCATAAAATATTATTCTTTTTTGATTTTTTAAAAATTATTAAAGGAAATGTAAAAACCATTCTTAGCTTGTGAGTTGTACAAAAGCAGGCTGTTGGCTGGATTTTGGTCCATAGATCATAGTTTGCTGACTACCGATTTAAAGAATAAAATATGGAGAACAAAGTAATAGTTGCCAGAGGGAAAGGAGGTAGGGGGATGTGAAAGAATGGTGAAGAGGAGTGGGAGGTAAGGCCTCCAGTTATGGAATGAATAAGTAACAGCTATGAAAAGTACAGCATAGGGAAAATATTCAATGGTATTATCATAGCACTGTATGGTTACAGATGGTAGCTACACTTGTGAACATAGCACAAAATATAGACTTGTTAAATCATTATTTTTACACCTAAAACTAATATAACATTGTTTGTCAACAATACTCCAAAAACACAATTATACAATAAAAAAGGTGAAATTGAAGAAAGGAAACAAACAAGGTCTTAATTAAAAGGGACTAGTGCTCAATTTTGTCTATTGTTACTTTATTATTTGTCAGACTTTTTAAAAGATTTTATTTATCACTTATCTATCACTTATGAGAATACTCCTTTACTCTTAAAATTTGCTTTGAGCTAATTTCTATTTTAGACAGGTGTTTCTATATGGTCTGTGGTAGCAACAAAGGTATTTGAGGAGAAATTTGACCTTCTTCTGGCTTTTATTTTATTTTATTTTTTTTAAGATTTCATCTATTTATTCGTCAGAGAAAGAGAGAGCACAAGCGGGGAGTGAGGCAGGCAGAGGGGAAGTAGACTCCTTGCTGATCAAGGAGTCTAACATGGGACTTTATTCCAGGAGCCTGGAATCATGACCTGAGCTGAGCTGAAGATGCTTAACCAACTGATCCAGGTATGTCTGGCTCTTAGCTTCACCATTTAAGAAAGTGTCCTACTGACCTCTTTAACTAATCTTCCATGAAATTTAAAGAAATTCATCTTCCTCTGGTAATAGATGTAAAACCAGGAAGTCTGTCTTATTCTTATTCATATTTCTATGTGAAGTCTACTCTTCTTCTTATTCATATTTATATGTGAAATTTGCAAATGAGCTTTCACCTAATTCAGTGAAGTCTGAAACACCTGCAGAAGCTTAGATTCTGTTTAGAGTCTTCCTCTTAATTCTTGAGTTCTGTGCCAAATGGCTCTTTGGGACCACACTTGCATTCTTTATTGATGATGAACACAACTGTGACATGATACCTTATTTTTAATTAGAAAGATGGGTGAAGAACTGATCAGAGAAATCCAGGAGGCTTACTCCATTTCTTAAGAACTAGCTGGAGGTATCTGGAACCACAGTCACCATTTATCTGTGCCATTTGATGCTTCTTTGATGAATGTTGTCACAGTGCCTTTTTTGGTCCGCTCACTTTGAATAGCCATGCCATTGTTTATTAAAGCTCAACCCAATTCTAATGTTCTGTTCTAAGATGTGTACCCAGAAGAGATCTAAATGTTGGATAAAGGCCTCCCTTTATACCAAGGGAACATTTGAAATATCTAAAGAGTTCTGCAATGAATAATGACCAGTCTTTTTCTTTTTGGTACATACTCTGGAGTATTCCATTCTATATCATTAATATAACAGAGAGTGAGGTCTAATTATTTTACTCATAATTGAAGAAAAATGCCAAAGAGTGATGTAGTCATTGTATCTTCCAGGCGCCCCCCACCTGCCCCAATTCATATGGAAACACCGAATTGCCTGGGAAAACATCTTCCTAGGATATAGGTCATGATGCTGCATCTTTGATGAACAGTTTCCACGATGCTGCTTTGGCCCTACGCATGGATATAACTAGTGATGTAAATTAGATCTGTGGAGTTTCTCTTCCACTTTAATAATGTGAATGCTGCCTCTGAAATATCTATCTGGCCTCAGAGAACATTGGGAAATATTTTATTGATGAACATCTTGATATCCCTTTAACCCTACTTAATGTTATTGTTGGAATAGTTTAAGTCTCAATAATCATGATCAGATATGTGGTGTTTCTCTTTTCTTCTGTGTCAAAGAGCCATGACTTATATTTACCATGGATTATTCCTGCCTTTTTAGAGCTTCAAAATCCGGACAATCATATCATGCTGGTTTGGGTGCCATTACTTTATTATACTTCATTTTATTATACTTCATTTTATCCCCTTTATTATACTTCTTTATTATACTTCATTTTATCCCCTTCCCCCAAAATACAAATGACCTGTCCCTCACCCATGGAAGAAACAAGCACTTGGATAGATTCTTCCTCTTCCTTCTCATCTAAAAAACATTTTGAAATCTCATTTCTGTATTTCATGGAACAACCCCAAGTTCCTGCATATTATGTAAGAATGGGGGTAAATGCTTGCTTATTGCCTCTGCCCTGATAAACTTTGTCCTTACAGGTACTTGCTGAAGTTTCTAGTCAGCATGAGTACCAAGTCCTTTAGAACATTTCATTTAAATAATTTTGTTCACTTGGTTTTAAATATGTTTTACTTTGATTAGTGAAGCTGTTATTTCTCTTCAGTTTATTTCTCTTTTTTCTCAGAGAGTATACATTTTTGAGCCAAATACACTATAAGTTTGGCAAACAAAAATAGACTTTTTTGTCACAATGCAGAACATCTTCCAAAAAGTAGATACCTAAGGTTATTGTAGCATCTAAAAAAAGAATACTTCTTGGTATTATTTTTAGTTAATTTACCAGTTACAGAGATTGCACCATTTCAGTTGTCATGAAAACTATAAATTTTTTTTCTAATACTTATATTAAAAAATTATGCCAAAGAAGAAGAAAGAGGGGTAAGATGAGAAAGAAGGAGAGATTTAAGATTGGATAACTGGATTACTCACCAAATTCATCCAAATAACCACACTATTTTTCCTACTTTATATTTCAATTTTGATTTCTTATAATAGCCTAAAGAAGTTCCTCCATGCTGTCCTGATTTTTAAAAATCCTTGTGAAAGTTATCAAGAAATTACTATGTATTTAAGTTCATTAAGCATATGAAATATATGAACATAGCAAATATCTTAGAATATAAATTATTTAAGGATGAACACTTATAGTTAAATTTTACTTAAAAGCTTTAAATATTTAATACCTTTTCTTTAAAATGTTGCTTTAGATGTGCAGTCTAATAGGTTAAAAATATGACTTCATCTAACAATTATAGCAGAGCATTATTGTGAATATTTAATCCCACATTTTCTTTAATTTACCTGAACAAATATATGTCCTAGGTTCCATCAGAAATGAGTATTTATAACAAGTCAAATCTCATAAACATGCCATATCATTTATAAAATGAAATTATTATTTCAAAGTCTGGATAAAAATTAATAAATAAAAATTTATCATTCACAGAATAGTTTAAAATGATTTATCTATTCTCAAGAACTTTTTCAATTGATTCCTTTTTCCTAGTTATTTTTTTTCCTTTTCCACTTCATTAACTTGGCATCTTACAAAGTAGCTGTAAGTATATGTAATATTACAGAATACTTCTTTATTCCGTTTTATGTAAAAATCAAGGGCTGCCAATTAAGAGTCAGAATCCATAGAATAAACATTTTCATTTATTTTTATTTGTAAAGATAAATCTTCATGATTTGCTAAATTAGCTTTCTTCATTGGAAACATTTTTGTGGTATCAGAAAAAAAATGTCCCTTGAGTTTGGTGTCTTCTTAGGAAAATGAAAGAAGTAGAGAGGGGACTTATTTGCTATTATTTTCAAAAATTCTTCACTTTACCATTTTTTAGACCCCCAACTGGTACTACATTCTTTCTTGTGAAGCTTGGGACAATTATTTAGTCGATTGATGATCCGCATACCATTACCTCTCTATTTGGGCCACAAAGCATAATGGTGATATTTCGGTGCTAGAGGAAGACCCAGTGTTAACTTAGGCATGACCTTTTCATTTTGAGACAACATGGCACATCAGTAAGATACATTACATATTATCTTACACATATAAATTACTCATAAACTGAGAACATTTTTATGATTGATTTTGAAACTTAATTTTAGAATTTATCAGACTCAAACATAGCAAGACTTTCCATCTGACATAAATTGTAAGTTTAGATGTAATTTTGAATAACACCTTATCGAAATAAGTTTGTTTCTGGTAATATTGATATTTTGAAAAGGTTGCTGTATTTTAATCATAACATGTGTAAACTTTAAGTAAATATCTAAATTTTCTTAGCATTGGAACATATACCTTCAGTAAAGCATCTGTCACGGTCACTGCATCTTGCTTCTATACAATTTAAGGTCAGTCAGTTTTGATAGCTTACAGAAAAGATTGATAACCCTTAATCTTTGTTAAGCTTCTTTATTGAAGACCATCAAGATTTAATTTTTTTTTAATCTAACCACTTGGTAGATAAATGGCTTATAAGTCCCTTCTTTTCTAACTTTTCTAATTAATCTGAATGTCATTTGGGAGGGCAGGGAATAGGAGGGCTTTTTTTTTTTTTTTTTAAGTCTTGCGAGCTAACTCTTACAAATATGTTTTTTATCAATGTCAACTCCCAGATAATGCCATCTGTGCTAATCCCTAACCCTCTCTACTGTAGTGCTTTAAGTTGTCTTTCGCTTTGATTTATCAGACAGCTGACCCTGGCCTAACCCTGTCAGCTTTAGTTCAGAGGAACTCTCACAAAAGATAGGCCTCTGATCTGACAAATTGATTGGCTGCAAGTAACAGTTTAACTGAAAAAGGATCTCCCTAACAAGTGATAAAGCCGTTTTATTCCCAGCTTACAGCTTTGGGTATGTGGGCAGAATTTATAAAATGTCCAACAGAAGAAGGAAATATGAGTAATCTAGAAGGCTGAATATAAAGGGAAGCAATAAAAGGCCCACAGCTTTCTGGTTAATGATAGTTCTGAGAATATCAGCAACTATATTTTATTTAAAAGCCGTTAAGTGGAGGTTAATTGAAAATGATCATCCTAATTAGAAAACAAATATTAAAATTCTCTTAGTGTTTCAAAGCTAACTTACCTGGAGCATGATGATTAGGTACAGGGATAATAAATTACAATCCATAGAAAATCTATTGATCAGATTAAGGAACAGGTTGATGAAGCCATTCAGTAACTTCTGTTCATGGTACTTCCATTCTTGTCACATAATTTTGCTACTAGCAATCACTACCCAGTAAATTTTTATCCAAAAGGTTTAGAGTTAAGTTTCCATTTCCATTAAGTTTCAAGAAATAGAATTTTAAAAAACTGTTTTAATTCAGAAAAATATTTTAAAAACCAATATAAAATCCAAAAGATTTATCCTTTAAAGTATTGGCTATTTTAATTATACCATGCAGTAAATTAGAGCTGTTTCCACCTTCTTTATTTTTTTTTAAGATTTTTAAAATTTATTTTAGAGATCGAGAGCAAGAGTAGGGGGCAGAGGGAGAGGGAGTGAGAGTCCTAAGAAAACTCCATACCCCACAAGAGGTTTAATCTCATGACCCTGAGATCATGACCTAAGGGGCAACTAAGAGTTGGGGACTTAATTCACTGCACCTTCTTTTTCTTGACATTTCATTTTTGCTTTCTTTCACCTTCATTCTTTTTATTCTCTCCTATTGCACCTTTACATTATTTTGTACTCCTACTTCATAAAAGATATGTACTAAATGAACTACAGTCTGTAGCCTATATATCCCTTTTATTCCTGGGTACCTTCATGATAACCCATCTCTTTTTTATGACATATGCCCAAACCAGACCAAGATCAAGGATGGAGAAATTGATTATACCTTTTGAAAGAAACAGCTGCAGCACTGATTTGACAGTGGGAGGCCATGGATTATAGGTCGTCAGTCCTCCCTCCTGTCCAGAGTGGGAATGTGGGGCATAGAGGAAGGAAAGCCATCCTGATGTCAGACAGTCAAGAAATTATTTGTAAGGGTAACATCAGAGATGGGAGTCTAGATGTGCAGTGGCAAGGGTTACATGAAAAATGCTGTGGCCATCATAACAGCCATCCTAGGACTGGCATGGCTTTATATATTTCCACCATAGCTAGCCTTCATTGATTTCTTTTTTTTTTTTTTTTTGTTCTGACTTAGGCCTCTAGATTTCCTGACAATAATGTTAGCTATACAATAGCTTTCTACTTCATTCTATTTCTGCCAAAGTTATCCAGAGTAGATTTGCATTATTTGTACGATGCCTGATCCGATGTTTTTGGATGGAAACAAAGACTAAATTTATAGACCCACATCTTAAGGTTAGGTAATTGGGATGATGTGGGAGACATTTTCCAAGAGGGAATACAAGTCCATTACTTGGAAAGAAAAAATATGATCCTTTCAATTACTATTTTAACCCAATTTCTGAGCAGTTTTCTTGTTTAATGTAACGCTGGCTATTGATTTTAGCAAAGAAGACAGAAAAAGGTGTGACGAAGGTAAAGCAAACAAAAGGAAAATAATCTCAATGATATGACCCAGAATCAAGAGTTTGGATAACACTTAGTGTTTTGAAATACTATGTATAAGAAAACGAGGGAATGAAAATACAGTGTATCTAATAGAATATGACCCTTGAGCATATTTTGTATGCAGAAACTTAGATTTGATTTTGTCCTTTCCTTGCTATATTAAGTGGAGTTTTTTAGTCCAACTTCAGAGTTTGAGGATTAGTGAGAATAAATGTGTAGAGCATCAGATTGAGATAGTGAATCAAGAGTGTTTGCATCGTTGGAGTCCTTGCCTACTAAACATTCCTAGTTTATGTGGATGGAAATTTCACCAATGACCTCATCCTGTTACATTAGATACAATAGGAGTAGAAGATGCCATTGTCCAACTGCCAGCATTCAGTTGCTCAGAGATATTTGCACTCTGTGTGCATCCTCCTAAAATAATAAAAAAAGCAAAGGAGCCACGGACATGTAGACGTTGGGAAAAATCACACATATGTACCTTGGAGTTGAAAAGACAAACTAGAATGCTATAAGCTGAGATGGTGGGAAATTATCAACTCTCTTAATATATACATTTTAGAAGCAAGTGTTGTCTTTTTGTTGGTCTGTTTTAAATAACAATAAAAAAATTTAATCCTCAAAGAGTAAACCTCAATTGTGAAAATAATTAGTTTACTTAGAATAACACTTTAAGAATATTTTTTAAATGAGGAGCTGTTGGGTTCATATTTAACTGAAACTTGTTTCTGTCTTGGTACCAACCTAAGTAAATTTTTAATTGTCCTCTTTTTGACCTCTCTCATTTCTCAACTCTGACTTCTAGCTCAAAACACCTACATGTACCTGCAGACTCCTTTTATTCTCAAGCTTTCATGAACTGAATATATCCATTTCTTTCTAGCAAAGCTCCATCATCTTTCCTCCAATTGCACAATTTCTCTAGGTAAAAATAATAGCAATAATAATAATAAAAGAAAAGGAAAGTGAGTATTCCCTTTATGCTCTTTTAATCTAACATTTAGCTGAGACCCAGAGACACCGATGTTCCCAGAGCCACTATTTGATCATGAAGATTCCTTTTTGTTTATAAGTTCAACTGGAACCTTTTGAATATACAGATCTTAACAAATGTTAAGATAGTAAAATAGTACCAAGACTTGTCAGATAATGCTATTGAAAATGCTGCAAAATCCCATCATAAAGTACTATCCATCCCTCTTTACATTTTTGGTTAGACTACATCCCAAGTCACATTTCTATATGTAGCAAGGTACAGAGTATATCTAGATTAGTAAGAAAGTCTAAAGATTTACTCATTGATAAACTTTTATTTTAGAAAAAGCTTCTGTATGTCAATCATTATGATAGTAGTTCAGGCTACAAAACTCTTAGTAGTATTTTATTAAATTTGAAAACATTTTGGTATATATTTATATGAAGAAAACATTTATTTATTTATATGAATTTATTTATTTATATGAAGAAAACATTTGGTATATATTTTTGTGAAGATACAATGTTTCTACTTCTTTAATGGAAAATTGAGTGACTAATTTTTAAAAAAGTAACCATTAACTAATTTGAAAGCACAAAAGTTAGAAGCACAGACTAGACACAGATTCCTAAAGGTAAATTCTTTTTTTAATTTTTTTCATTATTCTTAAAGGTAAATTCTTTAAACATATTTTGCATCCAACTACTTTTTAAAATAATTATCATTTTAATATACTTTATTATTAAAGTTTATATTTCATAAACTACATGTTTGTTATGTTTCTGATTTTAGTGCTAAAATGTATGATGTTGAATCATTCAGTCAAGCTAGTTTTGATCCCCATGGTTTTCAAACCAGTTAGGTTATTTTTCAGCACAGCATGAAAGAATTTTCACTTTAATTCAAGCCATTTGTTTCGTATAACATCAATGTATACATGACAGTGTTAGCAAAGATTTTGCCAAATATGCTATGATACACAATGAAGAGAAGGAAAAGTACCATATTATATTATCTGTTTTTGAGTTGAAATCATCCTACCTAAGAACGACTTTGAAGTCATACTTCCTGAGCATTTTAAAATGTAGCTGCTTCCAAAAACTTCGCACAGGCTTAATTATATTTTCTTATACCACTACCAATTGAAGTGAGTTTATAAAGAAATGGCATTTATTCCTGCAGTTCTTAATTATATTTCAGATGTACATAAGAATATATCTTGTTGTCTAACAGATTGTAAGTCTAATTCTTTACAATGGTGCTGTTAAATGTGTGCATTTGTTCCCTCTACCTGAAATCAGTCTTGGACTATTTAATATCACTAGTTTCATATTTCACCTAAAGGAAAACACAAATAGCTCTGCTATACAGCGTTTTGCCCATGAAATGTTTCCTAACAAGCATTGCCATGTCAAATGTAAGTGGATGGGCTTTAGAAGATTAGTCAAACTGCTTTACTATTTACCTGTGAAAATTGAGGTCTTGAGTTCACATAACTAAATGAATTCCCTTACAAACTATTTCTCTGAATTGCTAAATCATAAGTAAATGGCCCTTTACGGAAAGAAAAAAGTATTTTCTTGACATATAGCATGTAATTACTAAACTTCTAACAGCGGTGCCTTAAAATACATAAATTTATGTAAAAATGGACCCATAATAATACTTTGTCAACATTTTGCTTTTCTTTATCTATGGGTCAGAAAGTATTTTACTCTTTACTTTATTCTATTTTAAATATTGTTGTAACAATAAGGGGATATGATTATTATTTTATTTTTTACAAATGGAAAAACTTGAAGCATGTTTCAGATGTTTGGTAATATTTAAAGTTATTTTTGACAGATGGTTTTCAAAAGGAACAACAACTACAGTAAGAGTAAACCAGCATCTGAATAGTCATTAAAGACTTAGGTCAGATCCTCCATACAAATTACAGTAATTTTTGTATATTGTCCAATATACTTTACAGACAAAACTCAAACCAATACATATGTTTTCAAAATATTCTTAAGGTAATAAAATGAAACAACAGATATTAAAATATTTTTTAAATTATTAGTTCAAGTTCTTTTGACATATAACTGACTACTTTAGATCTGGTTAACTTACTGACATCTAGAAAAATTATCATTACTAGTTTTGCTTGAAAGTTGTGGATCGTACACTTTTATATACACTCGATCCTAGATTCATTTTTATAGCATTAACAGTACTTAGCTAAAGGATATATTTAAATCACCATCTAGAAAAGTAATTTTTAAATGTAAAATTTTTTGAGTTTGTATAACTAAAATGCATATAAATTTAAATATGCCTGTGTATGTATGTGTATATACACATATCTGAACACATATATAGCTCTATATATACACACACATTCAATTTTGATGATGTCTAGTAATGGTGATAATAAAGAATTCGTAATAATAAAGAATAATTAACTCATTTTCTCCAAGTGGTTTCTTTTCATTTCATACTATTAGTGTTTGTTTCAGATATGCTAAATTGACTGGGTTAAGTTTCTTTTTTCCTTTTTTTTGACATTCCTTGGAATACCGTCTGCTATAATTACTCATAAAAAGAAGTAGTAGATCTCAGCAGAAATGAAAACAAGTAGTAAAATTAAAATTTTGAAAATTGAATGGTATCACCATTCAATTTTCCATTGGAAATACATGTTATAGGATTCATAGAGTTACTGTAATCATAAATCACTGTAGTTTTATATATCTAAATCCTCTGTCCCCAAAATTTCTAGTTGCCCTTTGTTTTACTTACTTATATTGTGAGAGTCTAACCTCAGAAGTGAATACATGTAGTCTGAGACTTCTAAGATGGATTTATTTATTTATTTATTCATTTATTACATAAATATTTATTGAAAACAAGTAGTGTGTGGTACAAACTTCCAGCTAGAAAATAAGAAGCCATGGAGATGCAAAACACATCTCTCTCTATATATATATATACATATATATACTCTTTTATATATACAGTATTTATATATAGTCAATAATATATTGTGATAATTTTATGTGATAATAGATGGTGCTACACTTAGTATGGTGAGCATTGACTAATGCATAGAATTGTCAAATCACTGTGTTGTACATCTGAAACTGGACAAAAGTTTCACCCTTAACAATGAAAGGGAAGAGAAAGAAAGAAAGAAAGAAAGAAAGAAAGAAAGAAAGAAAGAAAGAAAGAAGAAAAGAAAGAAAGAAAGAGGAAGGGAGGGAGGGAGGGAGGGAGGGAGGAAGAAAATAAGCACCGTGCTAAATTTTCTAAAATAATAGTGACCAAGATATAAATGACCAGGAAGCACAAAACCTAGAGGACTGGGCAAGAATTGAAAATGTATTTTATAATATGAAAAAGGGTATAGAAGAAGAAAATATTGCTACCATACCATGTAGATGAGAGACAATACTTCTTGTGGAGGTAATCAGGAAATTCCCTATAGAAAAGCCAGAAATAGAACACGTGTAGGAGTTGATCAGGCTTTCCTTTCTCTTTCAACAGGAAACACCTAGTAAAAACCAATAATAAAGATAGAAATATCAGATAAACTGAAACAATAGGATAAATGTAAGCAGCATAACTGAAGAAAAAGTGCAAAGAAGTAAAAGGAATTCTTGTATGCTCAAATGGTAAACTGAGAAAGGATATGGAGGCATTTTGATTTTATTGTAAAAGCAGTGTGATATCATTGATGGAACAGATATGGTCAGCCTTGTATCAGTCATAGCTCTTAGTCAACAGTGTGGAGAATGAATTAGAATCAGTAAGAGTGGAACGTCTATTGTGAAAAATAAAGAAAGCATATCATGCTCTTCATAAGCATCTCTCTCTCTCTCTGTATATATATACATATATATATATTTGATTCATCTACAGAATGATATATAGCTTATTGTTATCTATGTATAGAAAAATGTAGGGGCCAAAATGTACATCATCTTCAAATTGTACAAAAAATTATTCTCTTAATACACTCCCATTTTAGATTTCTTAAAACAGGCAGTTTTGGGTTGACACACAGAAAAGTCAACTTTCCAATTAGATTTAATTTTGTCCTAATTTCAAGGCTATGATTAATCCATTAACTATCACTCATGCCAAACATCAGTCATTTGATACAAAACAGAAAAAGCATGTCAAATACATTTAATTTCCAAATTCCACATAGTTTTCTAAGTGCTACAGTTATTTTCTCAAAGACACTTTGACATTTTGACAAATTTGTGGGATAATCTCTATTTCTTTTGCAAACAAAATGCATTTCACTCTACTAACTGATTATTTTCCTCCAGCTGTTGATCAGTTTTTTTTGAATAACTCCAGTTATCTGATTCAGAGTCACAGAAACTTTTTTCTTTGAATTTTATTTTTACATCTCTATATTCAAAATATGGAATTTGTATAATTCCCTTAGTAAGAATTCTTCATAATTAAAATAAATTTAGGGGTTCCTGGGTGGCTAGGTTGGTTAAGCACCCAACTTGATTTATGCTCAGGTCCATGAGATCGAGAGCCCTGCATCAGGCTCCATGCTGGGCGTGGAGCCTGCTTGATTCTCTCTCCCTCTGCACCTCTCCTCCCCTTCACTACGCTCCCTCTCAATCTCTCAAAAAATAAATTAATTAAATTTACTTTAATAAATTTAGCCAATTGTGCTATAAAATTTTTTAATGGTCTCCAAATGCATTGTCTTTTTTAAGCAGTTACTTCCTAGGCAATTCCTTCACAATAAGAACATACTTCAAATATGATATACTTACTTAGTAATGAAGCCACCATATTTAAATTGAATAGTTATGCCATGTATCCTAAACTAAGTCTGTTGCTCTTCATAATTGTGATAAATATGCATAACATTGTTTTACAGTATTTTATGTACAAATAATATTTATAAATGCCTTTTTTCTAACCAATATTGGTTTGAATGTAACTGAAATGAACAAATGAACAACACAATTGTGGTTCTTATGTATGTTATTTAATTTTACTGCTTATCTTCTTCATTTGGAAAACAGAGCCTTGCAAATTTTTCTCTTCATTTACACAATTGAAAAGGGTAGTCATGTTCTTGTTTTCATGTGTTTTTGTTTCCTCTTGTATTTGGATTGTTTATCTCTCTAGTGCCATCCTTGACAATTTGTTATTTAATAGTTCACAGTAATTTCATACTCTGGGGTAGATTTTAGTCTCTTTTGCACCATTGCAGACTGAAAATTCATTTTCCAGTTAACACCTATTCACAATTTATGAGACATGCACCACTTTACCCAACTCATGTATCTAAATTTGAACATGAATGGATTTTCCAAAATGATAAATCAATCTTACAGTTATTTTATGCATTTTAATGTTTCTTGCTAATGAATTTTTAGAACTCAACATCAGTGCATACTTTAGATCTTTGAAGATGACTAAGCAAAGCAAAGACTATGACCCCCATATCAGACATCTGAGAATAATTATCTTTGATTATGAAACAAAATGAAAAATGAATTAAAAGAGTGGCTATGGTGAGTAGAGGAATGTTAGTTGGCAATCATCTTTATTTCATTTAATTCATAAAATGATATCTTGCAATCTAACTTGTACACATCCATTGCTCTAAAGCTGTGCTGTCTAATGCAGCAACCAATAAACACATACAAACACTGAGTGCCTGAAATATAGCTAGGGTGGTTCAATAATGGGATCTTCAATTATTTTAATTAATTAAACTTAAACTGGAAACTTAAAGTTGTATAAAATAGTTTTTTCATTAAAAACATTATTGCTTTCGTGTGACATTTCACTGTAATCATTGCCTCATATGATATTATGGTTGTAGTATAATGTGTCAGGTGCGTAAGTAGTTTCTAATATTATACATAAACACATCCTTCTTCTATTAAATATCATTGTATTGTTTCAGTTCAAATGATTCTTTTGACTATACTGATTTAGCATGGTAATATGTTTATTTGAATACTTTTATATAGACAGCACAAGTTAAGGAGATATTTATGTAAATTATTACACTTAATATTTTATTTTATTTTATTTTTAAGATTTATTTATTTGAGAAAGAGAATGAACGAGTGAGAGAGAGAGAGTGCATGCGCAGGGGGTTAGGGGCAGAGGGAAGGGGAGAAGAAGACTCTCCTCCTGAGCAGGTAGCCTGATTCGGGCCTCAATCCCAGAACCCTGGGATCATGAGCTGAGCCTAAGGCAGATACTTAACCGACTGAGCCACCTAGGCGCCCCACACTTTTAATATTTTAATTGTAAGTACTACTTATTTTACAAGTATTTATCATACTTATTATTTTATTTACAATGTAATTGAATTATTTTTCTCATGTAAGTAAATATGGTCAGAATTAAATTTAAAATGAACCTTTTTTAAAATCAAATTTAAAACAAACAAACTTTACTTTTGATACAGAGTCAAGTAGGGATAGAGAAGCTAGTACTCCAATCAGCACATTAAAGTAAACAGACTGGAAGAAGGTATTTGCAAATCTCATGATTAATGGAAGTTGCCGTATTTGGCTGTAGCAGAGCAAAATAGAAAAGCATTTTGTTTGTTGGGTAAAAATAGTAAATGAAATAAAATGGAAAATATTATGAGATATTTTCAGCAAATATATAATAAATTTGGTGTTTTCTGTCAGCAGTCAAAAAGAATAAATATGATTTTGTGTTTATTGCCAATGATTACTATTTGGGTGGTCAAAGAGTTTCACGCAAATTTACTCTAATTTCCAATTAAAGTTTTTTTTGAAACAAAAGTAATGCTTGCCAATATTCAATTATTAATTATTAGTACCAAAAAATGGTCAAGTGATTTATGCTTTCTCACCAATATCCCAATGTATTTGAATGAAGTAATGTGAAGCTTTGAGGGTAAGGGTATATTTGTAACCTAGATAGGTAGATACTAAGACATATATAGAAGTTGAAATTTTTCACAATCCTAATCTATAGTAATGACTCAGATATTTTTCTAATATGGATAAATATAGAGGATAAATTGAAAGTATTAGTAAATTAGCTGCAAAACTGCTTTTTAAAAAGTTTTGGAGAATGCTTTGCTGATATGGATAGAGTGATTTTAACATATTAAATTTCTATTTGAATTTGATGTTAATGCTACTGAGTTGATATAAGAGTTAGTAAGTTGATATAATGGGAAGAAATGTTTTTGAAACTAATACTCTTTTGCTTTGAAGTTGAATCAATTTTTTTAAAAAGATAAACCCATTGTCCATTTGGATACAAATATTAAAGCAAAATTATTTTTAGCATTGATTCAGTTGTTGGAATTTTTTTTAGGATTTTATTTATTTATTTGAGAGAGAGAGAGCACAGAGGGAGAGTGAGAGACAAACTTTGCCGAGCAGAGAGCCTAATGCGGGGTTGATCCCAGGACCCTGAGATCATGACCTGAGCCAAAAGCAGATGCTTAAGCAACTGAGCTACCCAGGTGCCCCAGTTATTGGAAATTTTTAAGTATGTTTCAAGCAATTTGCATATATGAAGCTACTTTTTCACATGTAAATTTATGAAATCCTATGGATAGATCAAATATTTTCGGTGAAAATTTAGCATTTGAATTAGATAAACTGCACATATAACAAGTACATTTCAAATACTTGGTATTTTAAAATGCATTTTATATTTTACCTCTTGAAATAGAAATATTTTGATATTAGCTTCAATACAACATATTAAAAGTAATTTAAAAATGACACGAGTGACTCTCATTGTACTTCTGTTAGTCAATACTCTTATAATAAGAAAGACTATCAATGGGGGGTAAACTCTTATGTAAAATATTCCAATGATATTCACAGACTTTTGAACTGGAAATGATCCCCAGAACACCAGAAATCTAGAAATATGTTGTGACACAGGGTTTTGTTTTTATTTTGTAATCGCTTGACTCCATAATCATGTGTATTTTCAGGTTAAAAGAAATGGGAAAACCATATTAAATTTAAACGAAATAAAAAATTTGAAGCATCTGTAAGAATACAGAAGATAGAATTGTTTAACTTAGTCAAAAGAAAAGCAAATGATAAGCTGTGTGGATTTACTCATTTGCTTCACTATTTTAATGAAGAGGATTATTTTCCAATAAGTTGCTATAAACATATTTCTAAGCCAAAGATAGAAGAAATAGTGTTTGCTACAGTCATCTTTCTCTTTATTTTTGAAGAATATAATAATGCTTGTGGATTGTAGGCTACATATTGAAAAATGTTTCTTGGTAAGTTTCAGTTATAATTCCTTCAAATGGTAAATGTGTATGAATTTTCTTCCTTTTTGAAAGTATCATTTGAAGGAAATTTTTATTAGTTTCGAAATTATGTGTGTTTTCTAAATGAAATTTCTTCAAGGTTATATGTATATATACATATATATACACATATATATTTTTTGATTGTGTTATTTTCCATATTTCTTAGTGATGTGCAGAGAAAAAAAAAGAAAAAAGCTTTTATAGTTTCCTACCCTATGTGGCAAGAATGAGGGAATTAAAGCTGTGAGAAAAAGACAATAAAATTTCACCCATATAGGAATAATAAACCTGGTAGCTCACTTTTATATTTCCATGTGAAATCTTAATAGAGAATGCCATTGCTTAGATGAAACTTACAAGCGCTTAATAGAATTGTTCAGTCCTATGCTTAATATCCCGAGGATTCAGTATAATCCTACCATGGTCAGTGTAATATAGAAATTCCTAATAAGGCACATAGATTCTCATTAAATTCAGTTCAGACTTGCCACCAAAATTTCGATTTATGCAATCTTATTTTATTTTATTTTATTTATTTTTTTAAAGATTTTATTTATTTATTTGACACAGAGAGAGAGATCACAAATAGGCAGAGAGGCAGGCAGAGAGAGAGGGGGAAGCAGGATCCCCGCTGAGCAGAAAGCCCGATGTAGGGCTAGATCCCAGGACCCTGGGATCATGACCTGAGCCGAAGGCAGAGGCTTTAACCCATTGAGCCACCCAGGCGCCCCAATATGCAATCTTATTTTAGTGAGTTATATTTAAAATAAATAATATATGTAAAATGTGTCCTAGGATAATAGAATCTTTTTATAAGTAAATAATGATTCAATAAATAAATTTCTAAAAATCTAAACCAAGAATACAATCTATTGTCCTTTGAATCATTTTATTTTTTTTTTAAGTCCAAAGTTTAATTTGAGAGGAAAGAGAATCAACACTGAAATTGACAGAGCCTGAGGCATTGGTAAAAGAAGCTTCAAGGTATCAGTTTAGATTTACATCTTCAAAGTGAGAATAACTTTAACTTGTATCACTTCTCCTCTGTTAAAATCTTTGTCAAAAGAAAAATGTAAGATTTTTTATGGCCTCTTTTCACTTTACTCACCAGAACTATTAATTTGTATTTTATTTCACCAAGGTGATATATTTGAATGACTGAAAAGGAATATTTGACTTCGAAAGTCATATAAGTCCTTGGCAATAGTACTGAGTGTGAGGCTATTTAGGGGAATTTTAAGGAAAACACAACACAGAAAATTACACTTTTTTTTCAGGATAGTTTTTGTGATCATAAGCTGGAGTTAAATTATTGACGTCAATAAGAGACTTGTTATATATCCTTACCCACTGATGGTTCAAAAAACAGGAGTCTTGTAGTATGCATTAGAATGTCGACAAGAATCTACAATCAAATTTGTATTTTTGTAAGGTTTTCACTGGAAGATTTTATTTTAAGCATCATTTATTGACAGTTAAGTTTGGCTGTTGTCTATGGATTTAAGGATGGAATTATTATATGCAGTAGAGAATCCCTGCTAACTTTCTTAGAGAATCTGGCAGTGGAGTTAATCAAGGATTGATCACCCCCCAAAAAATAGATCCCCAATTATACCATTCCAGATGAAATCAGAAGCAATGCATACCAGAAACTGACACTTCAAGTGTGGTTCTTTGTATTGCCAAGTTTATTCTTAGAATCACTATAGAGCTCAAGCCAAACTATCTTATTGTGCAATAATATAAGCATCAGTCTCCGAATCTAGTTACACTCAGCCGACAGGTAGCTATTTAGGGAGACCATCCACAGGGAGTGATTGGAGTCCCATCTGTTTAAGAACTGTCTGCCAGTGATAGCAAAAGATAGGGAAGATCCATCATTTTAAGTGGGGGATCAATGGCTGAGAGCATACTGTAAAGAAGCAAGTCAAGAGAGTGTTATTTTATATTGAGGAAAAGTTAGAATGATATTGACCCTCTCTAAGTCATGTAGAATTGGATTTAGGGACACGGTTTTTATTGTGAGTGCACCACGTAACTCATTAAAGTCTTTGAAACAGCAGTGAGACAGGGCACTTCAAGACTCTACCCATCATTAAAAAGAATAAAAATATGTCCATTCAACCACTCTTCAGAGAAAAAAGAAAAAAGTCAATGTTATGTGACTCTTAGATCTCTCCTCTAGTATCTTTTGAAGTGAAACACACAGTACACATTTAATACTCAAACATAATTTTCTCCCATCAGGTAGATGGACTGTCTACGTGAAGAGGGTATGGTTCAATCGATCATGGAATCATAGACTAGTAAATCAGGAGGATATCTACATTATCATCTATAAAATCTTCTCAAATTAAACAAAAGAAACTAAGTGACTACCTACATGTTAAAAAAACAGAAAATCTAGTGAAGAACAAAGCTGTAACTAGAACCAAATATTCTTTAATTTAGTATATTGTTCTTCTTCTACAATATGATGCCATTCTAGTATCCACTTATCAATAATTATATATTGGGAAGATATAATCATTATGTACAAAACAATAACAAAATAATGCAATAAAATCCACTTATGGAGAATATAGTGACTTGATATCCAATATTCATTCCTCTTCTTGATATACTCCATAGGCTGAAGACTAAAAAATTCAACGCCTCAAAATTTCTTGCAACTAGCATTTCCTGTTATTAAAGCTCAGTCAGTTGGATGAACTCATACATGTTTTAGGAGGATGGCAAATGCTGCATTTTTGCAAGCATTATCATGGAAACATTTGAGGTTTTGGGGGTATAATATTAACCAAGTTCTTTGCATGTGTCCCTGGGTGTTGGGATTCAGGGTTCAATTTTGCTTGGATCTAACAGACATAGTCTAATTCTAGAGTCAATAATTCTGGGAGATCTTTCTCATGCTTTCTTCACAGTCATCAACAGGTACAGTGGTTTCCCTTAATTATGGTGGACTTAGCAGCTTCCCTAGCCTTTCAGTTTAGTAATATTTTCTGATATGTAATTCCTAGAAACCCTTTCAATGGAAAGTCTGTTCTTACTACCTTCTAAAAATTTAGTCAGCATATATTTTCTTTTTTTCTTTGATAAATATATTTCTCTTTTAGCTTGAAATATTTGGTGAATTTTTGTTACCTACAACTGAACTTTAACTAATATAAATTTGTTTGGAATATTCTGTGTTTACTAAAATGTTCAAATAAAGGGGTATGAATTAAGACTTGAATATTACAAGAAGGCTTCCCAAGGAAAATGGATTTAAAATTAGACTTCAAATCAGCTAATATTTTGATGGCCTAAGGAATGAGGAAAATGTCAGTTCAGAGGTAAGAAGTAACCTGAATTGATGTCAGCAGAAATAAACTTGCATACACCTACTGAATGCCCAGTACATGTTGAATATTATGAATACAGTAGTTCTGAATCACCATAAACACTGATTTGAATACAGTGGAGACTATGTTTGGTAGAAATGATGAATGTACAGTTGAGTTAATAGGAGGGAAGTAATATGTTGGCTAACTGATTCTAAATTTAAAAAAAGGAAAAAAAGAGGGAAAAATAAATATTTGGTAGAATTAAAAAAAATAGAAGGGAAGTAAATAGAAAAGGCCTTAAAAATGGGGAAGTTATTGAAAGAAATAGTCTTTGAAGGATTTTTGAAAAGGGAGTGACATGATAAAATCACTGTTTAAAGCATAACATGGGCAGTAATATATAAGACAGTAGAGGAGCTTGACTAGAAGGATATTAAGATTAATGATGCTGGAAAGGGAGGCATAAATACAAGATTGAGGTCTTTTAGGAAGAGATGATGTCTATAGTATAGAGATTCATTTTAGTGAGCAGTTAACTTTAGAAGATAAACATTAACAAAGATTTTCATATAAGGCCCTAGTGGAAATGAGATCACAGGTATAAATAAAGGGCTGTATGGAGCTAGAAAGAGGGCAAAAATGTGTTCCATGATATAGGACTTCTCAGAAATGAGAGACGTTCTCTGCTGTCTGTAGGCTGCAGGAAAGTGGAAAGCTATAGCAATTTGGACCCAATGAAATAAGATGTTTGAGAAGTTTATTTGGGGAATTTACTAGGCAAATGATTAAGGATCTGGGCCAGAAGAAAGCCAGACAGTATAAATTTCATATAGGCCAAATATCCCTACAGTATTCTATAGCCCATATGTGACCATCAGAGAAAAGGAATTTAGATACTCTCTACAAAATGTGTGTAAATATGTTAACTCCAGACGATGTGGAAGATAAATGAGGTGAAATAAATGGTAATGTTAGGATTTCTAAACCAATTTTGGGGTCTAATATTAATATAAATAACCTCTAAGAATGCTGTATGTCATAATTCTCTGGTTTGTTCCTTTTTCCCCTAATGTTTTGAGGTATTCCACAATTTTGTGTGAAGAAGTCAGCCCAGATACTCTGAAGTGAATTTTTCTCCTGAATGAGGGACAGAGTGAGTAACCCCTGATACCCAAATGGAAAACTTACATCTCCTCACCTTATCTAGTTAGCCTTGCATTAGAGACATCTCTATCAGGCAGACATTTATTTCCTAGGCTCAGAAGTTATCTTGTCGACATCCTCCTTGACCCACATGACAGGTAGGACCTGGAGGGCCATAAGGACCAGAAAGGAGGCTATCTATCCTTTTCCACCTTACGTAGAGGAATCTTAGTGGGGAGATTAGTGAATGAGCTGAGTATTGAACCCACTTAGAAATGAGGCCCAATGTTTCCAATTAATTCCATCAACAAAATTTACGTAGACCTTCTGCGGATCAGGCACTGCACAGTAGTAAACAAAATTGGTTCATGTCCTCACAAAGCTTATAATCTAATGGAGCAGATGGGTAGTATAAAAGAAAACAAAAGAAAATCTATTGTATATATTGTATATTACCAAGTAAAATCATGTTAAGAAGAATATGCAATAATAACATAAAAGGAGCATGTTGTGGATACAGTGGTTGGCACTCAGGACCCATTTTAAATTTCCTCTGGTATAGCCTCTATTCTGCAGAGACTAGAAAACTTGCAGTCAGGGTTTTGGAAGCTCTGAGATGTTGAAGGTAAAAATGAGGCTTCTTGGGCTATTTGTGCCATAAAGATTAATTGTAAAGAAATCTAGCATGTTTTTCCTACATTGTAATTCTGGAATCTAGTCACATGTTTTGTAGGAGTTGAGGGGATGTGGCAGTTGGTTGTAAATTCAGTTTATTGATACTGTGATCATAGCAGTATGATCTTGAGGTCAGTACTGGTAATGGCCTTCTAATTCTCCATCTTCCTAATTATGGCAGAGGCAGAGACTATCCTGGCTCTTGGGCAGTTAGCTGCTCTTGTTCTGGGAGTAATTGCTGGTGGTCTTTCTGACTGCTTATTCCTCTAGAGCTTCTGAAAATTTTCTCTAATAAATCTATTTTTGATTAAAATGTCCAGAGCTGTTTTGTATTTCCTCCTGTAATTGAGGCTTAACTGATAAAGGGAACTCATCTAGATTCATTTTTATTAGCAACAGCATTTCTGAGGACATGCCTTTTATACTGATAAATGAGGAATGAGTAGGAGTTAACCAGGTAATGACTGGATAATAGGACCTTTCAGGCAGAGGAAACAGCACAAGCAAAACCCTGACACTGGAAATAAAACTTCTCTAAAGTACTGAAGATAAGGCAGGATGACTGGGCTGTATGGGGGCAGACGGGTCTCGTGGTGGATGATGCTAGAGAAGTAATTAGAGTATCATATAAGGACAAATGATTTGAGATTTCTCTAAACGTAAGAGTTGGTGACTGAAGACATGAAAAGGAGAGTAATAAACACTTTTGTTTGGAAAAGATTTCCAAAGTTGATTTTAAAGACCTAGATTTAGAAGGAGCGAAAATGGTTGCAAAGAATGCAGTTAGAATACTATTGAAATAGTC
Source organism: Potos flavus (assembly GCA_028534135.1). Lineage (NCBI taxonomy): Eukaryota > Metazoa > Chordata > Mammalia > Carnivora > Procyonidae > Potos > Potos flavus. The sequence goes on from CM052898.1 coordinate 154,179,198, forward strand.
TAGGTGAAAGTTGACGGTGATACAGAATAGGGAGATTGTAAGTAAGAAAGATAAACTGGCAGATTTAAGATACAGTTAAGTAGTGAAACTGGCAGAACAATAAGGCAGAATGATTTCTTTTCCCACTTCCCTTTAATTCCACATTCAAATCTTGGATGTTAATACAACTTGACAAAGACCAGCCCAAATCAAGCCAGCCAGGGAAGAGGAAACAGTATTTGTTCGAGCAGACAGTGACTTTATTTTTCTCCCAGGTTACAGCCCCATTCCCCTAGTATTGAGTGTCCTCATTTCTGAGCAATCTATACTGACTGCTTTTCAGAGGGAGAGCAAGGTGATAGGAGGAGCTAGGGAAATCTTCTGTCCAATAATGCACAATATGTTCTCTATTTTTGTCCTTTTCTAGACATCAATTTCTTATTTCTATTTGTTAATTATTCTGAAATATGTACTACTAAACCATTTTTCCCAAAAATAATAAATATGCCTAATACCAATAAGGATAAGTAGGTGCAGGCACTGCTTAAACACTTCACATATATTAATACAGTTAGTTTATTTCTTGCAACCACCTAAATGTTAATGCAATTATTTCCCCTATTCGAGAGATAAGGTAACTTGCCCAGATTCCCAGATAAAAATAAATGAAATTTAATCTGAGATAATCTGATACCAAAGCTCATGCTTTTAAATATTACTGTACCTGATTAATATAAGTTAAGAAAAAATATCTACAAACTGTGTAGTTCTTACCTGGAAATAAGAATTACTGTTAAATATGGATCTTAAAGTTTAAATATTTGAGGTTTTGTGTGTTTTTTAAAAAAGCACATAAAACAAACTCTAATTAAATTTCTAATCCATAATTTCATTTTTAAGTCAGAAGTGGACTGACTCCACTTTTTTCATTTTAAGTGAGAAGTGAACTGACTCCACATTTTTAAGTGGAGAAAAATAAACTTATTTTTGAAGTATTAACACCTTTAATTAAGTCTAAGATCCGTTAGTAAAGTTCTCATTACAAGAGTTTGTAGCAGTGATAAATTTGCTATTGCGCTAAATACTACTCTTTTGTCATAGATTATTTTTGGTACAGTCAGCACATTATTAGCCTTTCCTGTCACACTCACTAGGTCACATACATGCACACAATCACAATGCAGGGCTGTATGGAGAAAAAAAAATGTGAGCTATTTTGTGAGACCACGTCTCCAGTGCATGAAAGTTCATCTAGAGCTTGGAGCCAAAACTAAATGGTCACTTGAAATTATAGTTTTCAGAGAGTGAAATATTTATGTTGCCTCTTTCTTTTTAGTGCAAAAATGGTAACTGCAGAAATTGTGAAATAGTGCCAAGAACTTTGGTTGGAAAGTTAGAAGAGTGATCTCTTGCTCTTCCACAAAATGCTATTTAGGCAGCTCTTCTTTAATATCTATGGATTTCAATTCCTATATTTCTAAAATGAGGGGCTGGAGCCAGATGATGTCCAATACTAATATATTTAGTTATCAGTTAGAGATGTAGCTCTCAGAATAAACACTAAAAGAGTCCCGAGAAGTAATTATAGAATGCAGTTATAGAGGATGCTCCAATCCTGTGATACTCACAGGGAAAGTACTTTGCATCAATTAGGGTTATCATTAGCAATAGTTAAAATTACTTTACATAAATTTGTCTTTATATATTTTGAGACTTTTTTATTAATTGCCTACACATTTAAAATAAATACTTCCTTCTGGGGAATTGAAATCACTATTTAATAACTCTCTTTTTGTTTGAAAATTCTGGGTCTTATAGGGAAATCTGCATTAATTTTATATTAATATAACTATACAAGCTTGTTTTTGACATTTTTCTCTGCCAGAAATGCACCTTTTGCCATTTGTTTTCAACACTTTTGTTAACTATATGTTTAGCTAGGTCTCATGTAAGAAAAGATTGGATTTTTTTAAAAAGCAAATCTCAAAACAATTGTCTTTTAACTGTATCGTTTTATCCATTTATTTTTACAATAAATATATATACTTGGATGCATATCTATCACCTATTTTTGTGATTTTTTTGTTCTAGTATATCTATGTTTCTTTTTTTTCTCTTTTCTTGTGTTCTTTTGGTTTTTGTTTGTTTTTAAAGATTTTATTTATTTATTTGACAGAGAGAGCACAAGCAGGGGGAACAGGAGAAGAAGCAGCAGCAGAAGCTACTGAGCAAGGAGCCTAACACGGGGCTCGATTCTAGGACCCCTGGGGATCATGACCTGAGCAGAAGGCAGTTGCCTAACCAGCTGAGCTACTCAGGAGCCCCTTTTTTGTTCTTTTGTATTTGTTAATTAAATTTATCATCCCATCTTTTCCTCAACTAGTTTGTTTACTCAACACTCTTATTAGATATATCCAATATTTTTTATTATTTTTTTCATGGTGAATCTAGATCACTTACCTGGCACATCATTTAGACATTCCTTAATGTGAGTCTGAAAAATATCTTGATTTTACCCTTTGTGTTAGTTTTTTAAGGCTACTATAACAAAGAACCACAAAGTGGGTGGCTTAAAAAACAGAAATTTATTATTTCACAAATTTGGGAACTAGAAGTCTGAAATCAGTGTACCTGAAGTATTTGAAGTATTGGCTCTTTCTGAGTGCTCTGAGGGAAAGATCTGTTCCAGGCCTCTTGGGTTGCCTGTATGTGGCTATCTTCTACCTAAGTCCCTTGACATACTCTTTATGTGCATGTGTCTCTGGACTTCCGGATTAATTATGGTTTATTCTGAAAGCATGTCTGAGAGAGGCTGCATCTGCTTGGCTATATAAAAGGATGATTTCTTTCTGCTTTTGCAATCCTCAGCAGATTTTCTATTATGTATATCACATATTTTTTAATGCTTCATTCAATAAAAAAATTGTTTTCTTTCTCTTGTTTCGTGGAGAAATGTTCTGGGATTTTAATTTTATTTCCCCAACAATACATATGCAACCTTCTCAATCTATGTTACATGTCTCTTAACCTGTCTTTCATATATATTTTTTTCTTCTCTCTGTGGTATACTATGAAATTTTTTTTCATTTTTATTGAGATATAATTAACATATAATATTATATAAGTTTAAGGTATATAGCATTATAATTTTTATCTTTGTTTTACTTTATTTTTATTTTTTAAATTTTTTATTTAAATTCCAGTTAGTTAACATACAGTGTAATATTAGTTTAAGGTATACAATATGGTAATTCAACACTTCCATGCAACACCCTGTGCTAATCACAAATATTGCCCTCCTTAATCTCTGTCACTTATTTAACCCATTCTCCCACCCTCCTCCACTCTGGTAACCATCAGTTTGTTCTCTATAATTAAGAGACTGTTTCTTGGTTTGCCTCTCTTTTTTTTTCCACTTTGCTCATTTATTTTATTTCTTAAATTCCACATGAGTGAAATCATATGGTATTTGTATTTCTCTGGCTAACTTATTTCATTTAGCATGATACTCTCTAGTCCCATCCATACTATTGCAAATGGCAAGATCTCATTCTTTTTTGTGGCTGAATAATATTCCATTGTGTGTGTGCATGCATGAGTGTGTGTGTGTGTGTATACCCCATCTTCTTTAGCCATTCATCAGTTGTTTCCATAAGTGGCTATTGTAGATAATGCTGATCTACTTTTGAAGCTGTTTATCGCTTTGTCTATGTCTAGTTTGCTTTAAACCTACCCTTTGAATTTTTTTTCAGTTAGTACCTATATTTGCCTTTGCAATGTATTTTCTTTTCATGGTTGCTTTGTCAGTAGTTTTCTTCAAATATTTTCAAGTTGCTTTTTAATTTTTTAGAAAACAGCAAGAATAGTCTCTTCTTCCCTCATACTCTGTTTCTGTTAATTGCAGTATAATTGTTACATACAGTATAATTATTACCATACTTTTTATATACATTTTCAATTCGGCTGCCTAATTTCTTGGTGGCTTAGAAATATTTTATGTTAAATTCTTTATTTTCTTTTGAGAATAGTATTTGTGAGAATTTCTTCAGAATTCTGTGAGAATTAAGGTGTATTTCTCAGAGACAATTTTTCCTATTTCCATCAAGAAACCAGAGGCCTATTGGGCAGATACTTATTTAATTTACAGGGTTTTTTTTTCTAACCTCCTGAGTATTAAGAAATTGGGGCTGTGTGCTAAATACCTATAACCACAAAAATTAGCAGATGATAATGTTTCTGAAGGTTAATAATCTGGGAGCGAGATGTTGTCTGGAGCCACAGAGATCTGAGGTTTGACTGGTGCTTGAGAATCTGCTTATAAAAGAGCTCACTCAATTGGCTGTAACATTTCTTTGAAATGTACTTCTCCATGGATCTGATCTCAACATAGAATTGAACTTCCAGTGTGAGCAATCTGAAAGGAAAGAGGGAAAATCTGGACTTTGAAATCACAGACCATCACTTTCCCTCCTATTTATTAGAAATCACTAAATCTAGCCTATCATCAAGGGAAAGAAATTAGATTCTACCTCTTAAAAGGAGGAGTATCAAATAATTTATGGGCACATATATAGTAGATTGTGACTTCATTTCACTTCTCAGGCGCAGTTGTTTTCCTTGCTGTGCTCTGTACAAGACAGGTTTTCTGGCAGTCATTTAAGAGAAGAGAGTGGTTGAGGTTGGGCTTAATTCATATTTAGACTGACAGTATGGCCCTTTGGGATCACTTATTAGACTTTCCTTTTGGTCAGATCCTTGGTTTTGTTGTATTATACTCACATTTTGTTAAATTATTAAAACTACAGCTCCCTTCCAACAGTTTGGAAAATGTTCTTAGGCAAAAGCACTGTTCCATTTCTATCTGAGTTTCTACCTTTATTTATGTTTATCTAACAGTATATCTCACCAGCTCTTCTATGCTTCCCAAATGATTCTGTGTTTTGAATAATCAAGTATTTTTAAAATTTTATTTTTAAATAAAAACAAAGAAGAAAATAGAAAATAGAAACAAAGAAGCTGCTAAAATAATGCAAAGAGACACGGGGCTTCCAGAATAGTGAGTAAAGACTTCTGTAAATCCACTCCTCCATAATAGCAATGAAAAAAAAATTACAAAAATGCAAAATTCAACTTTTATAGAACTCTGGAAATTAACCAAAGCATTCAGCAATCTGAAACTTATTTATTCAAGAAAACATTATCAATCTTAGTAAGAACAGCAGGAATTGTGGTGTTTTAACTTGACCTATTCCCTCAGCATTGGGGTAGCCTTGAAACCCAGCAGCCTGCAACCATAGTATAGCTCTGATAACCAGCAGCCTTGCAGCCACTGGAGGGAGCAGACTACATTTGAAGTTCTTCATAAATTTCCATTTCTAGAGCATTGTCATTATTTGACCTTTCTCTCAGTTCCTTGGGAAACCCTCATTCACATATGTTCATGTTATATTGACACATGAGTATTTCATTTTTTCTCAGAGCAATTGCTAATGGTATTGCATTTTTACCTATAGTTCTTACGTGTTTGTTGCTATTATATAGCAATATAATTGGTTTTCATGTGTTGATCTTTTGTTCCAGAAATGTGAGAACTTACTTATTTGTTCTTAGGGGTTTTTTTTGATGACTCTTAGTTTTGTTTGTTTGTTTGTTTGTTTTAATGTACACAATCATAACATCTGCAAATATAGACAATTCTCTTCTTTTTATTTTCAATCTATCTGCCTCTGTTTTCCTTTTCTTGACTTATTGTGCTGGCTAAGGCCTATAGATGAATGGACAAAAATAGAATCTAGAAATGTATGCATATCCACAGTTATTTGAAGTCCCATAAATTCCCCAAAACAATGTATGACAAATGAAAACCTTACCTATTAGGGTGCTGGGACAACTGTATAATCACATAGAAAAAGTAAACTTTGACCCTTACCCTACTCTACACAAAAATTATCTTGAGCTGAGATTAGAGACCTAAACATAAAAGCTAAACATGCAAAGCACCTGGGAGAACAACTAGAATATGTTGTCCATCTAAGGGGAGCAAAAATTTACCTGAAAGGACACAGAAAGCATTAACCATCATGGAAACAAATTGATAAGTTAGACCTCATCACATTTTTTTAACTACATAAAAATTTAGCAATAAGAAAGTGAATATACAAGCCATGATTTGAGAGTAACTATATATAATACATATGTCTATCAAATTATTTGAATCTGTAAGAACAAGAGTAACTCATTAAAAAGGAGACACATAACCTATTTAAAATAGGCAAAATTTAAATAAAAGTCAAATTTTAAATTCAAAATTAAAAAAAGATTTTGAAAGAATGGTTACAAAGAATATATACATGTGGACGATAAACACATGAAAATATGCTTATTGATAGTCATTAGGACACTGCAATAAGATAGTTCATATACACTAAAATTGCTAAATTTAAGGGTACTGATTTTACCAAATGCTAGTGATACTACACGAATAAGCAAATTTATGATGATAAAAATCAGAACAGTGTTTACTTCTGGAGTGGCACAGTCTTGTCTAAAAAAGGAAGCAGAAAGAAACTTTCTAGGATAAGGAAAATATTTTATATCTCGATTAAGGCTTGGATTTTGTTGGTGTAAGTTTGACAAAGATCATCAAACTCTATCTTTAACACTTGTGTATTTCAATGTATGTAAATTTTACCTCAGTAAAAATAATAATGAAAATATGATCTACACACACATAGCACAAATATCACATATACCAATGTGAAGTATAATTGGCTTTTCTTCAGTTTCTCTTAAAACTAAATTATGGGTATGGGAGACCAGACAATGATGGCATGGTGGTGTGGGGGTAGCGACAGGGAATGGCAGCTCTTCCAGGATTCTAAAAGACAGATCGGAGAGCCAAAAGCTGGGACTACAGGTTCACTAAAGGAAGATTTTTTTCTGGTTTAGATTTGGGGGATGGTGCGGATGGTGCAGATTCCCCTGAGGTGTCTCTAACCCCTATTTAAATTAGTAAACAAAATAAAAATAATTTTTGTGGATAGCAAAAAAGATTTAAGATTGACTAAGAATCTAGGTTAACTGTGATCATTAACTAACTTCTTAACTTGAAAATTTCCCTACAGAAGGTTACTTTCTGCTTTTTTTCCCTAGCCTAGTCTCTCTGTGCCTACTCACACAAAAACACCGTAATCCTTAATATCATCTATGAAACTATGGGACACTATGTCTGTTCTCTGGAGCAGATATGACATGCAGAGTTTACTGAATTTTTATTAACCAGGGTATATATTTCCCCAAGCCGACCCTTGGGATGCTATAGTACAAAATCATAGCTAAGCATACTGGAGCTGGCAAGGAAAAGTTAATGGAAAAAACATGGTCACAGATAACACTGGTTTTCCCACTAGTTGTATGATCAGGCACTAGCTTCCATGTCTCTTCTTGAATTTCCTTTTCTAGAGCTGAAGTTTTAAACACATCTGGTTTGGAGATATCCTAAACTGATTAAGTCTTAACTCACTGCTTCCCATGTCCTGATGGAACTGTTAGGTAGAAGCTAGGTATGAGCAGTGGAAGGAATGCCAGGAGGAACCTTCCTCCCTTGACCTGAAAGATTTCTGAGTCCCAAGTCTTGTTCAATCTGTTTAAGTTCTATTAGAGAAGGGCTTATGAATAACCTGAGGTCCAAACTCCCCAGCCTCTTAGATCAAAGGGCACAGCTTAGGGTGGGAAGCCTGGGAGATATGGAGACAGTGAAGGGAGAGGGTGACAGGTTGGGAGGGGTGGGTACAAACCAGCTGGCCTGGGAGGGGCCGTGGGAGGGATGGGAGGTGGCTTGGGCAGTGTCTTTTGGGTTCCTTCAACAGGAGGTACTGAGATTCTCTTGGAGGGTGCGTGTAGGGGGTCCCTCTTGATAACTTCGAGGACAGCTGGGTCATTCTTAAAGGTTTTACAGAGATCCTCCATGTCCCTTAAGGCAAAGAAAGCCTGGACATAGAGAATTTCACTCCATTTTCCGTGCTATTTACAAAAGAAATCTAGCTGAAGTAAGGTGTTATAGTTAAGGTTCCCATTTAAAGGCCAAACCTCTCTGTCATCAAAATTATGCCGGGGCCAGAAGTTGTAGAAGAAGATGAGTCACCTCCTCTTTAAGGTCTCAGGGTCAAAGAGGAACCAGTAGGCTAGGATGCAACCCAGGAGAACTCAGGAGGAATTGTAGAGGTCGGGTTATCCATCTGTAAAAGACACAACAGGAGAATTAGAGAGCTTGGTGTCCCAAGGTCTAAGCTCTTGGGGTCAAAAGGAGAAGCATCCCTTTTAAGGTTTGTACCAGAACTGTCATGGCAGCCTTCCTCCATCGGGGGGTAGGGCTGTACCGCAATGCAAATACATTATATTGAGTCTAGTGGTAACCATGGGGCAGAGGTAGAAGAGGGGGTTTTCTGCACTTGTGGCTCTTGGTCTGTCAGCCCCAAGGTCTTGGAAGCCGCAAGGTCAGGATGTTGTGCCCCTGGGCTTCTAATGTATAACCTGTTTATCACTGTCCTTGTCTTCCAGCTCATGTCTAACTAACTGCCTACTCTCTTATTCGCCCCCTCAAAAACCTGGGACTCTGAAATCTTTCAGGCCAAGGCATGAAGATTCCTCAGGGCATTCCTTCCACTGCACATATCTACCTTCTACCTAATAGAACTTCACATTAGGCAGTCAGAATACTATTCCTAACACCAGCATTTCTTCTGTGTCTCTCCTACTCTGCTCTACTGAGAATGGATTCCTCCAGCTTGTTGCAGTAAATTGTGACTTCTAAAATATTTTCTTATCACAGTGTTCACTTTGCTAAATTTTAAATGGCCTTTTGTAAGACTACAGTGTATTTGGAAGAAAAAAGATACTGAAGCTGACATTTAACCAAAAACTATTAATCAATAATCATCATTCAGCATTTTCTGAATTAAAATTTTTAAAGTGTCCTTCCATTTGTTAAAGATAGACAAAAATGCTGCGTGAATGTGAACTTTTATTGTTGTTTTTGGTTTTTCTCCCATCTAAACCATTATCATTGATGTTTTCAATTCAAGAAAATTTTGTCCAACTTTGATTTGACAAGGTTTTTGTTTTACTTTGTTTTCCAAATCTGTTCGTCTTCGACTTCTGAAACCAGTTATTTAGGAAAGTATTAACACTTTACTTCTGATTAGAATGCTGCAGGCATGGGGTGTATTTTATGCAAATTGGTGTCTACTGGTCCAATAGACATGCTGATGGTATATTACATCCATGGTAGCATGGCATTATTTCAAATATGTGAAATATACTGCAGCTCTGGGATATCTGTGCAATTATATTTTGGGTTTTATGGAAAATGTCCATAAGATTTACATATATTTGATCTACCATAGCTTTAAATAAATACTTTATTGATTTGGGAAGGGTCATGTTACAATTGCCCACCTAATTATCAAATTAATCAGTGATAACACAACTTAGTACTACTTGCAACTTAAGGGCATATAAATAAGGAAAGCTCTTTTAATTTAATAGGGGGTGTATGGTTTTAAAAATTGTGTAATCACCGTTAATCCATAACATATCTGCTTAAATGTATAAGTCACACAGTATCGCCTACAAGCCCTTCTCCTGAAGGAAGAAGTTTAAATCCACTGTCACATACTTAATTATAAGTTCAGAGGTAATTCACTCAATTTTTACCACACACGGTTTAAAGACTTTAGCAATTTCGTATGAAGAAATCCACATCCTCTGGAACAGTGCCCAGTGTCTAGGTTAATCACAACAGCGGCCTCTTCGGAGTGAGAAAGATTACAGAGTCATCTGGTTATAACACAGAACATTAGTGTTTTGATTCAGATGAAATGCGAGTCCAATTATACCTCTCAAAATTCAATAATCATGTAAAAACTGATGGTGTGTAAGATGATGAGAAATAAAGTTAACAAAATATATTATCATGTTCGGATTTAAATACCATTTAAGAAATAAGTAGAGTTTATTATCAAGAAAGTACCTTGGTAATACAAGAAAGTGAGTGTGTAGGTATAAATTGGGCATTGGGATAACTAGCACTATGGGATTCTCCTGGGTGGTACGTATTTCACCCAGGCTTCGGAACTGACCAGAAACCTGAATGAGTCAAAAGAGGACACAAAGGAAAAGGTGTTTGGTAATTTATATAATTATAGATAGCTAAACACACCTGTTGAAGGACATCCGGAGATCTGAAGACTTGTTACTTCTGCTGACAAGTTACTTCTACCACAGACTGTCAGTTTTGGGTAGTTAATAATTCTTTTAGATCTATATCCTCAATACCTTATCTCTTCTACAAATTAGTTAGGAGGTTGCTTGGGGAAACCCCAGGATAGGAAAGTCTCACTCTTCTGCCATGCTACATGGATCTGCCTGAGATAAGACCAATCCAAACATCCTATTGCAGAAAGTGACATCCTTGCTTTTATTATCATGGAAATTAGATATGCCTGACAATGGGCAAGGATAGGAGTCAATAAACATGGCTTGCTTGTACAGATGTTAATTTTTTCTCATGACATCACTATCACACTGTGTTATATTTAAAATACTAATGACAGGGGGACCTGGGTGGCTCAGTAGGTTAAGCATCTGCCTTCGGCTCATGTCATAATTCCAGGGTCCTGAGATCCAATCCCCACATTGGACTCCTTGCTCAGAGGGGACCCTGCTTCTCGCTCTCGTTCTTGCTCTCTCTTGCTCTCTCTTGCTATCTCTCTCTCTCAAATAAATAAAATTAAATTAAAAATAAGATACTAATGACAGTTTCAAAATCTAATACATAAACTTAAAATTGTAGACCTTCATTTGAAATACGTGGGTCTTGCCTTTGCTCACATTACAAAAAGAATGTCAGTTTTCTCTTGTGTCACTTTGTTGCTAAATAAGTATTTCCCCCTTTTTTTTGTAACTTCAGAACGGTAAGAATATTACTCTTTACGGTATAAAAATCCCTTATGTTATTATACAAATATTTAAGACATATTAAAGCAATACACTATAAATACATAATTTAGGAGTAATCTTGCATTTACTTCATAACACTCTCAGAATAACTCGGGGTGCCAGGAGATTGACCATTTCCATGTGCGTGTAGGGAGGAACAGCAGTAAGGTCTGATTTTAAGTTGGCATTGGTCTGATTCAGAATTTATAGCCCTTCAGCCTTGTTTTAGGCTGACATTTATCTCTCTGAACTCTATTAGGAAAGGATTTGTTAATCAAATTAATAGTATACATAAAGTGAAATACTATTTCGAACTACTTAAGATAATAAGTGTTTTAGAACTCTTAAAGCACTTTTGAAGCTCACATTTTCTGTCAAATAATTGAAATGCTAATCTTAAATAGTTCTTATCTAAGCAGTAAAATAGTTTCCCCAAGGGACTCTACAAAGTAAGGATTCTTCCCAAGACGTGCAGTATAAACTTGATAGTGTTACATTAAAAATATATTAAAAATATAATCCAGGGTTTATACTAATTCAGAAAGGAATTTTCTCCAATTTTTAAATTAAGTATTTATTATATTATCAAAACAAAACTATTATGTATACACACATATTTTTTTTTTAATTTTGTATTTGATTTGATGTGATTGATTTGACCTTGGTGTTTTACAGTATTATAGTATAGGACGTGATAGTTATGACATTGAACTACATTTTTAAAAAATAGAATAATCTTGTCAAGATATTTTAGTCTCAGAAGTAACAGACTAGTACTATTCTCTTAATTTCCCCAAGTGAAGTTGCACATTAGTTAAAACCTGTAACTATTAGTTAAAAAGCAATCCTAACATAGCAATAGCAACAGATCATATCCAGTAGAAATCAAGAATAATGAAAAATTGTTTAACAATAAATTATATAATTCTGAATGGTTTCCAATTGAGTGGCAAGATTTTTATGTATTATGAATATATATTAAAATAAACAGGAAGTTAAATATGTGATCATAGAAACATATTTGATTTAATTATGGAAGTGGGAAGATGAGATGGAAAGTGAAGAAGGCATTTTAGATTCTAGTGGATAGTATGACAGGTCCCTTTCTATAAAGTTATTAGCACAGCAAGGGCTCTATCAATCATAATCAGTGTTTGATATTACAGCAAGCATAGTCTCTCCCTCAAGAACGGATAAAAAATAAGACCATTTTACTAATAAATCCTTTGTTGCAATATATTTTTTCATGATTATAGTTTGAAATTTATAGACCATACATACAGAATTGTACTACATATTCTAACAAATACATTACACATTCTTCTGGGACAAGGAGTGACTAGATGGTGTTACATATTTTACTATAGTAGCAGAACACATATTTTGATTTTATACTACTTTTTACTCTTAAATATTGTTTCCAATCCCCACACTTGTTAACAGAGTATCAAATACATGAGCTTATTTAAGCCCTAGTTATTTTTTTGTATCTTAAATATATAATATTACATAAAAAATAAGAGTACAATATAACATATTTAGGTAGTGTATATATGCTTTTAATATAAGGGAAATTAATTTTACAAAAATCATGTGACTTGGTTAAGTCTACAGGCTAGTTAATGGCGGAGCTAGGATGCAATTCAAATTCTTCTGACTTTTAACTTCATGCCTTTTTGGTGCCCTCACAATTCAATTTATTTATTTATTATTTTTTTAAGATTTTATTTATTTATTTGACAGAGAGAGAGTGAGAGTGGAGTGAAAGCAGGGGGAGTGGAAGAGGGAGAAGCAAGCTTCCGGCTGAGTGGAGAGCCAGATGTGGGGTTTGATCCCAGGACCCCAGGATCATGACCTGAGCCGAAGGCAGATGCTTAACGTCTGAGCCACCCAGGCGCCCCACGGTGCCCTCACAGTTTTAAAACAAAACTAGACTTCTCTTAGAGTTAAGATAAGAATTGAGCTAATACACTGAAATGGGGAAGGAGAAAACAATGGGAAAATAGGATAAAGTTCTTCTTACTCGGGGGTCAATACGAGTTTCTTATAGATAGGTCTCCTATATGAGGTAAGTTTGCAAGAAGCAAGGCCTCTGACCACATCCTTGGGAAACAACATTCTGATTAAAGGAGCTAAAAATTTAGAAATAGCAAAATTAAAACCACCAAATAATAGTATTGAGCAAGAGTTTATTCTGCGTATATGAACAGTTCACAAACTGGGAGCTTTCGAATTTAAAACTAGTGTATAGCTCAGATACATGACATTATGGGAGGGCTTAAAAAGTGAAAATGAGGGAATGGTTTAACCTTTACAATGATTGATCATTATCAATCTGGAATGGGGATTTCCAGATGGCAGATTAAAAGCGATTACCTTATACCATTTTAGGAAGATGACTTAAGTTTCTTTCATGATTAACAAAGGTGTTTACAAGAAATAACCTAAGTTTCACTCTGTGTATTAAATAAGCTAGATTTAGTTTTGCTTGCATGATTTAAACTGTTCTGTCTGCTCAGAGAATTCTTAAGTCTGGCCTTCATTTCATATTTAATTTTAATGAAGGAATCCATGTCTAAAAAATGAATAAAAGAATCTGAAAAATAAAACTTGAGTTGGAGATAGGATTTGAATAATAAGATCGTAGCATTTGGAGGCTTGAAGACAAAAGGCTGGGCATGTAAATATATGTGAAAGATTAGGGGAATTAATTTCAGTTCCATTTATATTAAAAACAACCTACTATGAGCCAGGCAGCCAGGCACTGTCCCGGGCCCTTAGAGGCCAGAGAAGAACACACATGGTCCCTTTTATGAAAATAACTGACAAATTTATTGGCAATTTCAATATATTATGGCTAGAAATATGATGCAGTCAAGATATGGGTATAGGAGTCAAGAGGACGATTTGGGAATTTCAGGACAGTCTTCTGGAAGATGTTACCTCTGATATTTTGTGAGGTATGAAGTGAGGTCAGATTAGGAAGATAGAGGAAACAGCAACAAATGTTAAATCTAAAGATGTTAAATATCAAAGATGCTGGAGGCGTCCCCTTGAAGCCTCCCATGATACATCTCCATTTCTAGCCCCAAAGATGCCACTAGGACAACAAAACCTCTTTTAGATCTCCTTTCTAGTCGGGAATCTTGTGCCTTAAGTTGTGTGCATTGAATATTCCTTCTTTATGGTTCCTTATCTATGACTATGAAATCTCTCTTCCTACCTCCTCTTTGCTGTATTTCTTTCCCCTAATGTAATATCCTCCTGAGGCACTGTGCTCTCTTCACTCTTTGGTTATGGTTAAATTAACAATGATGTAATGATTGAAGAGGGAAGGATTCATCTTGGTGATTTTGAAAGAATATTTAAACAAAATGTTTACAATTCACGAGAAAAAAAATGTTATTGTGACAGTTTTATCAAAGAAGAAACAGCTTCAGAAAGGTAAAATGTCCATGCATATGCAGTTGGTAAGTGATTGTGAGATAGCAGGAGAGTAGAGTAACCTATATGTCATCCCTTGGCTTCTGAAGGATGGAGTGATCAGGACCATCTAAGAAAAACCCTTCTGACATCCCTGAAGGCTCAACAGATGCAGGCAGGCTGTTGATGTGAAAACTTCATCTTCAAACGCAAGCATAGTTGTGTGACATAAAAGGTGTCTCATTTCTGAGAGTGTGCTGTTTCGTTCATTTACAGCATCAGAGGTTTCCTGGGAAAATTAAGAAAATCTCATTTAAAATGGAGCCAGGAGGCCAGCAGGGGGAGCTCTCACGTCATATCACTGGTTCTCAACTGCAGACCCAGCAGGAAGGAATGGACCTTGCAAGACTACATTACTCTAGCTGCCCGCGGTAGGAAAAAAAGGTTTTTCTCCTCCCCTGGCAACAGCCCAGCCAATGAGAGACTGTCGCAATTGAGCCAATGAAAAGCAACTGTAGTTCAAGCTCCAAGATTATTCCCAAGGACTTCGTTTGTAAAAGTCTTTACAGCTCCCCCACCTTTCCTGTATAAAAAAATCTTTCCCATCCTTTGTTTTCCAGACTTGCCTACGGTTTTGCTGTAGCTCCCTTGTGCAGGCTTGCCAATTCTCTGCTATTCTTGAATAACACATTTTTGCTGGTAAAATAATTGACAGTTTTATTTTTAAAGTGAACACAAGGAAAAGGGGAGGGCTCAGCAATCAAGTATATATTCATAGCAGAAATGGCCATAAGTTTGGAATGACAGTAATCTTAATCATGTTTTTGACCTAAATGAATGCCTTGCTAAATGGAGGTGGGAAGGAAAATTGAGTTAAATGACCCAGTGCTGTAGTCCCTGGAATGACATGAAGGATTGTCAGAAAGAGGGAATGGAACAGGTGAAAGTTGGGGCAAGTCGTAAGGGAAGTGGTGGTGGTGGTATTTAAGTCCTAGGGAGAAAGTACTGCACAGAGAGAGAGAGCACAAGGGTAGTTAAATGGTCACTCAGGCCCTCAGGTCAGTAGGCTGGAGTCAGCAAGCCCACTTCCTCCTGCAATCAGTAACACCATGACCAAACCCCTTTCCATCTGAAGTGGAGTCAATCCCTGCCTCAGGTCATTTCTTATGTCATATGACATATGTCGGGGTAGGAGTCCATCTGCATTATTATTGCAGCAGCCTCAGGATTCCCTGTCTGTCAGTTATTAGATTCTAACCTGCTAGAAAGGGGTTTCTTGTGCCTGTATTCACCGGTATTTCTAGATTCCTGGGTTCTTCAGCTCCAAATCTGGGATATGTGAGGCACAACCCACCCTCCCCCGCTAAAACTCACTTTTTTGTTGTTGTTTGGATCCCAAGGCCCACAGCCAGTTAGCCTTTTCTTTCTACATTTTGGAGTTCTGAGTTCTTAAATGTGTGGAGATCAGGGAAGACTCTACCTCTAGTATATGAGAACCCCTAGCCTAAAATGCTACCACATTACCATTTATTTGGGTTAAAAGATGGACCCAATTCAACATGCACTTCTTAGTAGAAATCACGTTACCTTACGGAAACAATTCATTGTCTTAGTGTATCCATCTACTCTTTACTCTTTATGCTCCCACTACCAAGGGCTTTTTTAGTGTCTTGAACCAATGAATTCCTTCTTAAAAAACCATCTTTCCGAATATTCTCTATACTGGTATTTTCTCTCTCTGCCTGCTTAGCTGGCAAACTTCTCACTTATCAAAGGTTAGGTGAGCAATCCTCCTAGTGAATTCTTCCCTAGTTGCCAATGCCTCAATTCCCCTATGATGCTCTCACTTTATGAATAGCTGTATTATTAAATATTATTTTAATGGAATTTTTAAAATACCAAGTTTTTCATTTTTACTGTTTTACATATATTTTAATATATATGTGGATTTGAGATCATGTGTAATTTCACCACCCTACAAATAATAAGTATTCCATTTTAAAAAACTCCAAATGTCTTGGAATTGGCAAATCATCAATGAATATTTTTTTAATTTAAATAGTGATTCTTACTCATAATGAACCTTGATTCTGATTATTTTAAATAAGTAAGATGTAAATATATGGAAAATGCTAAAACTATGCAGATGTTTAGTTTATTTCCCTTACATTTCTTTATTATACTGTGTTACAAAAATATACACTTTCTTGTTAAGTCATAAGATGATGAAAAATTCAAACACGATCATGTATCGGATTCAAAATTTGACTTTGTGTTGGAAAAATTTACTTAACTCCTATAAGTCCTTTTTATTCGAAATACAAATTACTGTTATCTTCTGATTAAGTTGATATGGCATATGAAATATACATAAAAAAAGTAGGACAAAGTAGCCAGGCAGTAAATAATATGCATTGATATTGTTTCACTCTGTGTATTATTTTACATGTAATTTTTTCCCTCACTATAAACAAGGAAATTGATAATGTCTCTTCATTCCTGGGTCCTTTACAACCAACTGATGTCTATATAGTAAGCTAATTTATGCATCTGGAAAAGTTAAACTCAAAACTAATATAAACAGAGGTAATGCTAGGAATTATGGAAGAATTCCCCATGACAACAAATAAAGAGTAGTTGTAAGGAACCAAGGAGGGTTCCCCCCCATCTTTGGTGCATACTTGTTTTATGCTTGGCTAAACAGTACCCAGTTTCACAATGATCATTCCCCAAATATTAATCAGTATTTTGATTAAACCATAAAACAGTGAAACCAAAAAGTAAGTTTTAGTATGAAGATCTGAGCAGAAAAAAAAAAAAAAAAAAAAGATCTGAGCAGAATGTTTGGCAAGGTAAGTGGGGGATGTGATTTAAAAATAAGCTTCATTTTATAATATATTTTTATTCTGTATGGGATTAGATTGTACGGTGCCTTTATATGATGATGATTATTATAGATATGTAACTGTTTCTTTTTGATCATCTTTTGGCAAAAGATCTGGAACCGAGGTAGAAAATCCAACAGGGATAGTATATAGAACTTGATTCTGAATTATTTAGGAGATAAAAAGAAGACCATACATTCCATCTCCTAACCTTCTACATATGGCCAATTAAATTAATTTCTTAATTGCAAGATCTTCATAGTAATTCTCATGAAAGAAATGAAGCAGCCAACTAATCTCCCTTTCTTGTCCTCAAAGGAGCATTCCTTCTTGGTCTGGGCATCTTCATTTTGCATAGATGTGGATGACAATAGTAGTGAAGGTAATGATTTAACACTTTTTATGACTTGTTTGCTGCTGGGCTTAGATTTCAGTTCGTATTTTCAAGGAAGAAATCAAGTGTGGCAAAACGACCAAGCTAATATGATGTTTGCACTAATTATGTTAGTTTTATGGCTAGTAAGCTTCAATAATTAAAGGTAAATGAGGAAGAGATACCTTCTTTCCTACGATACCACTATTAGGTAACAGATTAAAATAAAGCAAATACAAGACTGATTTTTGAAAATGAATTTAACCATTTAATAAAAAGCAGTTGAGATGCACATGTGTGCTCATGCACATGTGCACACACACATACACACACACCCCTTCACCAGAACCTTACACTCTCATCCAAAAGCTTTCTTTAGTAACATACTCTGTCATAATAGACATTGCTAAACATCTAGCCAAAAAAAAAAAAAAAAAAAAAAAGCTTTGTTTAAGGCAAAACGTTTTAATGGTAAAATTCAGTGAAACCTTATTGGAATTAGATGATAGTTTCTGAATAGGGGATGGCCCTGGAGAGAAGCCTTATCTTAGATTGAGAATAATTCCCATGGATGGACTCATTTGTACACCCTCAGTAGCCAATAATCTCAGCAGCTGGGACATGAGTGCCTCGGTCCTGAAGGGGAATCTAGGTGGAACATGACAATATTCACTGCAGCCTACATTTTGTACTTCTTGAATCCACTTATAACATATTCATTTAAAATAAATTCAATACATCTGGGAAAGCATCTTCATGGCATTTTGGGCAGTCTTTTTTTCTGGATAAACTTTTTTTAAAAAGTTAGTGGGAAAAACTACAGTTCTCTCTGCTTTGGCTGCTTTCAAGGTAATTATTATCTTTTCCCTCTGATATCAAATCTAAATTCCCCCTGAATCTAATCCAGATCAGCAGGGCCATCTAAGTGGCATAGCTGGTGGAGTGACCTGGACACTCATCTTTGTGGTGCCTGATCACCAAACCCTTCTCGTGCTATGACTATTGCACTCAGTAATTTAAATCTAAATTAAATTTGGTGAAGGGACTACCAAGAGATGGCTCTGAAGCTCACTTAGATGAACGATGTCCTGGGAAATGCTTAATATCTAGCTCTCTGGAAGAAAGAGAATAAAAGCCTTGCTTTGAAGCATTTTCTGATTTCTATAGTGAGATATTCCAACTGTGGCTGGTTTCAAGCTATCAATATTGTGTAACTGAACAAGGAATTGAGAAGAGAAGTGGATAACAGGCTCTGATGCACAGGTTTGTAGAGCCTACACTAGCACACCACTGCCTTGATGCCAAGCATATTCCTCTCTGTCCTGCTGGGTAGCAGCAGCTGTACTTCCTCCTGATGATCAGTCAATAATCTGCCAGGGTGATGTCTCCTTTCCTTGCCTGCTGGTCCCTTGGCACAGAGTCCAATTAATTGGGTGGCAGCCATAGCATAAAGTTTAATTCTTGATCTGTCACTGATGGAAGAGATTTCCCTCTGGGAAATAGAACCTTTAAATCTTCTTAGTCCGGAATGCAAGGACAAGAAGCAGCACCCCACTGCTCCACTGACAATGCATCACAAGGAGTAATGGTAAGCAGAACCTCTTCCACTTTAATCCCTCAGTTATCAGACCTTGTATTCTACCTTTGGGGACACAGCACCATTAAGTCGCCATTGATGATAGCAACAGATTCTCTCAGTTAATCATCTCCAAGCTGGCACAACAGCAATGTCGTCAAAGGCTGTTTGATTGCTCTCTCAGACCACAGCTTCTTGGAGATACAGCATGCGGTAAAAGTAGATCCCATACTCATACGTAACACCATACCTCCCTTTTAAAAAGTTTCCTTGCTCTATAGTTATGTTATCCAAGGGCCCTTGTCAGTAGATCAAATACCATGTAAACACTCAGATTATTGTATTGTCAGAAGAACTGTGGGAAGGAAAGCAAATCCATACCTAGAATGTATTAATTTCAGTCAAAATGAATCACTGCCCCTTCCAGTGTGGAATGGATCCAATATAATTAACTCATTAGCAAATGGCACCTTGATCTCTTTGAGAAATTGAATTGGCAGTTTGCTGTTAGTCTTTGTTGTTGGCACGTGTGACACTAGACAGTAGTTTAGTTAGATAAGACTTGGTGACTAGGCCCTTAGGGTTATGCATATCCTCCAGTTCTGTTTCCAAAACTGCATTCATGAACCCATGTACCAGCCTGGCGTGGTCAATGACAGGTGGTAGATGGCAAGTAGCTGAATCATTTTGTCTACTTGGTTGTTTAGTGGCTCTCCTATGGTAGATGCTCACTGGTGATGACAAAAAGATTGCTGAAGAGCAATTAAGTTCATATATACACCCACATTAAAAAAAACAAAAACAAAACTAACAGCCAAGCTCTTTTTAAAACTTCATAGGCCCAAACTACTAACAATTAGAAGCATCCCTCCAAATTAAGCATATCCAATAAACCTATATTACAAACTAAGGATATTTCTGCTAGAAAGTATTAAAACTATTTTTGTAATTTTGCTTCTGAAA
Source organism: Potos flavus (assembly GCA_028534135.1). Classification (NCBI taxonomy): domain Eukaryota; kingdom Metazoa; phylum Chordata; class Mammalia; order Carnivora; family Procyonidae; genus Potos; species Potos flavus. The sequence continues at coordinate 154,199,395 of CM052898.1, forward strand.
CCACTTGACTACAAGTAAAATTATATTCCAGTTTATTAACGTTTTGGCCATCATTTTGCATATTCAGAAGTTTTCTCAAAGTAGGAACAACAAAATTAAAATTGGCTTTCTAATATACTGATGTGCTTGGGGTGTCTGGGTGGCTAGGTCAGTTAAGGGGCTGACTCTTGGTTTTGGCTCAAATCATGATCTCAGGGTCCTGGGATGGAGCCCTGCATCAGGCTCTGTGCTCAGTAGGGAGTCTGCTAGAGATTCTGTCTCTCCCTCTGCCCTGCCCCCTGCTCGTGCCCTCTATCTCAAATAAATCAACAAATCTTTATATATATATATATATATATAAAGCACTGATGTGCTTAAAAAATGAAAGTAATGCTTTTTTATCATGTTACTTTTTATAGCCCTTTCATATTTTACATTATCTTGGTTATTAAACTACTTTTTTGTATTCTAGAGAACATAATTTATTTTTTAGTCCTAAACACTTTCCTTGTTATTGTTTGTTTTAGAAGGGCATGAGTAGCTAGCTCAGAGTCCCTCTGCCCTGTGTGATTCATGAGTAAATTGTCCTGTTTGCAGTGATCATGACCTTCTCTCCAATTTATTCTTTTCCTCTCGTAATTATGTACACTTTATTTTATTAATAACAAAAATTTTTCCATCTTTTAACTTTTCAGGCTTTTTGTTTTCTATGTAATGTTAAATACATTGTAATGGAAGTTTGACTTGGCAAATTTACTAAATCTGCATTTTCCTTTAGAAAAATCCCCTTATAATTTCCAAAAAGTGATCTCTAATATATGCAGTTGGAGAATAATTCACTGCAGTATTCTACTGGTTTCTGAAGTTGGTCACTCCTTATTCACTAGTCTTGAGGTTTCTCTATTTGTGAGAATAAAGGTACTCAAAAGTAGAGAGATTTGCTGCAAAAATAGAGTGGGTCTGCTCCCAATTCCTTCTCCCTTTGACTTATCATTTGTTGGTGGCTTTATGATGTAGGTTTGTGATAGAATTCCTCTGGATGACGTATAGCATATGTGAAGATTTTCACATATATTATAAAATTCTCCATAAAACTGTCTCCAACGCTATAAACCATATATTGCTCATGTTCTGAAAATGCAAAGATGAATAGGACTATTATATAGGAAGAGTTTACTCTGGGGATCAATAGCAATGACAAAAATATAAAATGCACAATACCTGTGTACTTCAAATAGCAATTTGTGTGGTTAATCAGCAATACCAAAATATACAAATTAAATCATTGGGAATTACTACTCTATATTGTCTTTATTGTCTCTATTATTAATACTCTAGTCTATCTCTATATATACATTATATATATGGATTTATATAGAGAGAAATTTTATATATATAAAATCCACACCCCTCGTAGAGTTTTATGGTGTTTATGATGACTGGAATAGGGAAAAAAAAATATCCTTTTGAAGACTACATTTGCTTGGCTATGATAAGAACTTTCTTTTATGACAGAAGGAAGGTTTTTGTCTTCCAATTGTTTGGGCTCTAAAAGATAAAAAGGTTAAAACTAGGGTACACTAGTAATGGAAAAAAATAGTGTTTTAACCTGACTAGATTCATCCTGTGGGTGATTAATAAAAGGCATATATGTCCTTACTATTCCATGTCCATGCCATGGGAAATTGGTAGCATTAGAATCTTGCACTGAACACAGAAGAATCTATTTGATATAGTCAGTACAAGAACTAGAGCTTTCCATATACGTTGCTGTAGAGCTTTGCAGTTATAAAGCAACACTTAACCTGGTGCCACATACTATAGACTATTCAAAAGCTTCTCTACTTTAAAGGAAAGAATAGTATATGGGCCTATAGAAATATCACCTTTTGTACAATTCATATTATATCCCTCAGACTTTTTAAATTCTAGGTAATTAATTTAATTACTACATTTCAATTTTAACATTCAGAATGTTTTTATTACGGTAGCATTGTTTTGCCATTCATTCATGTATTTCTTCTACAATCAAAATAAATTTAAAAAACAGTCATTCGCATTTGCATTTCATATATGCAAAACCATAAACTGTGTTCTGAGAGCATTATAAAAATGAAAAAACTCAGTTCTATCACTTATAATGCTAATAGAGTAGAAATTAAATAGTAGACTAAATTGATAGTAATATGTATATTATGAATGAAAAATCATAGGAAGTTGAAAAGGAAGAATTACTCAAATGAGGTAAATAATAAAGCTATAAGTGAAGAAAGGGTGATTTAATCTCATATTGAGTCTAAAATAAAGATTAAGTTAATCTTCCATTGAATAACGGAATCATTTTTTTTTCAACTGTAAAGATATTCTAAGATAAGGACACACGACTAAATGCCTGAAAATGGGAAAATGTGTGGTGTTCTAGAAACAGCCAAGTTTCTCAATTTGTCTGAGTATTAGTAATGGGCAGATTAAAAAAAAAAAAAAGTAAATCATGGCTGAACTCTGACTACCAGGAAAGAAGAAGGGGAGAACAGTTAATACTATATTTAAGATTTATCTTTATTTAGTAGGACTTGGGAAGTCACTGAAATATTTGAAGACAAAAAAAAAGTTCTTTTACATGCCACAAATATTTGCTGAAAAACTATCATAGAGTAGATTCTACCATTTTTTTTTCTGAAGATGGATAAGATCTAAAAGCAACCTTCTCCATAAGAAAATGTTCCTGTAGTAAGGCTAGTAAGGTAGTAAGGCTAATAGATTTCACAGACGACCATAAAATATGACACATGACAAGTATCATAAGAGAAGCACAAAGACGCTTGAGTGGAAGAATCAGAAAAAGCTTTTGAAGGATGTATCTTTAAGATAAATGTTTGCAGATTTTAAAAGTTGATGAAGGTCAGAGACAGGTGGTATATTTCAGATCTGGGTAATAATCTGTACAAACTAGCAGGGGGATAAATTCATGGGATGATCTTAGGTGACAGTCAACAGTTCCATGTTAGACCAGAGGCTCTGTGCAGAGTACAAGAAAGAAGCAAGTTTGTAAATTGGGGTGTAGCCATATTGTAGATTTATTTAGAGAGAAATTTGGATTGAATTCCATTACTGTGAAATGAGAACTCACTGACAGTTTGGCAATGACAAAACTTAATCTATAATCATAAAAGTTAAATGGTCGGAGAATAAATTAGAGTTTGTTGAATTCTCATTGAAAATGATAAAGCTGAATCACAAAAGTTCCCTCTTCCAAAATATAATGAACCAATAAAAAAAATAGTAATACCACTATTATCACCAGCAGCTATGAACATCTGTTGAATTTTTTATAGAACTTATTTTAAGAAATAGTGAAAAGAGAAGAGAACATTTAGTACAAGCTTAATTAGGAAGTTATTATACAATGCCATTGCAGAAGGGCAAGGAGGACAGTTTACATTGAAAAGAAAAGAGTCCAAAATTAAAAAAAAAAAAACGAAAAACAAAAAAGCAGTGCAAAGGGAAAAAAGAAACTTCAATAATGGACTAACAGATTAAAAAAAATGGATACAGTAATAAGGAGAATTACTACTATGGAAAATAAAATCGGTGATGGTAAGCGAAATTCTCCCAGAGTATAGAAAAAAGGGTGACTAAAGATGAAAGCTAAGAGAGAATGTGACCAATATGTAGGGAAAAATGCAGCTCGAACATTTTTTGGGGGTAAAGAATTTTAAAAAAGAAAACAACAGTGCTTGCTTCAGCACCACATATTCTAAAATTGGAACAATGCAGAGAACATTAGCATGGTCCTTGCACAAGGATGACATGCAAATTCATGAAGTGTCCCAAATTCTTCTAAAAATAGAATTGCCATATGATCCAGTAATTTGACTACTGAGTATTTATCCAAAGAAAAGAAAAACACTAGTTCAAGAAGATGTATGCCCTCTTTTATTTATTGCTGCATTATTTACAATAGCCAAGATATGGAAACAGCCCAAGTGTCTATCAACAGATGAATGGGTGAAGAAGATGTGATAAATACACACACATATATTATATGACTCAGTCATAAAAAAGAATGAAATCTTGCCATTTGCAACAATATGGATAGACCTAAAGGGTACAATGCTAAGTGAAGTAAGTCAGTCAGAGAAAGACAAATACCATATGATTTCACTCATATGTGAAATTTATGGAAGAAAAGAAATAAATAGGGCACCTGGGTGGCTCAGTCAATTAAGTGGCTGCCTTGACCTCAGGTCATGATCCTGGAGTCTCGGGGTTGAGTCCTGTGTTGGGCTCCCTACTCAGCTTCTCCCTCTGTCCCTCACTTCCCTCTCATGCTCTCTCTCACTCTCTCACAAATCAATTAATAAAATCTTTAAAAATAAAAAGAAAACACATAAAGAGAAAAAGGAAACAAACAAAAAAGCCAAATTTAAATACAGAGAATGAACTAGTTACCAGAAGGGATATGGGTGGGGGTGGGGGGGGGAATGGGTGAAATAGTTGATAGGGATTAAGAGTACACTTATCCTCATGAGCACTGAGAAATGCATAGAATTGTTGAATCATTTATATTTTACACCTGAAGCTAATATAATTCTGCGTGTTAATTATACTTCAATAAAAAAATAAAAGAACAAAATAAAATGATCAATTGTAACAGAAGGAAAAATCAAGGGCTTAACAAAATTTTCCTGAGATAAAGCAGAGGCTGAAATGGAGAAGGGGAAAAAGATTTATAAATATTCAGGCTAATTATCAACAAAGTATCAAAACCTAAGTGATCATTTCAAATGACAAGGAAAGGAGAGTAACAATTTATCCACCAACTGTATTATGATTCAATTCTCTTTTATATGTGAAAACAAAATAAGGATGTTTTTAAGATACATAGGGCTTCAGAAAACATCCTACACACAAAAACATGTAAGTTCTTTGAAGACACAGGCAATATCTATCTTAATCACATCATTACCAGCAATTGGTGGGGAAGCTAATAAATGCTCTCTACGTCCCCTTTATTGTATGTTTCTGGGGCTTTCTATTTTCTATTGGCTATGCTGCATTCTGTAGCAGTAGATAGCTGACAAAAAGTAAATATACCATATTTCAGATGCTGACATTTTCCAGGGAGAGAATGAAGCAGGGCTATGGGGACAGGGAATGCTGGGAGCAGGGGAAAGTTTATTTTGTAGAGAGTGGCCAGGGAAAGTGAAATAGGTGAATGACATTTGAGTAGAAATATGAAGAAAGTGAGAATTCCAACCAAGATAGCTTAAATGTTCGCCTCAGCTTGGCGAAATATTAGACAGGCTTCTCCCTGCCTCTAAGTCCCTGAACTGCCTTTTCTTAGAGCTTATACTTCAGAAAACTTGTAATTGTAAATCTTTCCATTGCCTCTTTGAGATGCAAATCTTTTTTAAAAGCTTCTTGCCAGTTTTATAACCCAAGCTTCTCTCTCTCAAGGACCTGGGAGCCATCTCTTTGAAATGTAATCAAGGAAAATAGTGCTCCTCTCTCAATTTCTGTGAGAAGATCAGAGCCTAACTTTGGCAAGTACCTTGCACGAAGTTACAAAACTGTGTCCTGTCAGGAAGATGGTAGAAAGTTTACTTTTAAAGGCTCTATTTGATCTGCATACAGACGTTCTTATATTGGTATTTAGAAACCAGTGCTAAATCTAAGTTTATAGTAATTCTTAAAATGTACTATTTATTTCTTAGTGTCAGGAATGTGATATTAGGATGTGAATATACTTTTCCTACAAGGTTAAAACTCCGAAATAAGGTCCATAACATTAGGGGGAGAAAAAAAAAAAACAAAAAACATTTCGAGGATAAGCTCAACGAGTAAGCATTTTGGTGTTGGGGCTGTTGGGGGGGGAGGGGTCTCTGACTTAAACTGTATCTCCACATAACTTTGCATTAAAAACAAAAACAAAAACAAAAAAACAAGTTAAGGCAGCTATTCAGGCATAGCAAATTTTTAATTAATCTGAGACATTCATAGGAAACTATAGTTAAGTTTGGGTCCAGGTTAAAAGACATATAGGGCAATTATTTTGAAAGAAAGTAAGAAAGGTGTAAATGATTAGAACTTGAGGTGCTTTGCGGAAGACAGAGGGGGATTACATGTGAAATGTTCTGGGCAGCAGAGTCTCCAGCCTTTGGAGTAGTTGAGAGAATGAATTAAAGGTATTGGAAAGTAGAAGAGAGTACAAAAGAGAGAGAGTCACTGAGAGAACTATATATTGTTTGGTGGTGTTACATTTTTCTGTGAGAAAAACCCCAAAACCAAAAAGCTTACTTTTCAAAGTAGCACATTAAGCCAGTCAACATATTTACCATGTTTCCACTATCGAAGTGTCTATGGGGGTAATACTAATACCACTTAGCATATTATTTTCCTGGATTTTATTTCCTTTTTATTAACTAATTGGTTTTCTCTCGTGATATAGTAGCATTCACCAAATATTATATATTTTCAATAAACCTGTGTGGCTGTTTCTCCCAGCGTCAGGTTACAGATGCCTTGAAATGACATGAACAGCTTCAGGTAATCTTGTAGAATCATGATCTGATATAGGTTCAGTTTAGGCCTTACTTACTGTGCATGTTCTTGCCCTGTTTTCTAGGCTGGAGCAACTGTCCTGAAAGAAACAAGCAATACCTAGCGATAGTTTGTGCTGTGAGATGGAGGGCAGCAGAAGAGTCCCTTGGAGTAGGTACTCTTAAGTACAATTTACTAGGCTAATGATGTCCTGACAGATGTCTCCCAGCTGCTATGAGTAGTAGCTCCTAAAGGCTTCTCCTGGTTATTTTTCTCAGCTGATAAAAACCACCTAAGCTGGAAACATATCCCCTCTATCCCTTCCAAGACAGCCTATTGCCAATGAGGGATGGATACACGGGTTAAAAAGTCTAACTCTCTTGCCTCGAGAGGAGGGAGGAACTGTGTGGCGCTTATGGTTGAGTCTTCTCCTTGTGGGTCAGACTAAGGCTAAGACTCCATCACTCTAATCTCCTTCTCCTTCTGTAGCCTGCTCTACTCTGTAACCTAAAGGTTTATGCTGAAGAACCGTCCCTCAGTGTGCACCAGAATCCCTATCTCAGACCCTATTCTTGAGAATGTCACCTGGAAAGGTAATTTTTCGAGTTGTGTGTGGATAGAACATGATGGCGCTTCATCTCCTTCCTTCAACAGGAGACTCTGTGCTCTTACTCCAAGACTCGCCTATTTCTGTTGGGATACAAGAAACTCTCAGGCTCATCTAGAATCTATGAATGAAAGACTTGAAAGTAAAGTGTGGGGAAATTCATATCCTCTGGGTCTAATTTTGACTAGTGGGAGAAAGGAGGCTATAGATGAGCCTGCTTCTCCCTCTGCCTCTCCCCCCTGCTCACTCTCTCTCTCTCAAATAAATACATAAAAATCTTAAAAACAATAAAAATAAAGGCTTACAGCCTAAGCTAGAGATACAAGGAAGCAGGGAAAGATACAGTTTTCAATACATTATAAGGAGGGGAATGATTGCAATCATTTAAGTGACAGAGGTAATGGGGTTGGATAATGTTAGTAGCAGCTTCAGTTTCTGACGATACTTAATTTTTTTATTCTAGTTTGTGGTCTGTTGTTGTTGTTATCATGTTCCTATCTGTAGTAAGCATCTATTCTGTAGAGTGAGCTGCGTGCTAAGAATCTTCGGCCCATGTGAGAGGCCCAAGGAGTCCACTAAGACACAGGAGCTAGCAGAAAAAGGAGACAGGAAAGGAGCAGTGGAAAATGATGGATAGCATGCCAAATGCAATAGGAGTGTTTATAAATATAGTGAGACAACGGCCAGGGATTTCAAATGAAGGAAAAAGAAAGGCATACATCATGGACAGGACTAGTCAAAAAAAGATACTGAGTAGAGGAGAGACGGTGTAAAGGAAAAGCCTTTGGCTTCCTTACGGCAATTACACTTTGTTTTATCTGGTCAATTTGAGATTTTCCTTCTGTCATATTCTAACCTATTTTGCGTCAAAGGAAGAGGATTGGATTGTTACCTAAAAAAAAAAGAGAAGAGGGAGTTAACTGCTGCTGTTGTGGGGTTTCCGTGGTGGAGGCAGAAATATGAAAATCAACATTCCTGTTAATCACAGATAACAAACCAGAGGGAAGCGTGGGAGCTCGGCAACCGCTCCTGCACAGGACTCCTCGTGTGCAGCTGCAGAAGCTGGGAAGGTGACTCTGTCTAGGCTAATGAGGCAAGACAAAATAAAGGCCCAGGTCACAGCAGAAAGGGTCTTAAACGCACAGCTGTATCCACTGCTGTCTCCTTCTGCACCTGGTCTTCAATTGCAGGTTAAATTTTTCTCTGTTGCAATCCGATTGCTTCCCTGCAGGGCCCCCTAACATTTTTCTGAGTCCAGTCCAAGCTGCTATTGAGTATTTATTGTGGGTACGCTGTAACTGACAAAATTTGATTTTCTCTTATCGGTGGGCCCTGAGCTGAAGTAACTGTCAGAATTCAAACTCCAAGCAAGACGCAGAATCACACTAAGGGGGTAAGAGTTCATTTTAACTATTAAACATGACTCGGACTTGCAGCTATACACACACGTCATCTGTTACAAGGGCATGCTACAGGCGACAAGCGTGTGGGAGGTTTAAAGGACAATAAATGAAACAGTTTTCATTCTCCTATTTGGAGCAAGTTGAAAAGATTAAGATGTAGGAGAGGAAGAGATGGCTATGTTGAGACTAAGTCTGATTTGGAAAGGTGGCTTTACGTTATGGCTAAATGGACAGGCTCAGACTTAGTGTCTGCATTAGAAAGACTTCCTACCTTAGTCACCAGCAGAATTGGACAACTTAGGCTTCTCATGGGCAGTCGAAGATTTTACCTGTAGCTCTCTCCAAAGAATATGTGCTTTCTACAGAGACTGTAATACTAATTATCATGTAATAGAATAATGGTAATAATAATAACAGTAATAACGAAAGTGACCATACTAAAACAATAGCAACAGAAATTATTTTACACAATGTCTCTTTGGACCCTAAAGTGAACATGTTGTAGCTATTCCTCCTACCCTGGTAAATTTTGAGTAAGAAAAGGAAACTAGAGGGTTTACCCCCTTTGTAGAAGTGTTCTCCTCTCCACAGAAACTTGAGGAGGAAGGACTGTCTCTCCCTCCCCACAGTTCTCCAGTGAGGCAGAGCTCCTTCATGCGGAGCCAAAGACACAGACGATGTGGTCCAGCAGACCCAGGATGTGAGGAAGGACACCTGCGTGTTTCACCTTAGCCAACGGGCCTCCCTCCTATCCTCTGAGTCCAGGGCAATATTCAGGCAAAGCAGGTTAACAGAAGTCACCTGAGAGCTGTTTCCTGGTGACATTTATGGGACATAAACCCATAAGCACAGGAACTCCTATTGCACACATCTTCGAACCATCCTTGGAAAGACCAGGTTTCTAGTTCTCCTGTGGTAAATCGCAAGCACTTCTTATTGAAGGATTTTCAGTAAGCTCTGTTTCCACCAAATAATATGAATTGTTCAGTTCCTCAGAACTGAAAACCTTTGTTTACTCTTAACTCACACTAAAACGCTGCCTCGGCATACTTTCATGCGCTTGCTTTGGTCTTCAACTACTTTATGTTTTGGACTGGAATTGGGATATGGGCATGAAGATGGATGGTCCAACACAGAATATCACATGACAAAGTTGAGAATGGAAACATAAACTATGGGTGGTGGAATCAAAAGACGAAAGTTTTGATCCCTGATGAAAAAATATTTCCACATATAGGTCCTATATGCCATACCTACAAATTTGTTGTCATGAGAGTTAGAAATAAATGTCCATCTCCCTTAAACAACTTATATCTTAGAATGCTTTCTATATATTGGCAGCTAAATTTAATTCAATAAATATAATATTTGTACCAAAACCTAGTGACCAGTGTAAGGAGGTAGGGATAAAATATTTTGATATCGCAAGCAGAAAAGCTTTGACCTGGTTACTTCATGGCAAAATGCTTGGCCAAACCATTATCCTCTGCACCTGAGAAGCATCATTCAAGTTACAGAAGGATGCCATTATCTGAAAATATTTCCTTCTGCCAACTGTTTGTAGTCAACATTTTCTACCATCCCCAAACTACTGGCAGCTATTAATCTGTCCTCATTTCTACCATTTTGCATTTTATATAATGCTATATAAGTGGAATCATATTTTTTATAGCCTTTTGAGTCTTGCTTCTTTCACTTAGTAAAATGTATTTAAAATTCATCCTTGTTTTGCGTATAGTTTGTTTTTTATTTGTGAGTGGTATTTTGTTGTATGGCTAGATATACTGCCGTTTTGTTTATCCATTTATGTAATTAAGGACATTTGGATTGTTTCCATTTGTTCAAATTATGAATAATGATTTTATAAACACTACAAGTTTTAGTGTGAATGTCAATTTTTACATTCACAAAAATTACACACTAATTTTTACATTACACACTAATTTTTAAATTACACATTAAATTTTACATTTACATTTACATACATTTAAGTTTTAGTGTGAATGTAAGTTTTTGGCAGAAATAACTTGAAGTGTGATTGCTGGGATATATGATAAGTATGTATTTAACGCCACAAAAACTGCTAAGTGTTTCACAAAGTGTCTATTTTTATTTTGCATTTCCGCTAGTAATGTAGGATCTGTTCCCTCACCAACACTTAGTGTTGTCAGCCTTTTAAAGTCATTTCTGTTATGTGTATAATAATATTGCATTGTGGTTTTTTAATGATATTTTCCTAATAGGTAATTCCTTGAGTTTCTTCTTATGTGCTTATTTACCATCTGTATATCTTGTTTAACTGTTTATCCAAATGTATCTCATTTTTAATTAGATACTTGCTTTTTTATGGTTGAGTTTTAAGATTTCCTTTTTATGAATACAACTTATTTGTCAACTATGTGATTTGCAAATATCTTTGTGCTTTGGTCTAAGCACATAAAAGAATTCTCTCTTTGGGGCACCTAGGTGGCTCAGCCGGTTAAATGTCTGATTTTGGCTCAGGTCATGATCTCAGGGTCCTGGGATTGAGCCCCACATCGGGATCCCCCCCTCAGTGGGGAGTCCGCTTCTCCTTCTCCCTTTGCCCCTCCCCCTACTCATGCACACACACTCTCTCTCTCTCAAATAAATAAAATCTTTGAAAAAAGAAAAGAATTCTGTCCTGAATACATTGTGATAAAAATTTTCTCCTACGTTTCTACGTAGAGGTTTTGCATTATTATGTTTTACATATAAGACTGATCCATTTGAAGTAAGTTAGGTATAGGGTATAGGATATGAGTCAAGATTTTTTTTAAAGATTTTATTTATTTATTTGACAGAGAGAGAGAGATAATGAGAGCAGGAACACAAGCAAGGGGAGTGGGAGAGGGAGAGCAGGGAGCCAGATGCAGGGCTCCATCCCAGGACCCTAGGATCATGACCTGAGCTGAAGGCAGATGCTTAACGACTGAGCCACCCAGGCACCCCTGGTTCAGGATTTTTTAATATTACTTTTTGCATGTTTATGTCCAAATGCTCCTAACATTATGGCTTTGTCAAAAATCTCATCATATTTGTGTAGTTGGTCACTGGATTCTTTCTTATGTTCCATTGATCTATGTGTTTAGTTGTTCACTAATACAATGTCTTAATGTAGCTTTTTATGAAGCCATGAAAAAAGGCAGCACAAATCCTTCAAATATATTCTTTTGTTTTAGCTACTCTGGTATCTTTGCTTTTCCTTATAAATTTTAGGAAGAGCATGTCAGTATCTACAAAATTTCTGCTGGGATTTTGTTTGGAGGTATTATGATTCTATAGACAAATGAGGGGATTGATTTTTTTAAATTATTTTTTAAATTAATTAATTTATTTTTTTATTATGTTATGTTAGTCACCATAAAGTACATCATTAGTTTTTGCTGTAGTGTTCCAAGATTCATTGTTTACATATAACACCCAGTGCTCCATGCAATACATGCCCTCCTTAATACCCATCATTGGGCTAACTCATCCCCCCCACCTCCCTCCCCTCTAAAACCCTCAGTTTGTTTTTCTGAGTCCACAGAGTCTCATGGTTCATCTCCCCCTCCGATTTCCCCCCCTTCACTTTTCCCTTCCTTCTCCTAATGTCCTCCATGCTATTCCTTATGTTCCACAAGTAAGTGAAACCATATGATAATTGACTTTCTCTATAAGTCAAGAGGGGATTGATATCTTTATAATTTTGAGGGTTCAATTCATGAACAAGGCATAATTCTCCATTTATTTAGCTTCTCTTTTATCTAGGATTTCCTTCATGAGTACCATATAATTTTCAATGTAAAAAACCTGCAATTTTAAAAATATTCATACTTAAGAATTTTACCTTTTTTTGGTGCTGCTATTACAATTAGCATTTTTTTATTTCTAGTATACGGAAATACAATTGATATTTTCATATTCATAGTATTTCCTGCAACCTTCTTAAAGTAACTTACTAGATTTAAGAGCCTTTTTAGTATTTTGTTGATTTTTTAAAATGTAGACAGTGATGTCACCTGTAAATAGAGACAGTGAGACAGTTTTTTGTTTTTTGTTTTTCCTCCTATTCTTGTCCATTTTCATTTCTTTCTCTCCTGTTTTGTTTTGCTTTGTTTTGTCACTTGTTGCCCTGGCTAGGACTTCCAGTATGATGTTGAATGGGGTGTTAAGAGAAAACATCTTTATCTTGTACCAAATTATAGAAAGAATCTATTTAGCATTATAACTGTTTGTTTTTGTAGTTTCCTTTCATTTTGTCATGAGTAGATGATAAATTTTGTTCTGTACCTATGAGAAAATTGTTTTTCTTCTGTAGACGCTTATGATGAATTAATTTAATCATTGAAACAATTTAAATGTTGAAACAGCCTTGGTTCACCCAATTTGTGGCAATGTATTACTCTTTTCTATATTTCTGGATTCCATGTGCTAATATTTTGTTGATCTTTCTATTTTCATGAGGGATATTTATCTATGGTATTCTTTTCTTTTAATATCTTTGTCTATTTTTGTTATCAGTTAAGACTTTTGTTTTATAAGGGAGAAGTACCTGAACTAATTTCATACCTTTCTATGGTTGTTACTCTTTTCCTACTTCAGGCCTATTTCATGAGGGATGCTCTCTCAGGACTAATGCTTATTTTTTATATTAGTACTTAAACAAAGTTCATGAATAAAAATCTATCAGCAAGTACAGATTTCCTTTGCATATTTGCTCTCTAGTGTTTCTATATTCTCTTACTGGCCCACACTTAGCCTTGAGCAATTTTTTTCACTTCTAGTAAGTTCTGGTGATGTCCCCCCAGAGTCAGGATAACTTATTTTTCTTGAGACCCTGGTTTTTGATGGTAAAATAAAGGTTGTGTATTTTTAATTTTTCAGCTTTGTTGTTGTTGTAAAGGATGGAGCAATGCTCTTTCTTTCGGTATGTCAGTTATGGTAAGGAATCATTGAAAATGCATCTGATCAATATTCCTAGCTCTAGGCATCTGTATCATTGTTTAGGAAAAGACTTAGAACATGGAAGTTCTAGAGGGAGAAAGAATCATCTCCTTTTCTTTAGCCTGGATCTCAAATGAACTAAACATATATGTCCCCACACATAATGACACATATGTAGTACACTACCATACTACTAGGCAACTTCTCGGACATTAGCTTTCCTTCTCCTTGTTCATAATCATTTCTGTTTTGGTACCTACATTGAACAGAATAGTCAATGGGTTTTTTTTTTTGGAGAAATTTTTGGAAGTATAAAGGAAATATACTCTGTTTCTGATTGGTAAATATTTTGCATTCCTGAATAACTGTGACCTACATATAATTCCTACTAATAAACTCAACTATTCATAACATGGGAAGGATAAAGGATTTTGCTATTATTTTAGTAGTCAGTTGCACTTTATGAAACCTACATAACATATGAGTTTAAACAATCTCATACAATTGTATTAAAATCCTTCAGATTATATGTTATTGCAGTAAGTCTCAATTTTTAGTACTATGAGTTTTTGCCTTAAAAATATTCACGTTAGTATTTGAGAGGGAAATTGAAAATAATGTTTCATGAACTACCAGCCACATGTTACTTTGAATCAGACAAATTTAAGATAGGTATGAAACAAAATTACTATACCATGATTCAGTTTTCCTTAATATCTTTTGTGTAAATGTCAGAAATGAGATAAGAAGAATTTATTTCAATTGATAAAGCACTGAAATTTTTGTATGAAATTAAGAAAACTACTTTGAAACTCCTAAATTCTTATAAATGTTATTTACAAAATAAAAAATAAGAAATTACTTGAAGTGCAGACACACTTTAAAATCATCACATCCAAAATAAATAAATAAATAAATAAATAAATAAATAAATAAATAGAAAATAAAATCATCACATATTTTGGTAGTGTAAAGTTCAAAGTTAAGTTCTCGGTCACTGTGAAACACAGAGGAAGGCTTCATAAAACTGGAAATAGATAACACTTATCTGAATTTCATTTTACAGATGCATTGAAAAATTTTTATACTTAGTGAAACTGTTACAATAATATTTTTTATTCAAAGAATTATTGCCAGACAGTCTTATAAAAATCATTGCTTCCTACTACAGAAACTTGTTAAAAATTAGGAATGCCAGAAAAAAAATAGTATTAAATGTCTATTTATCTATCAAGTTTATGACGTTTAGCAGACTTTGGTAATATTTTCATGAAATATCAATAAAATTCTGAAATGAACTTCTAGTAAGGACAATAGGTTCTGGTAATGTCTCAGAAAAGACAGGGTAATGGAACATCTAGATCAGTAAATGATAAAATATTCAAAGTTTTGGCATGCTTTATGAAAGCTTATCATTCTGCAGTGAGTTGTTAATGTCAATTTGACTTCTTTGTGGAACTTCATAAAGGATTGCTTCTTGGAATCATAGAATAATGTACAACATTTGAAATAATTTTATAAAATCTTCCATTCTGGAGAAGAAATAAATGCCCACACATTAGGAGTAGAGTCAGATACCTCACAGTCGATATTTATGGTAGAGTAATGTATAAGACCCTGGTATTATATCTCCCAAGAGGATATTTTTTTAAAGTGATAAAATTTTAAGAGATTTATTTTGGCACTTAAAAAATATACTTTGTGGTGCCTGGCTGGCTCAGTCAGTAGAGCATGGGACTCTCCCTCATGGAGTGGTGAACTCAAGCCCCATACTGGGTGTAGAGTTTACTTAAAAGATTTATAATATTTAAAAGATTTATATGTAATATACAATTATAGATATAGTATATTTATATAAATAACATATTTGGTAGTGAATATGTTGACTGAATATGCAAATAAAATCTTTCTAAGATATATCCTAATGAATCACTATATTGTCTATAACTCAGTGATTAGAATTATTAAAATTAACAACTGCGGGGTGCCTGGTTGGCTCAGTGGGTTAAAGCCTCTGCCTTTGGCTCAGGTCATGATCTCAGGGTCCTGGGATCGAGCCCCGCATCGGGCTCTCTGCTCAGTGGGGAGCCTGCTTCCCCCCTCTCTCTCTGCTAGGATCTCTGCATACTTGTGATCTCTCTCTCTGTCAAATAAATAAATAAAATCTTAAAAAAAATAAATTAACAACTGCAACATAGCCTTTTTGTGATAAATTGATTCTCAGTCTAAGACTGAGTCTTAGACTCAGTCTAAAACTGATAAAGTGTACAGTGTTCATAAATTTTAAAGAGTTGCATTAATTCAACTGATATGTTTTATATTGTTTATTAATAACATTCTAAATCTATGTTTAAGATTCAGATAATAAAAATATTTTGATTCAAAATTCTCAATATTTTCAAAAATATTTCAAGTAATTGTATTTTAATGTTCAAAAATTATCTTAAAAAATAAAACACAGAGGCTCCTGGGTGGCTCAGTAGGTTAAAGCCTCTGCCTTCGGCTCAGGTCATGATCTCAGGGTCCTGGGATCAAGCCCCACGTCGGGCTCTCTGCTCAGCAGGGAGCCTGCTTCCCCGCTCTCTCTGCCTGCCTCTCTGCCTACTTGTGATCTCTCTCCTCTCTGTCAAATAAATAAATAAATAAATCTTAAAATGAAGATATAAATAAAGCACAAATAATAATTCTAAAAGTTCTAAAGTTTCCTTCTAAATATGTCTTTGATATCAGCATGTTTAATATATATTTAATATATGTTATAATATATAATGTAATAATTACATAATATATAACAATTATAATAATAACATAAAGTATAAACATATTTGAGAGATTTAACTTGAGAAATTACTAGTAGCGGTTACAAAAATGAAAGAAATGGGGGCGCCTGGGTGGCTCAGTTGGTTGGGTGACTGCCTTCGGCTCAGGTCATGATCCTGCAGTCCCGGAATCGAGTCCCGCATCGGGGTCCCAGCTCCACTGGGACTCTGCTTCTCCCTCTGACCTTCTCCCCTCTCATGCTCTCTGTCTCTCTCTCTCTCAGATAAATAAATAAAATCTTTAAAAAAAAAATGAAAGAAATTGTTGCATTACTTTACTAGTCTATAAATTCACATCCTTTAAATGTGTTTTATTTAGAAATTTCAGTTCTCACATCTATTTTATTTTATTTTATTTTATTTTATTTTATTTTATTTTACTTTATTTTATTTTCCCAAGAGACATGGCAGCCTTCAACAGAGTGGCAAGTTGCTTGTTCTTTTTTTGAGGATGTCTTGCATTTACTTTGTTACAACTTATCTCAACTGATAGAATAGTAAAAAATAACAAAAAAGAAAGAAAGAAGTAGAAAAAAGAAATGAAGAAAAAAAAGTGTATTTCCAAGAAGAAATGGATATATAATAAATATAAATCATATTTCAAGAGTGTCTCATTGAATAACATCTGAAATATAGACATCTCTACTGTAATTTACAAACGTATGTTGGTGAAACTAATACTAAAAATGGAGATAGATGACTTATTCAAGAAATACCTAGCATTATTAGTGTGAACTTAGGTGTACCATGAATTCTTTAATCTGAGTTTATTTATATAAAAAATAATATATAGTGGTATTGCCTTGATTTCCGTGTTCTTGTGATTATTATAAGGAATCAAGTATGTGAAAATGTTTATCAGCTTAAAACCTAAAACTACTTTTGCTATAGGAGTTTTCCATACATTAAAATTCATTTATCTATCTTCAGTTTATTTATGATATTTGTATATTTTTGGTCACTGCAAAAAACAGCAGATGGTGTATGAAAGTTTTCTTACTGGAAATGCCTGACATAATGATTTTTGAAGCATAAAATAAATGGTATAGTTAGACATATAAAATTACTAAATCACATGATTGTTTTGAGTATGAAAGGAGCTAATGTATACAGATTACTTAAGCTAATACCCTGAATACATTATGTACTCAATAAAATGTTAAAATCATAGTATCGGTCCTAATAGATGAGAAGTTTTTTAATGCTTCTGAAATTAACGTGATGAGATAGAAATTCAACATTTTTTCTCTTTGATATATAAAGTACCTCTTTATTTTTTTTTATTTTATTTTTTTTAAGATTTTATTTATTTATTTGACAGAGAGAGAGATCACAAGCAGGCAGAGAGGCAGGCAGAGAGAGAGGGGGAAGCAGACTCCCCGCTTTGCAGGGA
Organism: Potos flavus; assembly: GCA_028534135.1. Classification (NCBI taxonomy): domain Eukaryota; kingdom Metazoa; phylum Chordata; class Mammalia; order Carnivora; family Procyonidae; genus Potos; species Potos flavus. The sequence continues at coordinate 154,217,086 of CM052898.1, forward strand.
GTCTGATGCGGGGCTTGATCCCAGGACCCTGGGATCATGACCTGAGCCGAAGGCAGACGCTTAACCGACTGAGCCACCCAGGCGCCCCTAAAGTACCTCTTTAATCATCTTTTTTACTTTTCAGTGAAGAACCTAAATACTAATTAAATAAGTATGATTGAATGTGGAAGGCAATTTTAAAATGCCTCCAGTACTTTTTGTTTTCTTTAATAAAAGCCAAAAAGCAACACCAACAGTTAAATGGCACATGGAATACTCTGAGCATTCTTGTTCTCTAGTTCTAGAGTTATTTGGTAAGGGCCTCACAACTTTATGATTTGCTAGAAATACTTATTCTCTTGAAAGTTCTCAGACTTGTTTTTTTATCTGAAGTGTGAATTCAGATGGTTGTATGTTATACTACATCATAAAAAATTTAAAAGTAGCAGCTGGACCCAAAATCTGCTTGGAGTTTTTAGAGTCTATATTCTGTTGTTTACCTGATTACCACCATTTACATATTCAGTTTATGCAAAATAAAAAGATCTTAAAATCCAAAGTAAATATACTTAACAGTCCTTAAAATTTCCTAAATTTGCATGCCAGAAGCATATGTGTTCTACTGTTTATTAAGAGACATTGAGGGGCACCTGGGTGGCTCAGTGGGTTAAAACCTCTGCCTTCAGCTCAGAGAGCCCCACATCGGACTCTCTACTCAGCGGGGAGCCTGCTTCCCCCTCTCTCTCTCTGCCTGCCTCTCTGCCTACTTGTGATCTCTCTCTCTGTCAAATGAATAAATAAAACCTTAAAAAAAAAGAGAGAGACGTTTAACTTACATGAAATTGATACATTCTTTAGTAATAAAGTTAATTGGTTACTTTTTGAAATAAAAATATCGAATACTTGTGAAGTTCACAGACTGTGGAGGTCTGAGAAAATTATATATTTTAAATTCAGACAGTATTTGAAGTCAGTAAACATAACATTAGGTTTGGACAAAAAATCCCTCCCAGGTGGAAAAAAAATAAAGTTATATTATTAATATAATGTTGATTTTGTATAAAAATCCAAAATATGGGTTTTTTATTTATGTTGTTTTTTAGCTTCAGCTCTTTCTGTGCAGTTACCGTGTATCTGTCCCTGGTGGTGGAAACCACTGGGCCATATTCTCTTCTCTCAGTTATGACAAGTACTTATCCATATACGTATCCACTGGGTCATTATAGGTTCATAGACTGTTATAGTTCAAAGGGACTTAGAAATTATTTGATGCTGTCAAATTTTTTATTTGGATTTTATTTAGATTCAGTTATATAAAACTAGTACAAGTTTAATTGCTTACTTGAAACTGGGCAAGAGGCCTAGAATTCTGCCTTGCGTTCTCTTTTTTATCTACCTCCTCACCCTCACTCTTACGTGGTCTTGGAGGCGCCTACTCTGAGTGCACTATAGTGGAAATGATATATCTGAAGCTCAGAAAGTGAAGTACAGGTTGATGGCCACACAGCAAAATAGTGACAACCTTGATTGGAATACAGTTGTCCAGAAGGCAAATATAATATCCTTATTCTTCACTGCCTGCTACCTGGTGATGCTTAATTTTTATAAAGAATATGCAGCTTCTCAGTAACAAATTGGGTTCTATTTTCTGTTTCCTGATATGAGACCATTTTATGCTCTAGAACTTCACCCCAAAGCACATTTCCCAAACTGAACTGCCTTTCCTTCAATGGCAGATGCTGAATTGTTTCCTTTCCTACCTATTATCTATTTTTCCAATCTTTCCTGGTTATAGTATTACTTGATTTTTTTTTTTTTTTTAAGAATGCCGGTTGTCCAAGTAAAAGATTATGTTTTCGAGTCTCTCTTAAAATTAGATATGGCCCCCGTGACGTAGTTTTATGAAAGGAAATACTAATAATGACTGTTAGAACTTCTAGGAAGTCTGGCTAAAAGAGGGACAAAGAGCTGGGTGAGGCATTGTGTGTCCTCTTCTACTCCTACACTCTATTAATCTTAACATCACCTGTCTCAACACAATCCATTCTCAACAGTAGCCATACGGACCTTTAATAAGCGTAAATCAGACGATCATCCCACTCCTCTGCTTAACCACTTCCAGTAGTTCTCAATCCCACTTAGGTTAAAGAAAAAATCCCTTAGCTTGGCAAATAAAATGTAGGTGTCTACTTCCTCTATATCTCTCAGAACTCTTATTGGTCTTTCTTTTTTCTTGGTCCACAAGGCTTCAGGTTTTCAAATGTGCCAAGATCCTTTCTACTCACTTTACCTGGAGTTATTTTCTCCAGATCTGTATGGCTGGTGCCCCCTCATCACAGGAATCTAAGCTTAAAGTCATCTCTTTGGAGAGACTTTCCCTAATTACCCAATCTAAAGAAACTACTCAGTCACTCTGTCTCTCATGCTATTTTCATTATCTATCTAGGGTAGTGTCTCTATATACTACAGATTTCATTGTTTATTTCTTCACCGTCTCATTATAGCAGCAACCTTGATCAATCTGTTCTCTGCTGAGTCTTAGACCAGGATGGACTCTCAATAAGCATTCGTCAACAGAATGTATGAAGGAACATCCCTGTATTCTGATATGGTATTCATCATTTTCTACCTAAAGCCAATAGTTGGTCATATGCATCTCTTACTAATTCTATTAAAGTATAAACTTCAAACTGGAGCCATATTCCATGTATGTTTCACTTTTCAGGAGGCCAGTTTTACAATAATTTATTGTCTTTATCCCTTGAGTCATGTCATGAAAGTATTATTAGCTGATATAAGGCAAGAATATTCTGTTGCTTTATTTTAGTATTTTTCACTTTATACTTTATTTACGCTCCCGTTTTCTTCACTCTCTTGGGAACTTTTTCTCCTATATTAAATGCATGTCCTTCCAATACAGCTACAATTAGTTTTATATATGTCTTTGAATAAAAATTAACACAGTTTTATGTGTATGTTTAATTTATATAAATTATGTTAGATATCTCTCCATTTCTTATTTTTAATACACAGACCTATGCTTACGAAATCTATTCATGTTGCTTTGTGTACATTCAATTAATTATTTCATAATGCCACATAGTATTACACTGTAGGCAAATACCATATTGTAACTAATTTATTTAGTGATAAAAATATTTTTCTCTAATTATTTTCTATCTTTATATCTAAAACTTCTTATGTAAGCCCTATAGGAATGCATAACAGGCTAGAAAATACATTTTTAACATCCACAATATCTAATAGAATTATTCTTTTACTGGTCAAGAAATTTCTGTACCCCATAGAAACTCAGAAGTAAAATGAATAAAATATATGAATAAACAACTCTCTTGTCTTAGTTTTTTCTTGTATTTCCTATGTAACACATTGGTATTCCTTTATAAATATCTCATATAAAACACACCTCACTCACTAATAACTAAATATATGGATACGTGAAAATTTTGGTATATTGATAGATAAATATTATTACATAGTCTTTTGCATATATAATATAAGTAAGTCAGTTCTCTTATATGGATTAAGAATAGATGATCTCTTTTTAAAAAATATTTTATTTATTTATTTGAGAGAGAGAGAGAGAGCGCGAGTGGTGGGGAGGGCAGGGAGAGAGAGAGAAAAAGATAGGGAGAGGGAGAAGCAGACTCCCCACTGAGCAGGTAGCCTAATGTGGGGCTCCATCCCAGGACCCTGGGATCATGACCTGAGCCGAAGGCAGACGCTTAACCAACTGAGCCACCCAGGTGCCCCAGGAATAAGTAATCTTTAACTCAACTTAAGTTTATATTAAAATCAGATATTACATAAAGAAATTAAAAATTAAAATTTTAGGGTAAAATACCATTAAATTTCATATGATTTTTAACACAAGGTCCACTTAGAAGTGTAAATTTTAATCAAGTTTAAAGAGGTCAAAATGCCTGTGAAAATATGTTTTCAGAAAACAAAAACTCCTGTTTATATAATTACCTCCTTCATGATACTTTTCTTTTCTGTATGCTCTAACACTGGTTTTATTGCATATGATTTTGTAGATAAAAAATATTCGATTTAGGGGCACCTGGGTGGCTCAGTGGGTTTAAGCCTCTGCCTTCGGCTCAGGTCATGATCTCAGGGTCCTGGGATTGAGCCCCGCATCAGGCTCTCTGCTTGGCGGGGAGCCTGCTTCCCCCCCCTCTCTCTGCCTCTCTGCTTACTTGTGATATCTCTCTGTCAAATAAATAAATAAAATCTTTAAAAAAATAAAAAAATTCGGCTTATATTTGATAGTTCTTTTTTTCATTATTATGTTTGCATTGGTATTCAGCAAATTTTCATTTTATTATTTGTTATTGCATTGCATTTCTTAATCCTCTAAATGCCTTTTTAAAACAGAATGTCCCTTAGTGTTTTACTCCTGCCCTTTGACCTTGGTTCTGTTGAATCCATCGCTGCTGGATGTTCCTGCACAGACTGACACAGGAGGACATCCTCTGGAATGATGGCACTTGGAACAAGTCTCTAAGTCACTGAATTGATTGTAGGTTACTGGACAGTTTTTTTCACTGTAGAGTTTGCTATTAACAAAGCTGAAGAAACAAACATTATACAGTAAAAATAGGAAAGAAAAATAGCTTTATTTTCAATCATAGAAAATGCCAGTTTTTAAGGAAATGTATTTATATAAAAAGAAGAGCTAAAGTATCAACAGGTAATAGAGCAGACCAGTAACCTTGGGTTATAGTATGTTTGTGCTAAATAAGTCAGTTGTTTCAAATTATTAACAATTCATTTTTCTACCAACCTTCAAAACCTAGACTTCAGATAAAGTTCATAGCATTTTTTGAAGAAAATATATCATGGCTTTAAGAAAGAATCTAGATTCTCAGGTCAGCAGTAAAGTAAAGGAAATTACATCTGAAGCAAGACCCATATGGAGGTCACTAGCAATTCTCTTGGATGTTTTTCCTAAAATTAAACTACAAATACTATAAATAATAGTTGATATAACTTGAAGGAAATATTACTTACTTCATATGGTGACCCCTGAAGTGACATTCTAGATCTAAGTAGCACTTTATTCTCAGAAATAAGACCCAAACAGCATGTTTGTGTTTACGGGAAAAAAACAAGGTGCCCTAGTGTCAAATAGAGCCAACTAAAAGGAATTTAATAGTAAGTCAAAAACATTTACTTAAAACAGAAACTCAAGTCTTCTTATCTAATGGATTACTCGGCATACCAATACTTTATTATTCATCTTTCAAATTTATTTTTGCTCATTTTGTGAATAGGTATTAGTACATATAGCACATATAATTAAAAATCTCTAGGGATGCCTGGGTAGCTCAGTTGGTTAAGTGTCCAACTAGTGATTTCAGCTCAGGTCATGATCTCAGGGTTGTGAGATCGAGTAGTATGTCAGGCTCTGTGCTGGGTGTGGGGCCTGCTTGGCCTGCTTAAGATTCTCTCTCTTCCCCTCCCTCTACCCCCACCTTTCTCTCTCATAAAAGAAAAGAAAAATATCTAAAAAGTATTTATGGAAAATAAATCTTCCTCCCATTCCTTCCCTAAGCTACATAGTTCTACTGCCAGTGACAACCTTTAGTAAGACATTTTGAATATCCTTCCAGAGAAATTCTATCCCATATATCAGTATAAGGACATATGACAGACAATCTTAGCATTGTACAATACATGTACACTATTCACATGGATCACATGGCCTGTGAAGTAGGTAGCAGTGCTATCAACAGAAGCACATAGTTACACAGATGGTAGTATAAAATACACCCTGTTCTGCATCTTTTTTTATTTCTACTTGCAATATTTTGGAAATAATTTCAAAGCACTCTTGAGGTGTCTGGATGGCTGTCCGTTAAGTGTCTGCCTTTGGCTCAGCTCATGCTCTCAGGATCCTGGGAAGGAGCCCACGTCAAGTTGGGCTCCCTGGTCCTTGGGGAGTCTGCTTCTCCTTCTCCCATTGCCCCTCCCCCCACTTGTGTGCATGGTCTTTTTCTCTCTCTCTCTTTCTCAAATAAGTAAATAAAATCTTTAAAACAAGGCACTCTATATATAGTTACATTGTTTTTCAGGAGCTGTATTATATTCCAATTTATGGAATTATAATCATATATTTTATAATTTTTATTATTATATTATTTAACCAACATTTATTAATAAGTACTTATTTGGTTTCTATACACATGATACTCAAAACAGTGCAGCAATAAATTTCATTATACATATTTAATTTTGTACATATGCTGGTGTATCTGTAGTATAAATTCTTGGAATTTTGTTTTCTAAAATACCTTATTTTAAGAAATCATATTTTCAGCTTTTGAGGTTTTTTTTTTTTTTTGAGAAAGAGGAAGGGAGAGGGGGAGGAGGGAGGGGTGAAGGAGGAGGGAGAGAGAGAATCTCAAGCACGCCCCATACTCAGCATAGAACTTGATGGGGGCTCCATCTCACAACCCTGAGATCATAACCTGAGCTAAAATCACTAGTTGGACACTTAACCAACTGAGCCACCCAGGTGCCCCTTAATGGTTTTGAATGCATGTCATACTTAGAATGTCTTTTCTAAACTGAGAATATAAAAGAAATACCTCCAAATATTCTTTTCATTATTTTTATGACTCATTTTTCACTTTGAAATATGTACTTTATTTCAAATATTTTTTAAATACAATCTGTTGTAGGACTCCAGTTTATTTTTTTACATATGTCTTCTGGTTTGACACCCCCCCCCCAACATTTATCAAATTATGTATCTTTTCTTTTTTTTTTTTTAAAGATTTTATTTATTTATTCGACAGAGAGAGAGAGAGAGAGAGATTACAAGCAGGCAGAGAGGCGGGCAGAGAGAGAGGGGGAAACAGGCTCCCTGCCGAGCAGAGAGCCCGATGCGGGGCTCGATCCCAGGACCCTGAGATCATGGCCTGAGCCAAAGGCAGTGGCTTTAACCCACTGAGCCACCCAGGCGCCCCAAATTATGTATCTTTTCTTGATAGTAAGATGATATTTTATTCTATTTTCTAAGGTGATATTTTATTATTTATTTATTTATTAGAGAGAGAGAGAGGGAGAACACAAGCAGAGGGAGAGGGAGAAGCATGCTCTCCCCCGAGCAGGGAGCCTGAGGTGGGCTGGATCCCAAGACTCTGGGATCATGACCTGAGCCAAAGGCAGATGCTGAACCGACTGAGCCACTCAGGTGGTGATATTTTATTTTATTTTATTTTATTTTATTTTATTTATTTTAAGATGATATTTTAAAACATACAGTTTAAAGCTCTTGAGATTATATGCGGAATTTCCATTTTTCCATTGATCTTTTTGGGCACTCATGTGCCATGTAAAAATACAACCATGAATTTGTGACTTAATATATGATGGCAACATGTTTTCTTACTACCATTTTCTAATCAGAAATATCTTTTATCTCCATGCTTCTCTATTTTTCCATATGGGTTCTATAATTAACTTACATCCCTACTCATCCCAATCTCACTGTTTGTGTAAGAAATATGATAACTCAGAGTAACTTAGTGGAATGGTTATCATTATGATGTTAACACTTTCTGTGCAAAGCAAGGCATGACTTCTGCTGTTCTCAACAGCATTTATATAGATACACATATAATAGAGAGCAAGTGTGCACATCCACGCTTCTTGCAAAGTGTATCCCTAGTTATCCTTAATATATTTTTCATTATTCAAAGGATATTAATACATCACATTTTATGTAGTGAACCCTGCTCTGGGGATCAGTAGAAACCTATAATTAGAACAGAAGACAAGCCTCTGATAACTGGGTACTCCTTTCTTTAACATACCACAAGGCACTGTCTCTTCTATGCTAGGAGCAAATATAATTATTCCTGGATAGTATTTTTTATTTTTATTATTTATTTATTTATTTATTTATTTATTTATTAAGACTTTATTTATTTATTTATTTGAAAGTGAGCAAGTGAGCAGGGGTGGGGAAGAAGGAAAGAGAGAATACCCAACAGACTCCATGCTGAGCACAGAGCCCAACACAGGGCTGGATCTCAGGACCCTGAGATCATGACCTGAGCCAAAACCAAGAGTCAGACACACAACCAAATGAGCTACCCTGAATGATTCAGGTGCCCCTGAATGATAGTTTTTTAAAAGCAATATTTAAATCTTCCAAAATTATTCTGATGAGAAGTTAGCCTTATTTAGAAGCCTCTGCTTCCCTGCTCTGCACAATTGCAGTGATTATTAATTAAGGAAGAGTATTTGCCAGTAGAGCAAGCAAACAAGGGAAGGAACTTCAATGGTGAAAGGCAAGAGGAGATTAGAAATACTAAGAAAAAATTTAAAAGGAGGAAAAAAGTAACTATCAAATTATACTTTACTGTATTTTTTTTTAGTATAGGGAGAAAACAATTAGGAGAAAAATTTGCGGTTGTTCCTCAACTCTTTATATAAGAGAGTCAGAATAAAATAATTTTCATTCCAGCCCAAACCCAGGAAACAAAGAAGCAAGAATATATACCCTCCTGAACTCAGATGAGACTTAGATCAAATTAAAACATAGGGATCACTCAATAATGTGCTAAGCACACACACATCTTACCTCAGTTGTGATAATAATTCTTTTTTAAAAGATTGTTCTGGGGCTCCTGGGTGGCTCAGTGGGTTAAAGCCTTTGCCTTCAGCTCAGGTCATGATTTCAGGGTCCTGGGATCCAGCCCTGCATTGGGCTCTCTGCTCAGCAGGGAGCCTGCTTCCCCCTCTCTCTCTGCCTGCCTCTCTCTCTACTTGTGATCTCTCTCTCTCTCTGTCAAATAAATAATAAAATAAATTAAAAAGATTATTCTATTTAATTCTTTAGGAAACTGAAACTTGAAAAGCTTTTATTAGATCACCTGAAGATATCCAGTTAAGAGTCAAGGAACCAGCCTTCCACATTTAGAATTCGCTATTATATTCTAATATACCTTCATTATCACGTTTTTTTCCATGTATTCATCTCTCCATCAACCAATTCATTTATTTTTGATATTTTACAATGTAATTCAAAATGTAGTATATCTTGCAAAAATACTTCACTGTGCATGTCTTCATTAGAGATCAACATTTGTTCATGCCTCTTATTTTGAACTTACGATGGCATAACAATACTATTTGATAGCTGTAACCTTGACCCCCATTAAGATAGAGAACATTACTATCATTTCAGAAAGCTTCCTTGTTCTTTTCACGTCAATCCCCACCCCTGAGGCAAACACTGTTCTGATTTTTTTCATCCATTTATTAGCTTTGCCTATTCCAGAATATAACATGAATGAAAGCATACACTATGTATTCTGTTGCATAAAGCTTTTTTCGTACAGTCTTTTAATATTCATGCATGTTGTGTGTATGTCAGCAGATTCTCTTTTTTTATTGCTCAGTAGTAAACCATCGCATAACTATATCACCATTTATTTATCCATTCTTTTGTAGATGCACACCTGGAATGTTTTTAGTTTTTGTTTATTATGATTAGAGCTGCTACAGACATTTTTGTAAACTTCATTTTTAAGGACAAATTTTCATTTTTCTTGATAAATACTTAAGATTAGAATTGCTGGGTCATAGTGTAGTCATATGGCCATACCATGTTATACCCCCACCAGTAATGGATCAGGGAAAACACAGAGTAGTATAGCATAGAATAACAATCATAACGGCCATCCTATGTGCATGTTTTCCAAGTTAACAGACCCAAACCTATTCTCATTGTTCACTTAGTGACTTCCCATACAGCTGTTTGTACATATATATATTACTATTTCTTCCACACAAGGAGGCCTGTGAACCCATCCCTGCCCTAATGCCATATGGCCCAAAGAGAGGAAACTGTTTCTTGATTACTCTTGCCCATTGGTTCTCTATCCAATGGGTTTTGCAGTTTTGCTCCCCATGGAACTTTTACCAATGAGTGGAGATACATTTGGCTGTCACACCTGTGGGGGAAGATCTACTAGCACCTTAATTGGTAGAGGCCCCGGATGCTACTAAATACCCTACAGTGCATAGAACAGCCCCTCCCCCACCTCAATAGTGCAGATGTTGCAAAATTCCTTTCTAGCCTTGGTATTATTTCTTCATAATTTCCAGCATGTCCTCTTCTCAGAAAGATGGACATTGAAAACATTTATGGTGTCAGGGAATTCCACACATATATACAAACCATCCCACACTAGACAGAATCTTGATTTAGTGTCACTCTTTGTTCCTCATGAAACAAATTATTTTGGAAACCCTTCAACATCAGTACATTGAGGGTTTTCCAAAGTAACATCAGTGATGGCATTTAATTAATTCTTTTTTAATGTCCTTTTCTCTGCCATGAAATAAAGAACATGCCCTTTTATCTCTCTGTAGTTCCCTTTGTCCTATCTTATCTTCAACTAGAAACAACTGTTCAAAAGAGAATATAACTTTGCAACTAAAGCATCTCTTTGTATCAAAGACCTCTACATTTGCATAAAGCTGAGGAACAGTTCACACTTTTATAATATTGAGAGCATACTCTTCTCCCAGTTCAGCTCTCAAAATGAAAGAATTGAGCACAACACTAAAAAGACATTTATAAAATAATACTGAAGTTCTTAGTTTATATTGACATAGGGACATCATAGATTTTTTTTTCCCAAGCAAAGTATTTCCTTACAATCCTTTAAAGGGACCGATCTGGTGGTTTTTATCAGAAAAGATGAGTGTATCCGTAAGTGGATTTTGGTATTTTGCTCTTTCAAGACCAGCACTGCTTACAACAGCCTGATAATCTATGCTGATTCCTTATCCCACTCAGTTTTATCAATTTGTCATTCTTTGTTGGGAAAGAGTGCTTTGACTAGAAAACAGGTGTGCCAACAATATCCTACTGTCAAGCAGACATGCTGATTCTCCACAGTCAGTATTCTTTGGGATAACAAGTGGGTTAGATCATCAAAAATGAGCTTCCAGCTCAGAGGCTGGATGTCGAATTGTTTCCATCAGAGGCATTAATCAGGCATTTAAGAGCCTGATGGACTATCCTTTTAGATCTGAAGGTCTGTCTCTCTAGTTTAACTTAAAAATCAACTATTGAGCCACTTACCCTGCTAAGCACTCCACTAAGAGTAGAGGATAAAAAATTTTACAGGCTATAAGTCTAAAATCTCTTCTTGATCCCTAATTCTGACTTCTAATGTTTGTAAAAATTGCTTAATAAAACTAATTTCAGCCTTTTCTGTTTTATTGCCACTCGTTTTCTGAGTTCTGACTTTCTAACTTGAAAACTTATTCTAACTATCCATCTTGATTTGTTTGTTTTATAATTTATCTTGGAATTTCACACCCTGGTGCATAATCTTTAGTTAACACTGACTTTAGTTAACACTGACTTTTCAGGAGACCCACTAGCATCTTTTTCTTAAGTTGCTACAGTAGTTCCCCCTTATCTGCAGGGGTACCCTCAGGAACCCTTGTGGATGCCTGAAAATGCACGTGGTACTAAACTCTATATATACTATATTTTCTCTATATGTACGTACCCATGATAAAGTTTAATTTATAAATTAGGCACAGTAAGAGAATAACAACAACTAATAATAAATAGAACTATTATAACAATATGCTGTAATAAAAGTTATGTGAATGTTGTGTCTCTCTTCCTCTCAGAATGTCTTATTGTACTGTACTTACCCATCTTCTTGTGATGATGTGTGATGATAAAAATGCCCACGTGGTGAGATGAAGTGAGGTCAGTGACACAGGCACATCGCATTAAGCTACTGATTTACCTTTTGACAACAGGTTTGAAGGAGAATCATTTGCTTCTGGATTGCACTTGAGTGTAAGTAACTGAAATTGTGGAAAGCAAACCCATGGTTAAGGGGAGACTACTAAATTTTTATTTTAAAATCGTGATTTTTGAGTGCATAGATTTTTTTATGTTACTGCCACAATAATATTGATTACATACTATCATGCAAGAATGAAGAAATTGATCTGTGTATAAATAAATGTAACATTTTTCAATCTTTTAAGAAGGTAAGGAGCAAAAAAAGTGTTTTTCAGTTTTGATATTACTGATTTTATATTAGATCTACATGCTTTTAACTGGCTAGGTCCTGCTCAGTTTTATTTTATTCAGATCTACATGCTTTTAACTGGCTAGGTCCTGCTCAGTTTTATTTTGATTCACAGTCACTTACCTAAAAAAAACTTGACGTTGGAAATAGATGATGGATGTGGAAATAGTACAGCTTTTTTTGAATTTTAAGTGTGTTCTCTGAAATTTTGTTTCAGAAAAGAATTAGCATTATTCATTATAAGTCATTAGCCTCCTTGAAGGATGGCAGCTTGATTAGCAACTCTGTCTCCACTTGTAATTTATAATTTGACAAAAGAATCAGTGAAAATTAAAAGAAGTGTTAACAATAGATTCCCTTTTACAAAAGAAAAGGCAATAGTTTCCACAGAAAGGATGATAACCTAAGACACTAAATATTTTTAGCAACAGGTAACTATGAGACTCTTCTTTAAAGAAAAAGAATTTCCTGACCAGATAGATAGTAATGAATTTCAGATAGAAGACTCAGGAGAGTCTAAAATTAACTTCATATAATTCTCACATCTGAACTCAATCTCAGCCATTAATTAGTCAAAAGCAGAAGACCTTTAGCAAAGGATATTAGGAAAGGAATCTAAAGGAGAAATAAAGAACATTTACCTTTCATATGTATTCTTTGGTATTCTAGAATTCCACTCATGAAATGACTTCATATTTAATGTTAAGTGTTTAGTAATTCATCTTGTGGGAACATAAAAAAAAGTCTAATGTGCGTTATTTGCATAATTTCCATTCAAGGTAACTTATTCACAAAACAAGAAGCATTCTAAAGTATGTACATTAATAATAATAATTACAAATAGTTAACAATTATCAATTGCTTACTTTAGTCTCAGCACTGTTCCAAATGTTTTATGTGTATTCATATTCAGTTTCAACATAACTCTTGTGATAGGAATGAATACTACATGTAGTTTACAAATCAGGACAGTGAGAATCACAGTGATGTAAGCCGGAATTCTGGGAAAAGCTGATGTGAGCATTGTTTTTTTGATTTGGAAAGCCTGTATATTCTAAATGTGAGATGATATCACTTTAGTTATGTTGTTTTTTGGTTGTTTTTGCAAGTGATCATTTTTAATGATTATTTGAAATTATCATTAATTTATAATATTAATTATTCTCATACGAATTTATTTTTTTATTTTTGTATGAATTTAAAGAAGTCAGTTTTGAAAATAACATTTCCTGTGAATTTGGGTAATATAATGCCATAATCAATAAAGATATTTTATTTCAAGAATACAAGTCTGACTTTTGACAGATTCAAATTTTAAGAACTGACAATTAAGATAATCTACCGCTAGTTGACACTGATATCTTAGTTTTGACTCTATTACCTAGTTAGCAATTTTAAGTAGCAGGCATGATTTATTTATAGTCGAGACATTTTAATATAATTAAAATTAAAGTAGATGTATAGAGCAATTTTAAATTAAAAAAAGTCAAAGCACATTTCATTAATTTTGCCACCACCTTATGATTCCTCATTTTAATCGAGTTTCACTGTTTTTAGTCAACAAATCCTTAGTTGGTCTTTGCCTAATGAGATGAGGGATCAAGGACATCCCACTCTCTCCTGACTGTCTGGACTGACTGACTTATGCTTTGCAGAAGAGCTCAGTCTCAGATAATTCTCTTGTAGTCCCTTTGTTTAGCATTGGCTGGGGGCTGGGTGTCTACCTGCTGGGATACCTGGAGCTGTGCAGGGGCAGAGAGGATTTTATTAAGAGGAAGGAGAAGGGCAGGGGAGAAAACCAGGCAAGATGAAGAGAACCACTCCTCTAAAGCAATGGTCTTGCTTTTATGAATATTTACCCACTTGGTAGAAAGAACCATGTGTTATGGTATGACCTTCTGCTAACCTATATGGATTTTCTTTTATTCGCCTTTAACTCTTCATGCTTTTCCCTAGAACAGCTTTTCAGGGCTTTGCTGTCTTCTCAGATCCCCTAATTCAACTCACTTTGCACATATGAGCTTCTGACTCAGTATTCTCCTGTTATTTTTTAATTCAACATTTCATGCAAACAAAGAACCATAGGTACCAGTATAACAAATACTTGTACCCGCATAGAGTTTAATAACTAAAACATTACTGATATAGCTGAAGTTTCCTTTGTTTACACATAACTGATCCCATTTCCTCGCATTATTTTAGAGATGACTATTACTCTGAGGAAACCAACTTTTAATTTTTTTATTTTATTTTTATTATTATTATTTATTTATTTATTATTATTTATTTTATTTCTATTATTTTTATTATGTTATGTTAGTCACCATAAGTCATTTGTTTTTGATGCAGTGTTCCAAGATTCATTGTTTATGTACAACACCAGTGCTCCATGTAATATGTGCCCTCCTTAATACCCACCACCAGGGTCATCCATCCCCCTACCCCCTCTCCCTCTAAAACCTTCAGTTTATTTCTCAGAGTCCACAGTCTCTCATGGTTAGGAGATGACTGTTACTCTAAATTTTGTGTCTAAAAATAAATAAATAAATAAATAAATAAATAAATTTTGTGTCTATGATTCCCATTTTGTTTGTATAACTTTATATAACATCATAAAAATATTTGTCATTACTTTGCATGTTTATAAACCTCGTGTAAGTGGAAATCTGACATGAATTTAGCCCCTTGATATTTTTATATAACATTGCTGTATTTTAAGATATTTTTTAATATTACACATAATTCTAGTTTATTATTTTCTGGATTACACTTTAAAATATTTGTCAAAAAAAAATAAAATATTTGTCAACCCATACATTCACATGGCCAGGTTTTTCTAGGGTGTATATTTAACAGTATATTTGCGGGGTTATAGATTAGATTTTAAGTTTCACATTATTAAATATTTTTGAGTGGCTTCCCAAACTGTTTTTACCCTATTTTACTTTCACTTCTATGAACAATGTTGCTCTACATCCATTCTGAAATTTTATATTGGTGAACTTTTCTAATTTTGTTTAGAGTGGTAGACATAAAATTATATCTCACTATTACTTCAATGCATTTGTCTTTGATTACTTAGGTTTTATCTGCTTTTGAACTTGGCTGTGTTCTCTATAATTTGCCTGTTTTTATCTTTTGTTCTTTTTGTACTTGGATTGTAATTAACATGTGGAAATTAATTATTTATTTTGTAACTAACCTTTTTATCTGAGAGGTTTCTATCTGTATATGTATACTTCTATCAATCTACCACCTGTGTATATCTAAGTGTGTCATAAATATTCTCTCACAAATCTATTAATTTTCACTGTATTTTGGCAAAGATTTATATTTTAATTTACTCTTATTCTCTTTCGAGCTTCTTTTTTTTAAAGTTTTTATTTAAATTCCAGTTAGTTAATATACAGTGAAATGTTAGTTTCAGGAGTACAATATAGTGATTCAACACTTCCATACAACACCCAGTGCTCATCATAACATGTGCTCTCCTTAATCCCCATCACCTATTTAACCCATTCCCCCACCCATGGCCCCCTGGTAACTATCAGTTTGTTCTCTATAGTTAAGAATCTGTTTCGTGGTTTACCTCTCTCTCTCTCTTTTTTTTCTTTTACTTATTTGTTTTGTTTCCTAAATTCTACATACAACTGAAATAATATGGTATTTGTCTTTCTCTGATTTATTTTACTTAGCATAATGTACTCTAGCTCCATCTACATCATTGCAAATGGCAAGATTTTATTCTTTTTGATGGCTGAGGAATATTCCACTATGTGTTTGTGTGTGTGTACCACTTCTTTATTCATTCTTCAGTTGATGGACATAATTTGACTATTGCTGATAATGCCGCTATACACATCAGGGTGGATGTGCCCCTTTGAATCATTATTTTTGTATCATTTGGATAAATACCTAGTAGTGTAATTGCTGAATCATAGAACAGTTCTATTTTTAACTTTTTGAGGAATCTCCATGTTGTTTTCCAGAGTGGCTGTACCAGTTTACATTCCCACCAACCGTGCAAGAGGGTTCCTTTTTCTCCATTTTAGTTATCATTTAGGTATCTGATTACAATAGCAAGCACTTCATATCCTAAGGATTATCTGTGTTTTTACAACGATGAAAACCAAAAGTAAATTAAATAAAATTTTCGTCATTTCAGGAATTGGTTGTCAATCTTTCTACTCCATCTCTTCTTGTACAACCAACTCCGTGGGAGCTCCCAGAATACATTGTCCTTTAATCCTTCAGGCATTCATTCGCCAATACATGGAAAGAGGCCTGACAAAAAGGAAGGAGCAGAGAGAAAATAGCACAGGTAAATGAAGTGACTTTGAAATTCACTTGCTCTTTCTATATTTTATCAAAATGATAGCATCATTATTACTGGTAGTGTAGATGGTTATTATTTGGAGCTATAAAGGATATAGACCTTCTAATAGACCTAACAGACCTTCTATTCACTAGTTCTCCACATACCTGTTAACCTAATACAAGCCCACTGGAGCTCTGGACACTTGGTAGAATGATGGTAAAAAACAATTGACCATCTGCATTGGGTGAAGAACCTCAGAGAAAATGACCTAGTACCTCTGTACTTAGGCACTCCATAAGTTTTTGAGGGTTTACTACTTTCTAGACACTATTCTCAAGGCTGCAAATATCCAGATATAATATATATTATGTAATATATGAAATATATTAATATCTAAATATAACATATATTATATCTAGATATAATTTTTTTCACTTAAAATTTAAATCTACTTGCAAAAGTAAACTAAAATATTCAATTACAGTTTTGTGGTTAAGTTCTACGTAAAGTTTTATATTAGAAACAAATGATGTTTCAAAGCAAGAACAGAAAAACATTTTTAAAAGAGTCCCAGAAGGTTCTCAGAAGAAATCATGATTAAGCTGAATCTTGAAGGGTTAGTGTTTTTTGTTTTGTTTTGTTTTGTTTTTTAGAACAGCAAGGGCAAGAGTAAAAAGGAGAAAGGACATTTCTAACAGAAGTAAAAACATATACAGATAGAGAAGCATTTGACTGGAACATCCTCTCAACCAGGGAGGAAGAGATAAACTTCAATAGAGCAGAAAAAGAAACAAACAAAATAATAATCCCTTTTTGAGGTTGCATAATAAAGTGAAATTAGGAAAAAAAATATACACTTAAAGACAGATAAGAAAAGAATAAACAAGCCAGAGTAGAATTACAAAATGGATCTAATAAATACCAGTTAATCAAAACAAAAGAAAGAAATTTCAACCAGCAGTTAACAAAGGTAGGGTTATAAGGTAAAGAATCTAAATCCAGGAAGGCAAAAACTTGAGCAACAGCCCCACCAGCCTCTTTAAAATACTAGTTAAAAAATGGTATACATATTTTCTGCTTCATTTCATTGAAGTGAACACGTCACAAGGTTCTGTGTGTGTGTGTGTGTGTGTGGAAAGAGAATATTTGGCAAGTCACTTGCCTCCCACCAATTCCTTAATTGGGGAGTTGGAACACAAATTGTTTTTTTTTTTTTTTTTTGGAACACAAATTGTTAATGGAAGTTAATCATATCTACCATACTACCCGGCTTTATATTTAATCTTTACCTGTTTGGAGTCTCTTTCCTGTTAGAATTTAAGTTTCACAAAATCAAGGATTCTGTCAGAGAACACACTTTATTTTCATTTTGATCCTTCAAGCTGATTCAACCATATTTTATTGGGTACTTCACTAGGTTAGACCTATTTCTCATTTAAAAAAATCATTATTGGTATGTATTTAAAGATTTCCATTCAAAGTAGCAATTTGGTCTTTAGAACGATAGTATGGTGAGAAGCACATTATTTCAAATTATATTTTGTTTTATGCAAAGGCATTTTATAATCACAAGAAGATGCTTTGTAACATACATAGATGATTCTAAATCATTTTTATAAGCTAGGCCTTCATTCAAATTCTAGTTCTCACTTTTCTAACTCTAGGGCCCCCAGTATGTGTTTTGTTGTTGTTGTTATTGTTGTTGTAAATATCTACAATACAAATATATAAAAAATATATACAAAAGAATTAGTGAAACTTAAATTTTTAGTATGTACATTTCCTCCCATGTAACAACTTTAACTTGTAATTGAGCCATTTGAAATCTTTAAGAAGAAATTACAGAAACATTCAATTTAAATTATTTATATCATATGTCAAAAAAGGAAGCAATTTTTTAATTTAACATGTTTTAATCTAGGAATACCTAGGAATCTTATGTGGCTTAGGAAAAGATATATTTGTAATTAAAAGCAATGTAAATATCTTTCAAACATGAGTGAATCTAAGTAACTCATACAAATATAATGTGATTGAATTTGGGTATATTTAACTTATTTATATTCCTTGTTAATGTAATTAAAACAAAATGAATAATTATTCTAGTAGACATAATCAATTGTCTCCATCTATAAAATTTTATATTAAGGTTTCTATAAAAAACAGTATTCGAGGTGAACTGTGCACTCAAGGTGTTCAGTAATGCTTCTTCACTAAAATACAATGTACTCAATATGTCTAATTACAGAAAACTAGTTAAATCATTTAAACAATACTCTTACAATGAACAATTTTAAAATAAATTCAGAATCTAAGGGTCTTCTTTGGCTGGTTCTGATTCAAAACATGGCAGTTTGAATTAAAAGTTATAATAGCACCAGTCAACAACAGCCATTTTTAATTCAGTGTCTAAACCATCTGGGTAGAGCTCAGAGCAGAATGTTCTAAAAGTCTCAGAACAGACAATTTCAGTCATGCAAATTATTCACTTTAAGATGCGCTCCTCCTTGGGGAGGGGCGTGGATGGGTTGAATGGGTGATGGGGATTAAGGAGTGCACTTGTGATACACCAGATGATGTATGGAAGTGTTGAATCACTATATTGTATACCTGAAACTAATAAAACACTGTATGTTGAAAAAATGTGCTCTTCCCTTTAAACACCTTTATTAATGGGTGTACACACTATTTTACCACTTTCCAAGCTGTTTTGATGTTTTCCCCCCATATGTCTGCTTCTCCACACTTCACTCTAACCTCCTTAAGGACTGTTGGAGTCAATGGATGAATAATCTTTGTTCCTCAAGTAACCAGCATGTGTCTAGCATGAAAAATATCTGTAGAACTAAAACTAAACTGAATCATAGGAAAAGTAGTTACTCTGGTGGAGGTGCCTTCATAGTTTCAAGAAAAGATGAATCAGAGAGAAGAGGGTGGTTTATTAAATTACACCTCAGGGAAAAATAGACAGGAAGTCCCAGGAGCTTGTAAAATCTCATGATAGAGTCTGGCATTTAAGAAAATGTAGCAAAAAAAAAAAAAGAAAGAAAAAAGAAAAGAAAAAGAAAAAAAGAAAAGAAAAGAAAATGGAGCAAAACTGAGACTTTGGGAAGGATTCTTTAGTTTTACAAAGTTCTCATACTTGTTATTTTTATCCCCTATGTGTTTCCCTGTAGTGATTAGAAAAAGACTAAAAACCTAAAAACCAAACGGGATTTTTGCCTATTTGTAAAGAAAGCAAAGAAGTATGACACAAACAGTGTTTCACATCAGAGGTTTTGCAAACTGTGTATCATAGAATGCCCTTCGGGGCCCATTTGGAAACCACTGGGGCCAAGGGTGCTAGTCCCTAAGCCTCCCACTCCAATCTTTTCAATATATTTTTACTTGCTGAAGTTTGTGTTAAGACTTCATTTGAAGAAAGAATTCCATGGCTTTAAATTTTGAAAGCCACTATTCTTAGTGAAGACAAGTGATTTTGTTTTCTATAAGATAAAAAATAATTTGCTCTTAGTATTTCTTTTTCTTTCCCTTAAGTTATTTCTCCTCCTCCAGAACTCAAGTTATTATTTATGAAGAGACAGAAAGAAAGCTTATATGCAGTGAACACCTCACCTTTAATTTGGGTTTCATTAAGTAAAACTTTCCTAGTATATGAATTTTTCCAAATTAGTGGTAAACATTAGATGACTACACTAAGATTTAATAATATTTTACCAGTTTCACATGAATAATGGGACTTTTATTTAATTCATTTGTTTGTCGTATAATATTACAGCACTGTCAAATTATGTAACCGTCCCTCAGAACAATGTACTACTTAAAATATAACCTATGAGAAATTATATTAGTTACTAAGCATGCTTAGATATAGACTTAAGAAAAACATGTACTGGCAATGGGCCTCTGGGGGAGAGGACGGTATACGTCCTTGAAGCCGAGCAGCTGGGGATGCCCGGCTCGCTCAGAGCGGAACACCGCCTGCTTCATGGAAGCCGAGCAGCTGTGAAGGCCTGGCTCGCTCAGGGCGGAACGCTGCCTGCTTCATTTTTCCATTATTTCCCCTTCCCCGGAGAGCCCCTGCAGTTAGTTAGACAACCCTCTTGTTTGGGTTTGCTCACTATGGGTCATGCACTACGTGACCAGACATATTTTGCCTTTCTTTTTACTTATCTACAAGATTCATGGTCAATGTGTGACCTACTCTGGCTTCTTTGTTGGTTGTTATCTACTTTCTAATAAATATGAGACTGAGGAGTTGTTCGGGGTGACAGTCTTTTCTACTATAGTCCCCTGCTCCCTTTCTCTTGTAGCTGACTTGTTTGTGCCTCATTCTTCTCCTGTGTGCCGTCAGGAGGTGGCAAAATTACACAAATAAACTTTATTCTTCAACAGATACAGAACAATTTTTTAGCAGTTATTTAAAGGGTTTTGAAAATATGCCCTAAATAAAATTGATTCCTAGCAGTCAATTTTTTATTAGCCAACACACAAAAAAATTATCTCTGTTAAGATATCATGGTTTCTTAAAAGGGAAAACATTGTATTTTTTAATAAGTATGTGAGAAAAATATAGCTTAAGATCTTAGTAGAATTCATCTTTTGTGGTACCCTCAAGGCACATGGTCTGTAGAGTGCAAATAAGACAAGTTCATGACTATTGAGTTCATTTATAAGATAAATAGAAAATATGCTCTATCCACAAAATTAGAAATCTGAGAGAATGCAGTAAATGGATGATCCATGACAAAAGAAATACAATAGATGGTAATATATGAACTCCTATAAGTTGTTTATTAGTGGTTCATCCCAAAAGGTCTATAATTTGTCAAGACTGTCTACTGTTCCATACAACTTGTCAATATCTTCAAATGAATAGATGGCATCTACAAGTGCTGATGGCATATTTACAGATGAGAAAATTAGAATATTGCAAAATCTTTCCATTGTTCCTTACTTTAAACTAAACCTTGAAGATTTTTCAGATTACATAACCACTTTTTTTTATCTTAATTTATTCTTTAAAGACTAGGATAACAAGAAGGGAAATTAATAACAATATAAATGTACTATGTAGGAAACAATAATTGATATATTTTGCAAATGTCTATCTTCCTTTAACTTTCCCCTGAAAACAAATTTAAAAAAATAAAGGAATTAGTTAAGAGAAATAAAACATATGAAAAATGTTCCTAGCTACACATATTAAATGAGAACAAACTATTCTCACATAATGAGCACCATCAAAAAGAAATTTCTTTGATGATGGAAAAATGTCTACCTCTGGATGTGCTGTGAACACTTGAAATGTGCCTAGTACAACTGAAAAATTGAGTTTTTAATTTATTTTATTTTAATTCATTTTAATTTAGATTTAAATAGCCACCTGTGGCTAATGACTACCATATTAGACAGTTGAGTGTGTTCTTGTGTGACCCAATATCTATCATCCATTTTTTGGAGGTCAATAAAAGTATCGCAAAATAGCTGTGTTTCTACAAATCATGCAAAGAATTTTTTGTTGTTGTCCTGATTCCCTTTCTTCTGATTGCTTCATAGCCCTTGGCTTTGTTTTCTATGTTATCCATTGCCCTGATCACATTTCTGTTGAGCACCGTTCTCTCTAAGTGCTCTCTAAGATCCAGGCTTGAGTTTATCCCTCTGGTTTTCTATAATCCCATCTACCTTGAACAGCTCATTGCACATGATAGAAACACAATAAACAGACATTGAATAATATATATATATATATATATATATATAAAAGAATATGAAAAGTAAATGAAAGACTGGTATCCTATTTATCTTTTAACATATTTTTCTAAGAATTAAAAATTTTCTCTAAAATTGATTTAGTTTCTATTAATACATATACACATATGTATATGTATTATATATTTAAGTATAGCATGCATAAAGTATTAGACAGTCAATGTCCTTAATACCTGGAAGTTTCTCTCTCTCTCTCCAAATATGTAATATAAAAATGGGAATATAACTTATAGTTTATGAGACTTTACCATATAAATTATTAATACTTTCCAGAAGTGGAAATATGACACACTCACACAATAAGTAAAATCTTTCTGCATTCCCAACACATAAACATACAGGCACATAATTTATAGTCTCAATTCTATAACTTAAGCTGTGCGTCAATGGTAAACACAAAAACATTAAAAAAACCCACCACACATCCAGTTATCAAATAGCTGTTTTCATTCCTGGTGAAATGAAATCCTTAAGTGATTTGAGCTCAAAACTGAAAATTATACAAGCAGATAAAGAAGGCCAACTACCAGATTCTCTGTGGTTTCTCACCCAACAGAAAATAGATGTTTACAACAAACAGAGCTCAACATATGGTCAGATCATAATACCAAATCTTCAATCATTGCTGCTATTAATAACAAATAAAGTATTAGTTGTAAATGAACCAAAAAGTATAAACACCAAAATACAAAAATAGTAGAGAAATACTGAAATTAGAAAACAAAATCATCAAAATTTTGTTTCCACTGTGGACAGAGGCTGGAAAAGATGTTACTTGAGTCAAGCAGCCCATGAAATGCACCTCTGGGAAGATAAAGTTTATTGTGGTTAGTCAGATCAATTTACTGGTCATCTTGGTGGAATTTCCAGACTATTAAAAGGTAAATTTCCTGAAAAAGGAAAAAAAAAACACAGATCTTATAGAAATATAAAACTCAAAGGGAATGAAAAGTGCAGAGCTTCTATAGAACAAGATAACTCTGAAAAATGTGCACTGAACAACAAAGTTTTTCAATAAAGGATAATTTTTCCACTGCCTAAGTTAACCTTTTTTTTTCCCCATAAACCTTGGCTCTGCTGTTCAGGACACTAACTCTGGGAGAAGCCATCCCATTCTCTGAAGGAAAAGAGATTCAGGGCAGACCCTGCCCTAGTGCTCAAGGTCTGCAGGAGATTTGATGGTCAGATCTCTTCCTGTTTACCTCTAGTGACTGACAGGAATCTGGTTTTAACTCAGATTGATTACTGGAAATAAGATCTGTCTACTTGCCTCAGCATGTAGGTTGTCATTGTTTGGGTCTTTTGCTACCATGCAACTGTCCATAAAATCAGATTTCTTAGAAATCAGTAACAGACAAATTGAAACCAAATTTATTATATTAATTGCTTTGACATTATAATTTGGTTGTCTGGTAACCCCTTCATTATTCCACACTCATGGTTTGCTTTCCTCTTAACTGCCCTCAACATCCATGTGTAAATAGACTACAGAATTGCATACTTGCAGGCTGTGATTGAATCAGAACTCTAGTCTATTAAAGTCTTTATTTTACAAATGAAGAAAATAATGAAATATTAAAGAAAAAAAGACTATTAAATGTTTTTTTTTTTCAGGACAATAGCTGCTACTAAAAGATATTTGATTTGTTTTATAATAGTTCATGCACTATGATAAGCACTGGAATAGACATTTAAAAAAAGTTATTTCATCATTTGAAATGATGTTATTATGTAAGAAAGACATAAATATAAATAGTAAGTAAAAAAAGAATAAATTCAATGTACCATAAATGTCTGTGCTAATTTCATTCCACGTTTCTCAAATTATTACATATGAGAATACTGGCCCCTAAAAAATTGACAAAAATGTTAAAAACTCGTGGCTACTAAATGACAGCTGAAACCTGCAACAAATGTTATGGTTCTGACTTCTTTCGTAAATTTACACTTACTTTCTTAATTTTAATATTTCAATAATTGGAAGTCATAGATGCCCAATGCAATCATACTTTTAAACATGAGAGCCAAACATGGCCTAATTTATACTTACCAAATTATAGCATTTTATATTGAAAATGACATATGTAAGCAAATACATTTTCTTGAATAAATACATTTCTTTGTAACAATGAATTATGACAAGAACAGTTACTATGATTCTGAATTATACTTAGTTATCACATAGTACACATTGACCTCTGAGAATTAAAAACTAACATTGCATTTGCTTAATGAATTATGAACACTCATTTTTTTATTTAATACCAGATATTTATAGAAATTTAGGTTTTACTGTCATTGTGTCCTTACAATTTGTAGAATTCCACAATGAAATGCTCTAATGCAACTTACTGAGCAATATTTATAATGCCTACTATAAACTCAGTCAATAAGATGGTGGCAAATTCACAATAAAATGCACATAAAAGCTTGATTGTTAATATAATATTTAAAAACTCAAGAATCATGTAGGAGGTGAGTAAAAAAGGATAATTTGTATTAGGATTCAAGATTAAGCATATTTAGCTTTGTTCATTTTCTGTGGGTTTCTTAACAACCACAGGGAAGGAAAATTAATAGATTATATAGATGCTATTATCAATTTTAATAAGCATATTTATTTTTCAGGATAGACAAACATATTTATATTTGGCAGTGAACTCAAAGATAAATATACTGTATTAATTTTATTTAAAAGTTTTTAAATAATATAATGGACTATGTGTTTAATCACAGGTTTATAAAAGATACATAAATATTCCGCTTACTGAGTTTTTTTAATAACAACTGATAATATCTGTGAGCATATTAAATTATGATTCTATGGAGACATTTTCCTAAGCTTATATAGTATAGATAAGTAGCTTTGTTTGTGATCTAATTTATTAGAATGGCAGATTTAATTTAATACAATGGAAGAATTGATGGTTAGCATGACCATTTGGCAATTCTTTTCAGGGAACATTTGTTTCTAGATGCCATAGCAAGCATGCTTTATGATTCAATAGTGGTATTTCCATTAACATCTTGTAGTAAAGCTGTTTGTTCTTAGAGGAAACTGTTCCTGATTCATAAATACATACTTAATTATTATCTAATAATACCAATGTGATAAAAATAAAGTGGTCCCTCCATTGAGCCTACTCTGTTGTCCCAAAGGACAACTGATATTTCTACAGAAATGTCTACTTCTGTTTTTCTTTAGTTCAATTATTTTCTCCACAAATACAATGATTATGATGGACCATTCATTATAGGACCATTTATTTTATTTTTTTTAATATTATCTTTTTTTCCTGTCGAAATTTGTTTTGTTGGCCTTTTATTTACCAATTCTTTCACTATAGCCATACTCTACTGTGGCCCTCTTTGAAACTTTCCAGATAGTCCCTGGAGGTTACCTTTTCTGGAGATGCCTGAAAGGCATCCTCCTCATGGTCTGTGTTCAATGATTTACTGGTGCATCGACTGACTATTCAGTGAGCTACAAACCCCCATTTCCTTATCTCAAGATGGGAAAGACTCAGGAGCATCCGGTGAGGTAATAATATAGCTGAATTTCACCTGAAATCACATCCTCAAGAAGCCCTTTTCTTCTCTTTATTCTGATTCCCTACTTCTTAAATCAATGACTTCTCCTGAGAGTACTCTCTCAATAAATCCCAAACAATTTCCATTTTAGGCTCTGAACATACTGAATCCAACTTAAGACATTAATGTTCTGGAAGATTTGAATGTATTTCTCTGTTACCATTTTCACTCTATTATGGTGCATTTTTCCTACATCATGCAGAGTTATCTTTCAAAAAATAAAATCTGAGCAGTCATTTCTCTAATTAAAATCCCATTACAATGAGAATAATATAAAAAGTTCTTACCATGGTTCTTACCATGGTTTATAAATATTGATAAAATCTTGGCTCTGGTTAATTTTCTGCACTAATTTCCTATTAGTATCTTAATTCCTAAAACTCTATCTGTAAGTGTCTTCCTGTTGCATCTGAAAAACGGGAAGCTTATTCCTGCCTTGGCTTATTTGCATTATACTTGGTGAACTATTTCCCAGGATTTTGCCTCTTTACTTCTCCCTGTTTATTTTTCAGAATGCTTTCTCACCCTTCAGATCTTTCCATAAATGTCACATAAATTTAGAGTAGACCCACTTGAGTGTGATGTGTATCTAATTTATTCCCTTATATTCAGGGATGTCTTTCTCATATTCCTCAATTTTTACTGTAATTACCACTTTTTAACAGAATAGTTGCTCCTGTTTATTGTTTATTATTTTTTGTCTTTATTAGAGTGTTGTGAACATTGTTTATTTTACTTATATGATATCCCTAAATCCCCATCAGTGCTTTATCCAATGTGAACAACCAATGTATTTTGTGAAATAAAATGACTGCACATCAACTAAGTCACTGAAGTAGATTTTAAATGTTAAAGTTTTAATTTAGAGGCTTGAAACCTGAAATAATTTTCAACTTGCCCATATTTACTTTGTTCATTTTCATTATAACCATCCCTCTTGCTTTTGCATTACAACTTGAATCAATCATATGGGGACATGGACGAAACATAATTTATTCTACTTGTAAAAACAAATATGATTATGCTGGTAATATGGGTAGTATTTCTGTATCCACATACTATATAAAGAATGTTAACTTATGATCTTTAAAAAAACATATTTTGTTGTTAAATTCAATAATCATAACTTTCCTCCTTACCACTTCAGTAAAAATATCTGTCAGCATTTGCCTACTTTATTAGTAAGTATTAGGAGGAAGTAAAATCCATTTATTATTTCATCAATTTATAATATCCCATATTTGAGGAATAAAAAAAATCTATAGGAACATCCGCTGTTCTTTAGTTCATTTATTTTCTCCATAAATATAGTAATTAACATGATAAATAATTTACAATGCCATTAATTTACTGTTTCTAAATAACTCTTTTTCCCTTTGAAATTTATTTTTCTGACCTGACTATGTAAGATGGCAAACTGATTCCTTTACATGATATCTAGTCACTATAAAATTTTTAAATTATTTTTTCAGCATTCCAAGATTCATTGTTTATGCACCACTTGTAGTGCAGTCACTATAAAATTAATAAAATGACAGAAAAAATGAATACTTGAAAATATATAATATCATACACAGTCAAGAGAAATTGGGGAACGCTTACTCTTTAGCATGATATTTGTTTATATAATTAGTTTATCAGGTTCAGGTAATTTTTCCCTTCTCGTCACCTTTTAACCCTAAGAGTGATAACGATTCCGGGATGTTATAATCCTGAGGTATTGTGCCATTCCTTGTTGCTTTTCCTAAATTCCTGCCTTTACCTTAATAACTAATTTATTTCCTAAGTTATATTAAATTGATCTTATTTGAATGTGCCATCTGTTTCTTGCCTGGACTCTGTTATGTTGTTAAACTGACACTTTTTGAAACAATGGTAATCATATTTCCTCACCAATAGGCAATAAAAGTAACTTAATGACAAAGTTACTAAAATAAACATATTTAGAAATAAAAATACATTTCAGAATAATGTTTGAATCAAAGAGAAACTCTGGGGAGCCTGAATGACTCGGTTTAGTATCTGACTTTGGGTTTTAGCCCAGGTTGTGATCTCATGGGTTGTGGGATTGAGCTCTGGGTGCAGCTCCCCATGCTCAGTGGGGAGCCCCCTGCAAGATTCTATCCCTCTGCTCCTCCCTCTACTTGTATGAGCACCTGCGTGCCTTCTTTCTCTCTCTGTCTCTAAATAAATAGAACTTAAAAAAAATGAATCAAAGAGAAACTCAAAGTATTAAAATTAGGATAAGGATGTTAAATAAAAACATTTATAATTTGATAGCCAACTCTATGAAGAAGAGATTCTTATGGATTAGGAAATCTAGTTACATATACTATCTACTTGGATCCATCTGGATTTCATACATGATCAAGTGCAAATATATTTATACCTATTTGGTCCTTTTTCACTTTTACAGAACAGTAAGTATTAAAATCATGTTTTATGGCTTGCAATTAAATTGACATACAAAAAATGCTTCTGTATTATTTTTTAAAATATCCTGTAATTAGACCTGTTGTTTTCAGTCTTATTGGAACAGGAGGAGATTTTTCTTATATGTTGCTTAACTATCAAGGAACATTTATGAAGAGTGTTTTATCTTCTAGCCAAGCAATCTTTAATTTCTTTGTTTAAAAAATCTTCATGATGGACTCATACCTTTTTGAAATAACTTTTAGTGGTATTTTCTTACGTAGCTTATTTTCTTAACCATGATGTAATCACATAGGCACCTTAAAGGTGCCTCTGCAGCATTCCCTGGCTTACCTCTTACTGTCACAACAAGAAATACATTGTGGGAAGGCTTCATCATTTTCCCAATGGGACTAACCCCATATTGGGTCATTATATTTATGGCACTTGGATAACTTCAATTATTCATAAGCCTTTGTTTATATAAGTTTGAAGTAGTAATTTAAACTAATGTGTATGTGTGAATATGTGTTTGTGTGTGTGTCTAGTGTCTTTAATTTAGACTGGCATGAAAGTCAAATACTTAAAAATTACTTTTTCTCTGCCTAAGAGGAATTTCATAAAGTGGATTAATGTTTGTGTTTTCATTATGATTAAGAAACTGAGTACCATGTATAAGTTATAAATTAGATTTCATTTTGAAATTTCTCCATAACATATTATGATAAAATGAGTCCAGATTAGAAAATTACCATTCTAAGCGAAGAAAAATCAGTCTTTTTATCCTAATAAGATGTATCTAGTTAATAAAAATATGATCTTGTTCTTTAAGATTAGAAGACTTATCTTTTTGTTAAGAGAGGTTTTCTTGCAATTAATTCTTCTTAATTTTAGGTCACTGTGTATGCCCTTGTTACCTTTTCCCAAATACTCTAATTACAGCCTATTTAATTGTGTTCATAGTTTTCATATATTTCATTTTAACTAGCTTAATAAGTGATTAAAAATCTGCATTTATTGTCAAATCTACCAATTAAAAAAAGACTTAGTCTTAATTGTTCCTATTAGTTGCTGGTTCCAGTAGCTTCTCCAAGATCATCTTCTACCTCATCTCAAAACTATTTAAAATTTCTAGAAGAGAACCCACAAATTTAGAAAAAAATTTGAAGTGTGGAAATGTAAAATGGTATTGACACTGGAAGAAAAACATACTTTTTCTTACAAAACAACATACTATTACCAAATGATCCAGCAATCATGCTCCTTGGTATTTACCCAAAGGAATTAAAATTGTATACATACACACACACACACACATACCCACACACATAAACCTGCATATGGATATTTATAGAAGTTATATTCAAAATGGCCAAAACTTGGAAATGATCATGATATCCTTCAGTAGCTGAATCAATAAACTGTGGTACATTCAGACAATGAAATATTATTCAGTGCTAAAAGGAAATAAGTAATCAAACTCATGAAAAGACATAAAGAAAACTTAAATGCATATTACTAAGTGAAAGCAGCCAGTCTGAAAGGTTACATACTGCATAATTTCAACTCTATAACATTTTGGAAAAAGAAAAATTTTTAAGACAAAAAAATGTCAGTGTCTGCCAGGGTTAGGAGGGAAGAGCACAGATTTTTAGGACATTGAAATATTTGTATAATACTGTAATGATGGATATATGTCATTAAACATTTGTCTAAATCCATTGAATGCACAACAACAAGAGTGAATTGTAATGTAAACTATGGACTTTGGGTGATTATGATGTATCAGTGTAGGTACATCAATGTAACGAATGTACCCCTCTGTGGGGGAAGTTGATAAGGGGGGAAGATTGTGCATGTGTGGGAGCAGGGGATATTTAGGAAATCTTTGTACCTTCCCCTCAGTTTTACTATGAACCTAGAAATTCCTTTAAAAATATAAAGTATTAATAAAAAATAAATAACAGGGCAATTGGGAGGCATAGTTGGTTAAGTGTCAGACTCTTGGTTTCAGCTCAGGTTGTGATCTGAGGGTTGTGAGATCAAGCCCCACATCAGGTTCTGTACTCAGCGTGGAGTCTGCTTAATACTCTATCTCCCTGTCCCTCTGCCCCTCCCCTTCATGCTCTCTCTCTTCCTCTCTCAGATAAATAAATCGTAATAAATAAATAAATAAATAAATAAATAACAATATTGATAAATTGATCACGTTACTATGTTAATCATGTTCAACTTATAAATGTTTATCCAAGATAAATGAAAGGGTATGTTCATACAAAGGGCTGTATATTAATCTTCTTTATTAACATCTTTATTTGAAATAGCTCAAATGTGGAAACAGCCCAATAAGTAACTATATTTATAAATTTTGGAGGAGCCATACCATAGATCAGTATTCAGAAAAATGGCAAGGACCATGGCACAATAACATGGATGAATCTAAAAATAATCATGCCAAGTGAATGAAGCCAGACAAAAAAGGAATACATATTCTATTATTCCATTTATATAAATTTCTATAAACTTAAAATTAATTTACAATGTCATGGAGCAAAACAGTTGTTTACTTGGAATGTGGGAGTGAGAACAATTCAAAGGATGGATTTCAAAGAGCCACAGAGAAGGGCACCTGGGTGGCTCAGTGGGTTAAAGCCTCTGCCTTCAGCTCAGGTCATGATCTCTCTCAGGGTCCTGGGATCGAGCCCCACATGGGCTTTCTGCTCAGCAGGGAGCCTGCTTCCCTCTCTCTCTGCCTGCCTCTTTGCCTACTTGTGATCTCTCTATGTCAAATAAATAAATGAAATCTTTAAAAAAAAAAAAGCTACAGAGATATATTTTGAATTGTTGATATGTTCATTATCTTGATTGTAGTTATGGTTTAATGGGTGAATAAATAAGGCACAACATATCAAACTGTATACTTTCAACATGTGCAGTACATTTGGAGAAATTATCATTCAATAAAGAAGTTAAAATTGTGAAGTAGAAAGCTGTATCCTGATATATGAAATAAAGTAGGAATATGTATTTGAAGTGAAGATTCATAATCTAGACTAGACCTTCTTTTGCAAGGCCTCCTTGGACTCCATGACTTAAAATACAAGTAGCTTTGATGAAAATGATGAGGCATTCTGCCTAGAAATACTGTGCTTAGAGTATAATCCTGATTTTAGAATGAAAAATAAATGAGTTTCACTCTGGAATGGTATGGAAAACAAGGACAAAGAGGGACTCTGAGCATTAAGCAGGAAATGAGCGTCAGCAAGAGATTGCCACAAATATTTACTCCTCACTGAAGAGTGGTTGGATCATGATTGGATTCAAGAAAATACCCTTTTTCCCAAACATGTAAGAAAAGTGATTCTTAAAAACAGGATGCTGCTGTTTAGATAATAGAAAAAGTGCCCTTTAAATTTGCTTATCTCTAATACACACTAATGAATAATCCTTGTATAGCAGGTATATCCTGATAACCTGCTACATCAATATGAAACACTGCAAATATTGGAAAATCAGATTTTCTTTTCTTTTTCTTTTTTTTTTTTAATCCCAGAGTGAAAACCCAATGATAGAACTGTTTAATCAGAATCTGGGAAACTGGCACTATGTACTTCAATTTGTCACTTGTCAACAGCTATGCCTTTCAGCAAAATAAAATTTAAAAACTGAAAAATATTGGTGAAAGATAAGTAAAAAAACTCTAAGTTGTGTAAATTAGTAAGTTTAAAGTTTCTTGAAATTCAGTAATAAGACTGACTTATTAAAGACATATGCATATAGATTCTATTATTTAATATTGCCAAATTTGTTGATTTAATGAAGACTTTAAATGTTTTCATAATGTTTTTTGAGCATACCAGGTGGGTTGATTAGGGTTTCCTTGAATTATAAAATATTTTTTGATAAATCTGAATCTTTTATTTAAAATCATATATCTGAATCTTAAAATGCTTTCTTTAAAATCTCAGTAATTTTTGAAATTATAGTGTAGAGTTCTTGTACTTTAAATTATTGTTTTCTATTTTTCTATTCTTATAAACACACAATTTTAAATATTCAGCATTTTGTGTTGGAATATATAAATACAATTAATTTTAATATTGACCATGTCACATGACCTTGCTAAAATTACTTCACAATTTTGATAATTTATTTTTACACATTATTTGGATTTTTCTATGTTTAAAATTATGGCATGCAAAAATGAATAGTTTTATCCTTTCTTTTCTAATATTTATGACTTTTTTTTTTTTTTTTTTTTTTTTTTTTTTTTTGCCTTATTTCACTTGCTAGAAACTCCAGGACAAATGGTAAAATAAAACAGATGAGAGGGTGCCTGGGTGGCTCAGTGGGTTAAAGCCTCTGCCTTTGGCTCAGGTCACGATCTCAGGGTCCTGGGATCGAGTCCTGCATTGGGCTCTCTGCTCAGCAGGGAGCGGGCTTCCCCCACTCTCTCTGCCTGCCTCTCTGCCTACTTGTGATCTCTCTGTCAAATAAATAAATAAAATTTTTTAAAAAATTAAAAAAAAAACAGATGAGAAATCTTTTCCTAATTTCCAAATCTGGGCGAAAGAGTAACTTTCACCTTTAAACATGATGTCATCTGTAGGATTGCTATGTCCAATGAGTTTTTTTCATGGAAATTAATAAAAGAATTTAGTTGTAGACTTAAAATTATTTTCATACAACCACTTACAAAAGCTTCAGGATTGTAAATATGTCAAGAATGTATGACTTACTCAAAAATGGAGTAAAAGAAAAAGGAAATATACTTGACTGATATATCATTCTTCTATGGGCAGGAAATGATCATATTTCTCTGAATTTTGAAACTTTCTGTTTATTAATAATATTACTTAATAAAGATTATAAAAAACATGCTTAATAAGAATATAGTCCCTAATCGCTTAAAAATTCTTGATGGCGACTGCAATAAAAATATCAGTGTAAGTTATCTCTAAAGAAAACTAAAAAAGACTTTCAAACTTTGGAAAATTCCAAGTGATCCAAGCAGATACTGTCACCACTTCTCTATAACTTCTTCAATCACCAAAACTTGTCCTCAGGGTACTGGGACCTGTTTTACTTATGGGCAGCAGAGTGGAAATCCCTGGATGATAATACCTTTCCACCTCTTTACCCTCGGCTCTTAAACAAGGACTGGAGGATGAGAAAAAATTAATGTATTATGGTCTTCCCCACCTGATGGGGACAACTCTGAGTGTGATCTCTACGCTCCAGAGCTTGCTTCCCTGCAATATTGAGTTTAAGTTAACATCCATGATATTTTGGCTTCCTTTCCTTTCAGAGTCCTCACTTTTTTACCATTTCCCCACTAAGGGAAAAGAATCCTTAAATACATCATTTTTACATGGATTTTGTATCAATGTCAGTTTCTGGGGACCCAACCTGAGACTGTGGCCATCTTTACTTATTAGCCAATATGCAGGCTAATCACATGTCCCTACAATGGATTGTTTTTTTGCATCAGTCGATGTTTGCTAATCTCATTTTTTTTTGATGCTTGACTAGAGTAACCCAACGTCTTATGCATTTGTTAGAGACATTAACTGATGGTAGTGCTGGAAGTAATATGACCATCTAATAATATTTAGACATTAGCTAATTAACTGATACTGTAATTGTTAATATTATCAAGAAATTTAACATTCTCAGAGTGAATGTAGAGCTAAACCTCTCTTCTGTGTGCTTCCAAATTGCTCTTTAATAATTTTTATTTATTGGTTTGTGAGATTATTTCTTTTATATTTGACTATTAGATACTTGGAAGCAGGCATAATGTTTCATTTATTTGGAATTCAGTACATAATTTTTAAATTCTTTTTTTTTGGAAAATGAATGAAGACATAAGTGAACAGATAAGCCAGGATTTGTGATTCATGTACCCTCAAGAGCTAATGGACAAAATCGAGTCTCAAAGTCATAAATCTAGAATCAAAACAATCCACAGTAACTGGAGTGCTTGGTCAGCGGCTCTTTGCTTCTTCTTTCAATAGATATTACCTAAAACTGTGATAAAACCAGAGTATATGAAATCTTTTTTTCTCTTATTTTCGTAACAACCAAATGCTCAGAGGTGAATCTCATCTGGATGTATTTGGCTTTGGTGATTTATCATCAAACTTCTTTTAGAGCTTTAAGTTGATGATATCTGGATTAATGACAAAAGGTTGACATTTCTTAGTCTTTGACTAATATCTGCATTAGAGGTTATAAAATAGCAGCAATAAGCAAAAACTCAGAATACTGAATGCATCCCCAGTGCATCTCTGGCTCTTATATTTCTGAAGCATCCTGCTAACAGACTGACAGTAAACTAATTTTAAACGGGTAAGATAATGTCATTTGAAAGCCAACAGAATGTCAGGATCATTGTATATCATGAAACTGAATTGAATCATGGGAAAAATTCTTCAAGTTAAAGAAAGAGAAATCATTCTGAAAGTAGTATTTTAATTTTAACGAAATATAGGGTTATTTTATAGTAAAATCAAATGACACTGACTTTATCTTATAAAGGTACATGTATGTCCACACTATAAATTATATTTAAGGGTCAGTATACCTCTTTGTTTACACTGTAATTACATAATATTTTTTCATGCAACATACCAAAATGCCCCATTATCCACTTTTCTTTTTATAATGAAGCATCACTTTCATAATACGATTTTTTTCGTAATACACTTCTTTATTGCAGTATAAAATTTCCATAATTGGAATACCTGTTTAACTCTAATCTTTTTTTAATTGAAAGTATGTGAACTATAAAATAGCAAAAAGAACTATATCTTCAAGAGATTTTCTTTTATCTTTCTGTGCATAAAAAGTACTCCAACAGTCTAATTAGTAATTGTGTTAATAGCCTTGGGAATATATTAAAGCACTAAAAATTTTGGTAAGACTTACAAATAACGGCGGCTGTTTTACAAATATGTAAATTTGCTTATAAGTGTTAGATTCTAGTAGGTAATTCTATTTGAAAGAGAGCATAAATAATATTTGTATATTAAACAAGTTAAGATTGCATTACAGACATTATACATGCTATATAATGTGTCCTTAAACTGTCCTACATTTTCTACTTCTACATGTAAAGAAGAGTGGCCGGCAAAATGTGTTCACCTGAAAGTTTGCAAGTGTACACACATGCATTTATACATTTAAAATTTAAAACAATATGCTGCTTGTAAATTCAAATATTTCTAAAAGCAATAAAATGTAATATTCACACAAGCCTGTCTAAAGCAAAATTCAAAAACCCACTCTTTAAGTCACAGTATGATCCAGTCTCTCTCTATCTCTCTAACCACATCCCCTCCTTCTCTAATTCTTTTACTTGCTTCTGGCCAAGTTTGTTACCCCCTTTCTCTTTCTAAAATGCATGGAACCTTTCCTTTGCCTTGGGACTTTTCCATGAGTCACCCTCTCTATCTGGAACACTATTTCCTGAGATAATGTTACATCTGTCACTGTTCAATGAAAACTTTCTCAACCCTTGAATTTAAAATTACAACCTGTTACTCCACCCTCACATTTCCAAATTACTTCACCATGCTATTTTTTCCATAGCACTTATCTTCCTCTTATATACTGTAAAATTGATGTATTTATCATGTTCATCGTGTATCTGTTTGCCCCACTAGAAAGTAGCTCCATAAAGACAAATTCCATTTTTAAATAAATGTATCACGAACTCGGAATAAAGTGCTCAATACATAATAGATGCTCAAATAAATATCAAATGAATAACTGAATTTAAAAAAGATAAAAAATCAAAGCTTAAGTCAGATAATAAATGATAAAAATGTGATTATAACCTAGGTATTTCTGATGTTAATATTAACTGTCTAGGTCCATAAGGCTATTTAGAAACAAAAGTTAAATATATTTGCAGACAGAGATTATTCACTTGCTTTCTTAGAAATTTATTTTTAGTAGTTTTAGGATTAATCAAATATACACCATTCGAAAACAGTGCGGGGAACAAAGCTTACATTTCACTGTGTTTTTACCTGTTGAAGAGAAACTAATCATTCAAAGAGAAGCCTTTGGATACTTTAATCCTGGATCTATAAATATTAAATTCTTTCCTGTAAATGTAAAGCTGCTTTTGCATTTTTCTAACCAGAAATATTTCACAGTAAATTAGAGATGCCCAATCTTGTTTCAGTTCTATTTGTGGTTAATGACTATATGTGATTCACATAGGGTGAATCACAAAGTGACAAAGAAGTTATTTTTGATATGTATGTGGAAAATAATTTTGAGATATGAGAAGATAGGTATGCAAGTTGACAGAGAGTTTTTGAAAAGGTTTTTGAAAAGATGTAAGATATAAAAAGTCATGATGTCTCTAGGGAATGGTGAATTCTCTAGTAGTGTTAGTTCCCATGTTGTTTGCTAAGGAGCCCTGGAAGATTTATCAGAAAAAGTGAAGTATGAGGGGAATTTTATGCCAATCTAACCTTGGATTGTGTTTTTAAGCAGAGGAAAATGAGAATTTCTTGGATAGAAATTTAAAGAAGCTGATGAACATCTTTTGTTGTTGCACTGCATATATTTTATATGAGAGTTTTATTTGTGCATATTTGTTTCATTGTTAGATATAAAATGCTAATCAGAATAGAGATGTAAGGTGCATTTATTTTTATTTTTTTCAAAGATTCATTTATTTTTGCGAGAGAAAGAGAAAGAGAACACATGCGTGCACCTGCTGGTGCATGAGTGAGGGAGGGGAGGGACCAAAGGGAGAAGCAAACTGCTGAGCAGGGAGCCGGTTTTGGAACTAGATCCCAAGACCATGGGATCATGACCTGAGCTGAAGGCAGACATTTAACTGACTGAGCCCCACCCAGGTGCCCCTGTAAGGTGCATTTAAAGACAAAGTTTGAAATGTAATAAATCTGTAAATAAAGAAATGATATTCTTGTATATTTAGGGGGAAAAAGCCTAAGTTTCTAATTGACAAAAATAAAACAACACTGCAGTTACTGTTTGCTAAATTGCTACAAAAATTTTAAGGAACTGCGTCTGTTCATAAAACCATAAAATGCAGTGGCATAAATAAGCATTTAAAATTCATTATTTAGCTCAGTAGAGTGCTTTTTAAGTTGATTTTAATGCATAATTTGGAATATGTACTTAAGATATGTAATGTGTTGGTTGCTCTATTCTGTTTATTAGTTAATAGTAAGTATATTTACTACACACTATTAGTTTGATCTTTGGTTATGATATATTTTGGCTTCACAAAATTATTGCATAGTTATTAAATGTCCAAAACATTTTTATAATTATTTTATTTACCTAGTATTTGTCTTTCTATTATAGTAAATTCAATGTCAAAACCAGTAGAGTAATTTTGTGGGTTTTTTCAATATTTAAGCCAATATATCTTTTAAAAGATGACAAATTGAACAATTTTCTGCTATAATTTTCAAGTTGTGAGAGCTCACTGGAAT
This sequence comes from Potos flavus, assembly GCA_028534135.1. Classification (NCBI taxonomy): domain Eukaryota; kingdom Metazoa; phylum Chordata; class Mammalia; order Carnivora; family Procyonidae; genus Potos; species Potos flavus. Next base: position 154,254,750 of record CM052898.1, read on the forward strand.
CACCATGGGTATGAAGTGTAACTTTTCAGTTGGAGAAATGAATATTACAAGTGTGCAAGGTAAAGTGGCCTTTGGTTAAATAGCCACACACAACACACACAAGACATCTTTAAAGAGTTACCCATTTAAAACAAAACAAAACAAAGCGAAACTAGTCAGGTAAAAAGAAAATGGAGTGCCCATTTTGTATTTTCAATTCACTATTCTCATGGTAGACTTTCTTAAGGAAGTTGTAACCATCCCTCAGAACAACATACTGCTTAAAATATAATCTATGAGAAATTATACTAGTTACTAAGCATGCTTAGATATAAACTTAAGAAAAACATGTACTGGCGATAGGCCTCTGGGGGAGATGGCAATATTAGTCCTTGAAGTCTTTTTTTTTTTTTTCCCCAAATACTTTTATTTTATTTTTTCAGTGTTACAAGACTCACACCCAGTGCTCCATGCAATACGTGCCCTCCTCAATACCCACCACCAGGCTCGCCCATCCCGCCACCCCCTCCCCTCCGAAACTCTTAGTCCCTTGTTCTGAGTTCACAGTCTCTCATGGTTCTTCACCCCTCCGATTTCCTCCAATTCACCCCTCCCTTCCCTCTCACAATGTCCTCCATGTTTTTCCTTATGCTCCACACGTATGTGAGACCATATGATAATTGACTTTCTCCGCTGGAAGAGATTATGTTGAGTGAAATAAGTCCTCGAAGTCTTGAAACTGAGCAGCTGGGGATGCCTGGCTCGCTCTGGGCGGAACGCCGCCTGCTTCATTTTTCCATTATCTCCCCTTCCCCGGAGAGCACCTGCAGTTAGTCTGACAATCCTTCTGTTTGGCCTTGCTCACTACATGATTAGACATATCTTGCCTTTCTTCTTATGTATCTACAAGTCTCATGGTCAATGTGTAATCTACTCCAGCTTCTTTGTCGGTCGTTACCCTCTTTCTAATAAATATGAGACTGAGGAGTTGTTTGGGGTGACAGTCTTTTCTATTGTCCTCCCCTGCTCCCTTACTCTTGCAGCTGACTTGTTTGTGCCTCATTCTTCTCCCATGCACTGTCAGGAGGCAGCAGAAGTGAATAAGACCAGGATGTATTAATATAGAGGCACAGAAACAAGACCAAACATATAAATTATTATAATTGTTTGCTCCCTTCCTCTTTCCCTTTAAGATACTGAAGAAAACACAAACATATGAAAATTCTTAACAGAAACTGCTAATATTGTCAGATGCCAGGAAGAATTTATATTAATTAAAATGAAGTTATTTCTCTGAAAAAAGTGTAGAAGAATTTGGAAGTAAAAAAGAGGGGACTACTTTATACAATGACCAAGATAACTAAAGTTAATATAGCAACACATAAAAAAGGTAAAATCTTCAGTAATACTGTGCTTCGTACATTAATTCTTCATTCTCATTTCCATTGAAAAATATGTCTAAGTTGGATAAGCATAACCATTTGGACCCTACCTCCTGGGATATGATTTTAGGCATAGACAGTGGAAAAAAACACAAAATTCAGGAGTCTAGACACACGGGGAGTTACACATTTCCATTCCCTTTTCACAAAGAAAGAACTGGATTCCTTTAAAAAGTCCACTAATAAATCTATGAATAGTGAGAAAACTGACAAAAGGAATGAAAATCCTCTCCAGTTAAGCAGAAGGGTGGAGTTAGATAGCACCTAATTGACACTGGAAACTTGAACTGGAGTGTTAGCCCTTGAAGTTTGTGATCTGAGAGGAGTTTCAGCATTGAAGTGAAGGAAGCTGCATAGCAAGTCAAACTCAAGAGTGCAGGCTTTGAGTGTAGGTAATTGTCTTGGCTCTCACTCTTGACTCTGCTATTTTCTTATGCTATAAATCTGATTCATCACTAATACTTTTTGACTATGTTTTCTCATCAGCAGAACATTTCCTACATGTAGAGTCATGAACTGAATGCATGAAATATATCTACTATGTAGCTAGCATAGGGGAAGTACGTGAAGAAAAGTAAATGCATCATCAGTGTCATCATCATTGTAAAAAGCAATTACAAGACATATTTTAGTAAACTGAGAGATGGATCATACTAAAGAATGTATAAAAAAGACAATTTATATATTGGAAAGTTGCACAATTGCTCTAGTAATAAAGATAGAATCTACTTTACTGGTTAAGAATTTTTTTTTTGATATACAGTAAAATAAAAATTTCTAATTTATTTGGTGTATTTGTTTCCATGGGACTGATTTAGTGTCTAAAAACAACATAAATTTATTATACTATTATTCTGGATGTCAGAGTCCTTTATAGGATATCACTGGGCTGAAAATCAAGGTGTTGTCAAAGTTATGTTCCTTCTGGGGATCCTAGGGGAGAATCAGTTTCCAGCCTTTTCCAGCCTCTTCCAGCCTGGAAAGGCTGATTTCTTATTTCATGACAGTATTTTTCCTCATTCAAAGCCCGTAACTTCATGTTGAGTCTTTTATGTTGCCATGAAATTGAAAAATAAAGCCAAAGGAATTAAATTATCATACTCAAAGAGAAATAATATCATTTGCATTACTTGGGTTTAATTTTGTACTTATTTATTCTTTCTATATTATGAAAATAAGAACAGTATAATAATGTTTTAAAAGAAACATTAAAATACAGAGTACCAATAATAAATATTTCAATTACCTGAGATTACCATGAAATGGTCAATATTTAATATGTTGCATTAAACCTTTCTAGGCTTCTTTTTTCTTTAGAAAATTATTTATAAAAGGCATTATAAAACATTCTACGCATATATTTAATATAATTAAGGATATGTGACAGAATAGATAAAGCCATGTATCATCATTTAAAAGCTTGCATTCTGTTATTTGTAGGTGTGTGTTTAATTTATTTAACCAATATACTAGAGTGCGACATTTAAGCACTTTCATTTTTATGCTAGAATGAGAATGCTGTGATAAGTCCTATTACAGAGGACTTATAGTTTATTTTAAGGCTGCTAATGCTTCCTAACTAGACAAAGAGAGCTTATGAAGTTACCCAAAAATAGATCTCTGCAATATAAAAAATACGTAGTTTAAACAAATGAATAATAAAGGAAGACTATTATAGAACTAGAAAAAATTAAAAGTATTAGTATTATTTTTGAAATATAATAAGGATAATTGGAGAAATTGCCCTAAAATATCTCAAATGAAAAAGCAAAAATAATGGGCATATTCGTTAATTGAAAGCAAAAATAATGGGAATAACTTGTTAATTGACAAATTGAAAATTTGTTAATTGAAAGCTGATCACATGACTGAGAAGGAAAAAAACACACTAATGATACTGCCATTTGAATTTAAGGAAAGGAGAATAAAAATGAAAAAAAATTTAAAGTTAAATTTACTAACACAATAAAAAATAGGGTAGAGATTCTAAATTACCAAAAGAGAGATTTAACAAATATTTGACAAATGAAGCAAAAAATAAAGCATGATACACAGAAAAAATAAAATGGCAGCATAAGCTCAAACCTACCAACTATGATAATTGGTTGAAATGAACTTTGATAAAATAACTCAATTTTGGGGGGAAAAAAGAACAGAACTATAGCCATATATTCTACAGCAAAAAGAAGCTGAAATGTTTTTTAAAAAGTGAGTAAAAAACCTGCAAACTGGCTACTAAAATATTTTAAAGAATCAGAGTGTCAACATAAGATGAAGCAAAGAATCAAGTAATAAATAATGACAGAAGGAAAAAAGCCCATGATTGTTTAATACTATCATAATGGAAAATCCACCAGGATGATATGACAATCATAAAACTTTGTGCTCAGAATAATATTGTATCAAAATCATTAATTTAAAAAACTGTTAGTAAATAAGTCGAGCAGAGAAAGACCATTATCATATGGTTTCACTCATATGTAGAACATAAGCAATAGCACGGAGGACCACAGGGCAAGGGAGGGAAAACTGAATGAGAAGAAGAGAGGAAAACAAACCATGAGAGACTCTGGACCCCAGGAAACAAACTCAGGGTTACAGAAAAGAGGGGGGTAGGAGGATGTGGTAACCAGATGATGGGTATTAAGGAGGGCACATGATGTGATGAGCACTGGGTGTTATATGCAGCTAGTGAATCGTTGAACACTACATTAAAAACTAATTATGTACTATATGTTGGCTAACTGAACATAAGAATTAAATAAATAAATAAATAAATATAAACTATTAGAAATACAGACATGCTTTGAAAAAAAAAACTTTATGTTGTTATTAAGGAGGCAAATATATCTTCAGAAATTAATTATTCAACTGAAAAAAGGCCAGCTCCTACGGACTTTTAGCCCTACCCATATGTCCAACTTTCTCATTCCACACTCTCCATTTTGCTGACATATCTCTAGCTGCACTTACTCATTCTAATATGAGTACACATGGTGAGGTCATTCTTGCCTCTGGGTTTTTGTCACTTCTGTTCCTTCTCTCTGAAATTATTGTTTCAGATTATCAGGTGGATTACCCGCTACTTTCTTCATGTATCTACCTCAGTTTGACTTCTCTGATAACTCTATGCAAAAGAACTTTTTCAATATATTCTGTTTTCGATTATTTTCCTTTAGCATAATGTCAATAGCTGATACTATATTGTGCGTGTGAGTCTGTGTGTTTAATTTTCTGTGTCCCTCTTAAATGTAAATTCTCTAAGTAGGGGTATTATTTCTGCTTTATATGTTTATATATTCTCAGTCCTTATGAGTATCTGCCATATAATAGTAAATATGGATGGCTTGAATGAAAGGATGGAGCTGGAATTCCAACAAGAGAAATTCATCGAATGTAAAAAGTAATTAAATATGGTGATAAATCATGAGGCAAAATAAATCCAGACCTGAGCCAGTTCTAGAAAACTACCCTTTTTTCTAAGTATTTTATTTTTTCATTGATATTTTTAATTGAATTTTCTTTATATTACTTTTTATACCTGGCATACTTTTTATATTTAAAATGTATTGATTTTTATATAATTACTATTAACAAATGAGAAATCTATTTTAAAAGAAGAAACGATTTGTAATAGCATAAAGTATCAAAATATCTGGAAATATAAGAAAAATGTCCAAAATTTCTGTGATCAAGATCATCCTACTTTATTGGAGGTCATTAAATTATTAAATAAATACATATAACTTGAATGTGATAGAAAACAACTATATTTTTAAATCGTTAATTCTTCTTCCAATTTTAGTATATGTGCTGCCAAAGCAAGCATAAATTGTTAATTCTTAAACTGATCTATAGATTTAAAGCAATTTCAGTAAAAATCAGTATAGATTTTCATATATTTAAAAGAATTAACAGCTTGGGGCGCCTGAGTGACTCAGTTGGTTAAGTATCCAACTCAGTTTTGGCTCAGGTCACGATCTCGGGGTTGTGAGATTGAACCCACATTGAGGTCTATGCTCAGTGTGAAGTCTGCTTGAGATTCTCTCTCCCTCTCCTTTTGCTCCTTCCCCTGCTCACACATTCTCTCTCTAAATGAATAAATTCTTAGAAAAAAAGAAAAAACAGCTAAAACTTAATGAGCTACTTTTACAGAAGAGTAATTTACTATGTTATATCCAATGGTAAATATTAAAAAATCTGAAAATGTCAAGCATTGGAGAGTATGTAATCAATAGTATCTCATATCCATTGTTGGTGGATATGAAATTGACATAATCACATCAGAAAAATTTGTCCATGTGTATATTCATATATGCAACCCCAATTTTTCACTCGTAGATATGTATTCAGGAGAAACTATTGCAATTGTATACAAAGAGATGTAGGAAAAAACATTCTGAGTAGCACTACTGGTAATAACAAAATATTGGTGGGTTGGAAGTAGAATCCAAAAGCTCATCAGCAGAATAGCCTAATAAATTTTGTTATATTCACAAAATAAAGTATAACCAGTTTGACTTTTTATCCATACAATGGGATATTAATCAACAGTCCAGATGAATAAATATAAACAATAACAACAATCCAAATCAGTCTATCAACATAATATTGGGTAAACAAAAAATGTAGTAGAAGTTTACATATAGCGTATTTCCTTTTTTATAAAATTTTAGAAATTGAAAATCTAACAGCAAATATTCCATAAATAAAATATATGTGGTCAATTTATATATGTAAGTATGTGTATATATACATGCGTAATATCAATGCATAAAATTAATTTTTTCCATTGCCACACTACCTGTAGCTATACATTTGTAAGGCGAATGCAAACTTTATGACTGGCAGCTAAACAAGAAAAGAGGACTGGGGGTGAATTTGCTAGCAAAGTGAAGATTTCTGAATTGGCAGGTAAGAATGAGTGGGCAACACCATTCTAGAAAATAATCATATGGCATCACATAATTCTTTTCATACTTGATGTTCCCCCTTCACAAAATCCAAAAACATGTTTACTCATGATGATTCTCATTTGAAATTTTTGTAAGGCCATATAGATAGATAATGGAACATTTTGAGAGATCTTAAAATGCAAAATAGAAGAGAATGTTGGCACTCATAATGAAAAATATCACACATAAAGACTTTTTAAGCTTTTTTAAAGATTTATCTATTTATTTTAGAGAGAGAGGGAGGGAGAGAAAAAGAGAGAGAGTGGGGGGAGGAGCAGAGGGAAAGAATCTTCAAGCAGACTCCCCTTTGAGCACGAGCCTGGTACAGCGCTTTATCTCAGGACCCTGAGATCATGATCCAAGCTGAAACCAAGAGTAGAGGCTTAACTAACAGAGCCACCCAGGCTCTCACATATAAAGAAGTTGTAAATTTTATCCAACGACTGAAATTGTTAGAAAGTACAGAAATAAATGGGCAAGTTTATTGTTAAACAAATGGTGGGATCTGTGGGTTTTTTTTGATCAGTATCATTATCAAGGTACTTGAAAGAATGTCATAAAAAGGAAGGTCTTTAATAAATATTTATTCATTATGGTAACTATTATCAGGGAACAAGGATTTGTTAATATTCTGCTGGTGTTTATAAAATGCTAAGTTAGTTAAGAATACAGAGAAGATAATCAAAGGTGGTACATAAACAGAGAGATGAAACATTCCCTTAGGATATATAGATGGATAGATAGATGATAAATAGATGATAGATAGATGATAGATAGATAGATAGATAGATAGATAGATAGATAGATAGACAGATAGATGGATGATAGGAAAGAATGGGAGTTTGGAGTTAAATATTCAATTTTAGTTCCATCTTTTAAGGGCTGTATATCCTTCTGTACTTCAAAAACACCTTAAATCACTTAACATCTGATGTGAGAATTCTTGAGTATATGTGTAATACACAACTCAGCCATTTTTGATCCCCAAGTACTTAATTATGTAGGTCTGCCAAGATATTTTAAGGTTTTACACAGGATGGATAAAAAATTAAGTGTTTTCAGTACCACCTCCTATAAAGCAGTGACTTGTCTTCAGAATCAGTATAAAATCAAGCCATCCAACTAAACCAAGCAAAAAAAAATTAAACCAGAAAAGAGAATCTGGACTTTCTTAGTGCTCATCAATGTTAGAAAGTAAGAGTCTTAGGCTATTTTAAACAAACAAATAAAAGCAAAGCAAACAAAATCAGAGTAAATACAAAAAGAAGAATATTAATTTTGCAGAAAATATTACACATACTAAATCATGCATGAGCCTTAACCAATATAAATAATACGAGATTAAATTATTAAGAAAAAATGCCAGATTAGTATATATTAAATATCTGTAAAGAGAAGGTCTTACAGAATTTTACAGGTAAAAGTAAACTCTACCAAATCAAATATTATTTGGTTGGCAAAATGATAATTCTAAGGCAAAAAATATCTTGGAGGAAGTGATTCTAACATATATGATAACCAAGTGGCTACACACACACACACACACACACACACACACACACATGCGTGCGCGCACGGATCTCTAGTGTGCTTAAAGGTGTAGAGACTTACATTTTTCTACTTCTAGCCAGGATAATTAAATTTATCTCCACCATAAACAACTGGAAAATAAACAAACTTTATTAAATAACAGTTCTCAGACATTGGACAGGAGGGCTGACAGCATTGTAATCCCTAATAGTAGAAAAAATTAGGAAAGTCATACTGCAGAATTCCCTAGCTTACTGGAGAGAGTTATCAAGCTACAGAATAAATATGTTGAAACTCAATAGAGCCTACTGTTTTCCCTGAATTGGAGAGACAGAGATGAGTATTCAAGAAGTCAAAAATAGTTTAAATTTGTAGGCCAGAGAGGAGGAATCTCTAAAGGGATGACAAGGTGGGAGAGGGCAGAGCCCCAGTTACCTACAGAGGTTTCTGTTTCTGTTTCTGTCTATAGCTGAATACTACAAATAAATGAACAAAGCATCAGCAATCTTTGAGAAACTACTAATATAAAAGTAGATAGAGTTCCTGAAAGAGAAGAGAAAGTAAGAGGTGACAGAAAACTATTAAAAAAAAATAGGCGAAACATATTTTTCTAAATTTGATCAAAATTATCAACCCCAAATTTAAGAAGATTAACAAACTCAAAACTCAATAAGCATGAAGAAAATTCCAAGGTTTATCATAATCAGCATGCTCAAAAATAAGTATTAAAGAAAAGCTCTCAAAAGCAACCAGAGAAAAAGACACATTAAAGACGAAAAAAGATAACAATGAGGGTAGATTTCTCATGAGAACCAATGCAAATGAGAAGATGGTGAAGCAACATCTTTAAGTTTTGAAAGAAAAAAAAAAAGGAAAATACAATCACTCTACATTCTATATGAGATAAAAATCTCTTTTTAAAATATATATGAAATCAGGCTTTTTCAGACATTAAAAGCTGAAATAATTAATCATCAAGAGATCTATGCTTCAGAAAAAATTAAAGGAAGTTCTTTAGGCATTAAAGAATATACCAGATGCAAATCTAGATCTACACAAGGAACCAAAAGAAAGAGAAATTGTATATATGTGAGTAAATAAAAAGTACTGTACTTTCTTCATTTTAAATCTCTTCAAAGATGCATAATTAAAAGCAAATAAAAAATGAAACAGAATTTATATTATTCGTAAAGTAAATGTAAAACAAAAAGAGAATAAAGTATTAGCGAAATGAGATGGAAGGAAGGGTTACAAGAGAATTTTGATGATTTCCAGGAGGCAGGGTGTGGACAACCATGAGAGTGGAAAACTTCTAGGGTCTACAGTTTTAGAGGACCCTCCCCAATTATATCTAGGGACCCGAATACTTTCTCACATTGATGCGTCAAGAAAAATCTTCTGGCTCTTCAAGCAGAGGTAGAGAAAAAGCAACCAGTTAAAACACACCTGGAGTATTCTACATAACAAAGCCCTACTCTAAAGGAGAAAAGATTTTACCAGAACCTATTTATCTGTAAGAAGGACAATTACTCAAATTCAGTCCCCTTTAGCTTTCCTGTTACATACAAGAAGAAGAAGAAAAAACTAAGAAACATTTGTGAATGTCAAGTGCAGAGACAGAGGCACGATAAAAGACTGAGATTTAATCATAAGATATGGAAGACACCGATTCCCCCACATTTTACAACTGCACCAATAGGCCTCCAATATATAAATAATAGATTATAGGCTAAAAAGTTATACAGTACAGATCCTATTTTAGAAGTTCTTAGAGACACAAAAACATCAGGGGAAACCACATGAGGACACTAAAGAAAAATAAAGCCTCCGGCATCTCTAGGTATATCAAACAAAAAACACTCTTCCTAGCCAACAACACAACTCTTAGCCAGATAAGCATAAAACCTCACAAAAGAAGCTTATTTATCTCACTTATTATTACCAAGTATATTTGACATTCAAGAAAAAAAAATACAAGGCATGTAAGAAGGTAAGAAAAAAACAGTCTAATGAGACAAGGCAGACACCAAAAATGGATTCTATTATAATACAGATTTTGAAATTATCAGACAATGTATAATAACCATGAATAATATGTTAAGGGATCCAATGAAAAATGTAGACAACATGAAAAACAGAAGGTAATGTTAGCAGAAAAAAAAGAAAAGAAAAGAAATGCTGGAAATTGAAAACAAGGTAACAGAAATGAAGGTCTTTGATAGGCTTATCAGGAGCTTGGACATAGATGAAGAAAGAATCAGTGAGTTGAAAATAGGTCAACAGAAATTTCAAAAACTGAAATGCAAAGAGAACAAAAGAATGGGGGAGGGGAAAGACCAGACTATCCAAGAACTATGGGAAAATTTTAAAAAGAATTACAAGTATAATTGGAATGTCAGAAGAAGAGAAGAGCTGAAGATATATTTGAAGTATTAATAACTAAAAGTTTTCAAAATCATATTGAGAACTAAACCACAGATCCAGGAAGCTCAGAGACTATCAAACAGGATAAATACCAAATAGAACTATCATATTTAAACTGCAAAAAACCATAAACAAAGAGAAAATCTTAAATAAAGCTAAAGTAGAAAAACACCTTATCTAGAGAGGAACAAAGATAAAAATTTTACCAGACATGTCAAAAAAGCAAAAAACAAAACAAAACAAAAACGCAGTGGACTGAAATGTTTAAAGTATTGAAAGATAAAGAAACATAAACATAGAATTCTATATCCAGCAGCATTAGCCTTCATACGTGAAAGACAAAGACTTCATCAGTTGAGTTGATTTGTAAAAAATGTTAAAATAAGTTTTTCAAGCAGAAGAAAATGGTATAGGTCAGAAACTCAGATCTAGGGGTGCCTGGGTGGCTCAGTGGGTTGAAGCCTCAGGCTCAGGTCATGATCTTAGGCTCAGGTCATGATCTCAGGGTCCTGGGATCGAGCCCCGCATCGGGCTCTCTGCTCAGTGGGGACCCTGCTTCCCCCTCTCTCTCTACCTGCCTCTCTGCCTGCTTGTGATCTCTCTCTCTCTGTCAAATAAATAAATAAAATCTTTAAAAAAAAAAAAGAGAAACTCAGATCTATATACAGAAGGGAAAATTGTGGGAGGAGTAAATGGAAGCATAATAAAAGATTTTCTTTCTTTTATTCTTAGTTGATATAATACTACTCAAAATAATAATAGCAACAATGTATTTTGTGTTTGTATCATATGATAAGTGAAATGGGTACAATGTTATAAAAAATAGAACACTCTTTTATAAGTTACTTGCGCAATACATGAGGCAGTAGAGTACTATTTGAGAGAGGATTTAGATTAGCTATAAATGTATACTGAATACTTAGGGCAACCACTAAACAAAAGTTTTTATAAATAAGAATAACTGATGTCCTAAAAGCAGAGAGAGAACGGAATCATAAAATGTTGAAGTAAAACCAGAAAAGATAAAAAGAAAGGGGAGGATACAATGGAAACAAAGAATAAGCACAAGAAATAGAAAATACTTACAGAGAAAGCAGATATTTATCTGTCTATATTAATAATTATTTTAAATGTGAACTTTTTTAAGTACATCAATTAAAAGAGACTTTCAGAGTTGAAGAAAGAACATGTTTAGAAAAAACCCACTTTGTACATAAAAACACTCATAGATTAAAAGTAAAGGGATGGAGAAAGATACTTCACACAAATACCAATCAAAAGAAATCTAGAATAGCTGTATTAATTTTAACTAAACTGGATTCAGAACAAGGGGTTTTTCAGGGATGAAGAGGGACATTACATAATGCTAAAGGGGTCAATTCTCCAATAACACAACAATCATTAGTATGTATGCACTATCAGCATGCCAAAATAGGTGAGAAAAAAACTGATAGATTTTCCAGGAAAAATAAACAAATCCACTATTAGAGTTGGAGGCTTCAACAACCCCTCATAATATAATTGATAGACCTAGCAGGCAGAAAATCAGTGAGAATATAGTTGAACTGAGCAGCACCATTAATCACCTAGACTTAATTGACATTTATAGACTGCTCTATCCAACAACAGCAGAATCCACATTCTTCTCAAGCTCACGTGGAGCATTTACCAAGATAGACCACATTCTTGGCCATAAAACACACATAAATCAATTTAAATGGACAGAAATCTTACGAAGTATGTTCTCAGACCACAGTGGAATTAAACTAGAAATCGATAACAGAGAGGTAGCTGGAAAATCACAAAATACTTGGAGTTAAACAATAGACTTTTAAACAGGCCATAGGTCAATGTCTCAAGAGAAATTAATAATAGAACAAACTATGTGTAGGGCACATAGAAACTGTTTGTTGTACCTATAGTTATTCAGTAAATTTAAGACTGTTTTAAAAAAATAAGGTCTTTAAAAAGAGTGATAGCTAATAAAGTGACAAAAGACTTAAAGACAATAACAAAAGACATGCTATTAATAATGTCAAATAGGGAAAAGAGAAGAAACACTAGATGGGACAAACAGAGAGCAAATGACAAAATATTAGCTTTAAACACAATTGATAATCATATTAAATGTAAATGACCTAGGGACTATAGTTAAATGGCAGATTATCAAATTAGAACAAGAACAAGATCTAACTATACACTCCCTACCTTGGAGAAATTAAATTTAAAACAGAAATGCATCTAAATAAAAATAGAAAAATATACAACCCACGCTAATTAAAAGAAAGCAGTTGTGATATATTATTATCAGTAGATTTTAGAGAAAAAAATATTACCAGCAATAAAGAAAGTCATTCTATACTGATAAAAGGGTAAATTTGTCAAGAGGACATAAAAATCCCCCAAATGTTGATGCACCAAATAACAGCTTCAAAATCAAGAACCAATGGTATAAAAATGAGTAGAGAAATTTATAAAATCAAATTATGTTTCCATAATCTCACTCCCCTTCCTCAATAATTAATAGAACAAGTACATAGAAAATCATTAAGGATGTAGAACACTTGAGCAATACTAATTTAATCTAATTGATAATTACAAAACATTTCAACCAAAATCAACAGAACACATATTTTTTCTTAAGTTTACCTACAGTATTTACCAAGGTAGAATATATTCTGGGCTATAAAGACAAGTTTCAATAAATTTAAAAGGATTCGAATCATACATGGCATGTTCTCTGATTACAACTGAAGGAAAGTAAAAATCAAAAGCAATAAAATAAAGAAAGCTGAAAAATTCCCAAATATTTGGAAAACAGTCAACACGATTAAAATAATAATGGATTAGAGAATATATATGAAAAGTAGTTAGATCTGAATGAAGATGAAAAGATGACCTCAAATTCATGTGATGCATCTGAAACAGCTCTTAATAGAAAACTATGGCAAGAAATGCCTCTACAGATCTTCCTTGACTTACAATGGGGTAATGTCCTGATAAACCCACTGTAAGTTGAAAATATTTTCAGTTGGAGCTGCATTTAATATACCTAACCTACTAAACATCATAGCTTAGTCTTGCCTATTTTAAACTTGCCCAGAACACTTATAGTCACCTATGGTTAGGTAAACTCATCTAACACCAAGATTATTTTATAATAAAGTGCTGAATAGCTCATGTAATTTATTGAATGCTATACTGAAAGTGAAAAACAGAATGGTCTTATGGGTAGAGAATGGTTTTAAGTGTACTGGTTTTTCACACTCATGATTGCATGGCTGACTGGGAGCTTCAGGTGGCTGTCACTGCCAAACATCACGAGACAGTATTGTACCACATAATGCTGCCTGAGAAAAAAATCAAAGTCCAAAACTTAAAGTACAATTTCTATTGAATGTGTATTGCTTTTGCATCACTGTAAAGGAAAAAAATCATAAGTCGTACCATCATAAATTAAGGACTGTCTGTATTTAAAAAGAGAGGAAGATCTCATTTAATGACCTAAGCTTCCACCTAAAAATTTAAAAAAAAATCTAAAAAAGAAAATTAATTTAAATCAATATAATCAGGAGAAAAATAGTAATGAAAAATCAGAAATCCGTGCATTAAAAAGAAAAAAATCAATGAAACAAAAGCTCATTCTTTTTGAAAAGTAGCAATAAAATTGATAAAACTCGAGTAGACTAAATTCTTTTATTTTTTATTTTATTTTTTATTTTATTTTATTTTTTATTTTATTTTATTTATTTATTTGACAGAGAGAGAGAGACAGCGAGAGAGGGAACACAAGCACAGGGAGTGGAAGAGGGAGAAGAAGGCTTCCTGCTGAGCAGGGAGCCCGATGCGATGCGGGGCTGATCCCAGGACCCTAGCCGAACAGATGCTTAATGACTGAGCCACCCAGGCGCCCCTAGACTAAATTTTTTTTTTTAAAGAGAAGACATACACACACAAAAAAAGAGAAGACACAAATATTTATACCATAACTGAGTGAAGGCATTATAGACATTAAAAGAATCACATTTATGTCAATTAATTTGACAACCCAGAGGATATCGACAAATTCCTTGAACAACATAAACTAACAAAGCTAATTTGTGGAAACTTGATAACTATCTATGAAAATTATTGGATTTCTAGTTGAAACTCTCCCCATAAAGAAAATTCCAGACCTAGAGTGTTTGACTTGTGAATTCTATGAAATATTTAGGAAATATTTAATACAAATTCTAAAATAATTTTCCTAGAAAATTGAAGAGGAGAAAATACTTCCAAATTCATATAAGGCCAAAATTGCCAGAAGACATTAAAATGGGGTAGGGGGAAGTCCCAAACCTACATACCAATAACCCTCATGATCACAAAAACCAATATTTTCAACAAAACATTACCAAATTTAGTTTAGCAATATATATTTAGTTCATAGTTATATAGAAAATTTTTAATATATCATGATCAATTTTTTTTTCAGATCAGAAATGTAAATCTGGTTTAACATTGGAAACATTAATCCATAAAATTTAACATATAAAAAACTAAAAGTATCATTTCAATAGAGTAGAAAAAGCATTTGATAATATTCAACAGTCGTACCTGACAAAAACCCTCACGAACAATGAATACAAAGAACATAGTCATCCTTGTAAAACTCATCCACAAAAGATTTGGAGCTCGGATTATAGTAAATGGTGAATGACTGAATGTATTCCTTCTATGATCAAGATATGTGATCTCTAAAATGTGACATACTTAGGAATACATTTGAACAAATATATGCAAATTTAATATCCTGGAAAATGAAATCATTGATGATAACAATTAAAGAAGAGTCAAATTAATGGAGAAATATATCATGTTTATGGATTGGAAAACTCATTATTGTTAAAATGTCTATTCTCTTAAGAAATGATCTATTGTTCAAGGCAACTTCAATCAATATCCCCACAGGCTTTTGTAGAAATTAGTAAAATTGGGTGCCTGGGTGATTCAGTTGGTTAAGCAACTGCCTTCAGCTCAGGTCATGATCCTGGAGTTCCGAAATCGAGTCCCGCATCTGGCTCCCAGCTCTGCGGGGAGTCTGCTTCTCCCTCTGTCCTTCTCTCATGCTCTGTCACACTTTCTCAAATAAATAAATAAAATCTTAAAAAAAAAGAAATTAGTAAAATTATTCAAAACTTATGTGAAAATACAAACAACCTAACAAAGCCAAACCGACTATGAAATAGAGAAACAAAATCTGAGGTCTTGCACTATGTAACTTTAAGACTTGTTTTATTATTATAAAAGTACAGTAATTAAGAGAGTGTGTTGTTTGCAAAAAAGGTATACATATAGATCAAAAAACATGACCAGGGTGCCTGCGTGGCTCAGTCAGTTGAGCATCTGGCTCTTGATTTTGGCTCAGGTCATGATCTTAGGGTCCTGGATGGAATCCTGCATCGGGCTTGGAGGAGTCTGCCCCTAGAGTCTACCCCTCCCCCTGCTCGTGTTATCTCTCTCTCTAGCACAAAATAAATAAATAAAATCTAAAAAACAAAACAAAACAAAACAAAAAACAAAGAAACATGATAAAGTCTCTAAATGGAGTCCTAAAATATATATGGTCAATTAATCAACAAAAATGCCAAAACAATTCATTCACAAAAGATAGTCTTTCCAACAGAGTGCTAAAACAATTGGATAGATAAGCACTGAGTATCTTGACCCAAATTGACTCAAAGTTGATCATAGACCTACACATAAGAACTCAATCTCTAAATATTATTGAAGATAATAAAGGAAAAGTGTTAGTGACACTGATTTTTGCAAGTTTTCTTGAATACAGAATAAAAATCATGGACTATAATGGAAATAATCAATTAGCTGGTTTCATCAAATTGAAAATACATGCAAAACACGTATTTGATAATAGGCCCACACCCATAATATATAAAGAATTCTTACAATTAAAAAAAAAAATCAACCCAAGTTGAAAAATTGACAAATGATTTGAACACTTCACCAAAGAAGACATATTTTTAAAGACACAAGATTATTAGTTATTAGGGGCATGTAAATTAAAACTACAATGAGATATACTACACACTCCCTAGAATGGCTAAAATTAAAAAAAAAGATTATGTCATTTAGAGTGAAGATAGGGAGAAACCGTGTATCTTATATACCAATATTTGGAATGTAATATTGTACAAAACACTTTGGAAAGCACTTTTTTTACTGTTTCTTAAAAAAGTTAAAGATACACTTCCTTTCCTAGGTATTTACCCATAAAAAATAAATGCACATGTCAACACAAAGACTGACTAAAATGTTCACAGCAGCATTATTTGTAATAGATCCAAACTGGAAAGAAGCCTCATGCTCATGAATATGTGATAGATAAATGAATGGTATATCCACAAAAGGGAATTCTACCCAGTAACAAAAATGAATTGCTTATTTTTATAGGAAATATGGCCAAATATAAAAATAATTATCATGTGTGAAAAAAGTCAGACCAAAAATTCTACGTATTTTTCATTATTTTTCATTGTCTCATATAAAATTCTGGAAAATGCATTCTGTAGTGTGGAAAGCAGATCAGTGATTAGGGATAAAGAGCGAAGAGGAGAAATGGTTGGGTTTCGAAGGGTAAGAATAAAACTTCTGGGATAGATGTATATATGTTTATTAGCTTACGTGTTGATAGTTTCACTAGTGTTTACATATTTCAAATACATGCAGTTTGTATATCTCTATAATCTGAAAAAAGTATGAAAATACAGGCATACTCAGTTAATGTGTGACTGTGATTAATTGTTATAGTCATGGAGAAAATTTAAAAATTTTAACCAAAATTTTAAATAATGTTCATTTCCTTTGGCCCATTTTTCAACATCTAACAAATTAATGGAAGAATAAATAATAAATAACCATAAGAAAAATTAGAAAATAATGATTTGTCTTTTTTTACCTGAAAGTATAGTCTGGATTACTACAAATACATAGTGATTGTCTTTACAGTGATTATTAAAGTAGTCCAAACATAATCTGCTGAATTATACTCCCACCTCAGGACATAACTTGCTCGTATTTACTTTAAAATGCTAACTACAATTTACATTTAAATGCTTTTATTTTTATTTTTTTTTTACATTTAAATGCTTTTAGAATGCTTAACACACACCACAAAATTAAAGCTTTTAAACAACAATGTGTAAACAATACTGATAAATATATTTTTCTAATGAAGTTACCAAAATATTTATATCTATCTTCTTTGTTTTAAGTACCGCCATCAGGAAGACATGTTATCACAATTTAATGAATAAATTTAATGAAGATTTTAACAATTGTTGAAAGCAACTGAATGTAAATTCTAAAGTGAGATATATAGATATAGTAATATAAATATTGAAGGTATAGATATAGCTAAAATAATAGATTATATATTTTTATTATCTTTAAAAGAATTTATGATAGGCTTTAATGAGAATAGAAAAGAGAAAATTTCTATTCTGGTCTGATTTAAACCCCTTCTTATATTGTTCCAAAACTGTACATCTTTTTCTCTTTGTCCCGACTTTCTTCCCTTGTGTAGATCTCCACTGAGATATTCTTCCTGTGAAAGTGAAAAATATATACAATGATAAAAATATTAGATATTTTTGCATCTCTGGTGTTTCTAGGGAATTTTCATTTGTGTAGTTCAGATCACCAATCTATTTTTATATAACATGAAGTTTTGGTGTTTAATGTTAAAGGGGGGAGAAGAGAAAAGTTAGAATTAATAATAATAATACTTAAAATAATTATTAGATAAATTAGCAGTCTTTACTCCCATCCAGGACTAACTGATGAGCAACAACTTTTCTTGGAGCCTTCAAGAACTGAGGTCACTGAGTAAACTGCCATCCTGCAATCCTGACAGACAGCTCATCCAGAGAGATACAGAAACCAAGATCAATTTAACTAGAGCAGAAGCTGTTGAGGAATAAATTAATGAGGACACTTAAATCATAATTTTTTTTTCTTAAATCATAATTTGATGAATTACTGGAGACTGAGTTGAGACCAGCACAAGAAGAAGAAACTCACTTAGAGGTTTACCAACAATTTCTTGAAGTTACTTTCTGGAATGTTTACAGTGTACACTCACTAGATTTTTACAGTGGATATCTAAAAAAAATCTCTTCTTACCTTTAACAGGAGAAAGCAAGAGCAAGAATTATGAAACAATCTTCTCCATAGCAATGGGCTACTCTCCAGGGCAAAAAACTTAGCCAGCATATTCTGAAATTTGCTCTTGGAGTGAGGAGAAATTTCTCCCAACCTATATCTCTTCGAGTCTTGCTGCCTCACTGAAGTTGGAGGGCACAGTCAACAGGGCTCATGGCTTTATATCACTTCAGAGAAATGGGTTGGGAATAGAACAGCCAGGTGAAAAAAGTAGAGAGCAGCAGAGGAAAGCTATGGAGAAATACTTGTGAAGGATAGACCTCCCACACAAAGTTGTAATACATGATTAAAGTTTAATCAGAAGTTTATAGAATGTTCTTCCTCCCCTTTAAAGTATCAGTACAACACACATGGGGGTGGAATATAATAATTCATAAAATAAGAGTAGCTGAAGACAATCTCTGTGGAGAAGCTCATGAGGAAGTCAATATGGGAGACAAACAAACGGCTAATATAGGAATTTGGAGCACCTGATATTGTCAAAGAAAAATTGCAATGGATGGAGTTAAACAGGCAAGGAAGACTTTATTTAAGATTACTGCAAAAGAGGAGAGAGATGAGCTCATCTCTGTTGAAACAAAAGGCAAGAGAGTTTTTAAGCACTGAGGTGAGCTAGTGGAAATGCAATAAAGTATATTTATTATGGGATTTATTCGAAGTAAGAAAGGCAGGTTTATCATTTAAAAATTAATGTAGTCCATCATACTGTATCAATTGAAACAAAATAATCATTTTATGGAATCTAACACTCATTCATGAGAAAAAAACCTTCACCAAATATGAATAGAAGAAGTCCTCAACATGATAAAGAATATTGGATGTTGAGGAACTCAGGAAGAGATGTTTTGCAAAATTGAATCTTGAATCTTGTAAACCATTGCAACCCAGCTTCCACACAATACTCCATGTGGTGTGTGTGTGTGTGTGTGTGTGTGTGTGTGTGCACGTGCGTGCGCCTGTGTGAAATTTCCATGTGTTGGGAATTGTCTCAAATACTGGGGAGATAAGAGAACAATAGAATATGTCCCCCTTTGTGATAGGACATGCACAGTCCATGGGGAGATACTGACATTAAACTAATAAATGAATAAATAAATCCAATAATTTCCAAAACACTAAATATATAAAGAGAAAAAAACATAATGCTGTGATAGAGAGTGACTTGGAGGCTTTTATGATCAGGAAGATTCTTCAGATAGTTGTCACTAAAGCCTTTTCTGTGAAAGTGACATTTGAACTCAAACTTGTCTGATATCAAGGAACAAGCCTTGTTGAGAGCAGTATGCTCAAATAGCCCTGGGGTGAGAACATGCTCAGTGTATTTGAGGAGCAGAAATAAGCCTGCAGGGAGATGGGGGTCATTAAAGGAAACTGAACATTGAGAAAAGAGGAAGAAGAAGAAGAGAAGAAGAAGAAGCAGCAGCAGCAGCAGCAGCTGCCGCCCGTATGACAGGTGGGAAATGAATGGAGAGAACTGTAAAAGCTGAGGTTGGAGGAATAGGGCAGATTACGTAGAACCCCTTTAAGTATGACATGCAATTTGAATTTTAGTGCTCAAAGTCCACAGTATATTAGGGTGGAACATTTGCCTCCAGAGAAATAGTTTTAGGGAAAGATTACAGAAATATATAAGGATATCCGTACTCGGCATTGGAAGAAACAGCAAGTTAACACAGAAACCCTTGTTCTCCACATTTTCTTATGCTATCTAGTATTAAAGTAACGAGTTTGCAACATTGCAATGAACATCTTCAGATTTTGATGAACAACCACAAATTTCATTTTACATACAAGATAGAAAATTAGGGTTCTTCCAATTGGTAAAAGCAAATTGTGTTCCTTACTCTTATGTCTAGACAGAACTCGGTATCTAGATAATATCAGCGACTTGCATTTGGACACACAGTGATATTTTCAACAAGTTTTCTAAACAATTATTTTCATTGATTAACATAATTTTTCTATGAGATAGTCAGAAGAGCTTTTTTTTTTTTAATATTTCAAAATCAAAATGAAGAAAGTGAGGATCAAGGAATTCTGGTGCCAAGACCATACCAAATGCATCTTTTCTACTTCTTTCCATGTTAATCATATCACACACTTCTATGATTTATGTTTATTTGAGACATATCAATTATTTTTTCAGTGCTATTTATCTCATTAGATAAAAAGTAATGGAATTTAACAAGTCAGTTAAAAATGGATTCAATTGCCATATTTAAAACCTGCTCAATTCATTTTCCTCATAGTGCTCTACTCCTATGTACTGCTGTTCCTATAAACTTTGGTTCTGTGAATATCCCTATTACTTAAATTATAAGAACCTGTTCAAATATTAAAGTCATCCCACAGAATATTGAGTCATATCCACAGAAGCAGCCATGATTTTCTACTTCAGTACTTGGTTTTATGTAAGATATTCTGAAAATATTTTATTTCATTATAGAAGTAGCCTTCACTTAGAAACTTATAAATGTCATTTTGACAGCTGCGCTCTACTGTGCTGTGGTATTTCAATGAGATATCGTATAATTAAATTATCTTGATTATCCTTCAAAGATATGAAGAGCTCAAAAGCTCTAACCATTAATGGAAATAATTTAAGGACTAAGGGAGAAAAACTGGATACTATGAATGATTGTAAGTTTCTTAATCTATGATATTGAATAGGGTTTATAAAATTGGTATTATTTATCTATTATGTACCTATCTCTTGTCTGCACTAAATATAGGTGCAATACATAATCCAATGACATACAAACATTTATTAAAACTAAGAGAACTTTTCACTTCTCACTGCTGCCCTGGCTGCTTAAGTCTACTATTTCTCAACTCCTCTTACCTTTGGGAGAAGGAGTTTGTAGTCTGATTAGAGTTCAGGTTGTCTTTCTTTCATATTTTACAAGTAGAAAGGAATACTGTTAATTTTCAACGCTATAAATTAAATGGTACTTTGATTTCAATTCAGAGATTTCCCCATATGTGTAGATTTCCACTAAGAGCCCTCTTAAGAGACAATATAACTGGAAGGCTAAATTCAGGCATTCTTGGACCCCTGATCCTCTTGCTACTATAATAGCACAAAAAGTAACCTGGACCTATACTTGGATTTGTGACACACTCAGGGGGGAATAGTTATAAAAATGGAAGACAATTTACCTGCCTTTGAAATATTCACAATTTTACGTGGAAGACACATATAAATAATTAACTATTGTTCTATAGGCACCAAACTATAGGGAAGAATATTTTATTCTGCTTGTGTGTACAGAACATGAGGAATACTTCAACTGGATGTGATTTTTGACTTTGACTCTGAAAGTGAATGAATTTTTTTCTAGATGTAGAAAAAGAAAAAAATATAATAGGATAAAAGGAGTAAGTTTGAGCAAATGTTTTAATGTACATGGTATTTAAATAAACAGAGGAAGATACAATAAAGGTTGGAACAGGAAGTGAAGAGAGAATCAGGCAATGCTCTCAATAGATAAGAAACACGTTTTAGGATAATAATAATGTCCTGTAACTAAGAGGAAAGAGTGAAGCAAAGAAAACTCAAGTATTTCTGTATGATAGAGATCATGTTGGATTCTAAATGGGAAATAAAAGAAGGGAAACATGTTTGGAAGGTGGTTTATGAGAAACTCTTAGAGAATAACTTGAGGAATTGGTTCATAGCTAACTGAAGAAGAATGGACAGTTGGAAATGAATGTATGTTGCTCAGGATGGAAGATAGATTTTAAGATATGAATTTGGAAGTTATGTTTTAGAAGATATACAGAAAGGTTATGCACTTCAACAAGGTGTTTTGGTAAGTTGTAGCTTAAAATACTCTATGCAAGAATACTGTAAAAGTATTGAATTGAAGGACAAGGAAGAACAGAAGATGTAGATAAAGCCTTCAGAGACTTACTAGATTCTCCTTTTTGAGATTCAAGTAACCAGAAGTAAGCCAGATGCACAATCAGGAACAGGAAATGAGCTTCAATCAAAATCATCACCTGGTTAAAAAAAAAAAAATAGCAGTGGGTCAGCCCCAGGATAAACAGGGTGATCACAGGGTATTTCTGAGTCTATGAGGTGGCAAATATTAGCATCTCTCCATGTAAAAGATTTTCCCCATGTAAATACATCTGAGGAGCTCTAATATTGTCTGGGAGTCCAGGCCAGTGTGAATGTGGAACACTTAGCAGAACACAAGCCTGAGTTGTTTCCTGCTACAGAGACATTTCTTTGGTCTTAGTGTCTGTGCAAGGGGAAAGTCTTTTTTTTTTATAACAATAAGGATTTAGTATAAATCTTCAAAGACCATACTCTTTTGTAAAGTGAGATTATACTAAGTATAGGAGATGCCCAAGTAAGAGGCAAAGGTCACCATCAATACAAGCAAGAGAGGTGGCTTAAAAAGCAACCTAAGTAGAGGGCTAGTTTGAGCTAACTTTGTAGGAACTATGAGCAAAAGCAAGGTGTGATGAAAATTAATCTGATTGTGTCTGAAGGTTAGATTGACATGTTGACAGTAGGAAAAGGGAAGAGGAAGAAATATAGGATTGGTCAGAGTGTGCTGTAAAACTTCTCATGGAAAATGAAAAAAAATAAAATACTTCATCAGCAAAGTTCAAGGGTATGAGAAGAAAATATAGGAAAAAATACTGCAAATAAGGAAATCTACAACAAAAGACCCAGAAAGTGAAAAAAGTTTGATGAGAAAGCTTCCTATAGTATATGAGAACAGAAGGACAATGAAACTCAAACATCATCAAATGGTCATTTATTTAGGAAGCAAGCAGAGACACCTGAAAAATAGTTCATTCTCATGTTGGGTATGTAATGTTGTAAAAGTTATACTACTACAAGAAATATCATAGTAAGTTGGGCAATTAAAAATGTGTCCTAAACATGGGAAATATAACAAGTGATATAATAATGTTTTGTATCAACAACTGATAAAATGCACATTAAACAAAATAGTCTCCTCATGCAGGTAAAGACTGAGGGCTTGCTACCCATTAGAATGAATTATAGATAAATGACTGGTTTGAAATAAATTACTTCGATAGGGAAATGCCCTGGCATTTAGGGGGCAAGCAATTAATTTTCTACAAGTGAGGCTATATTTTAGAGAGCATTGAGGAGGGAAATGACAGAGTTTTCAGAACTAAATTCTGGAACTTTAATTCATTTCTACATAGCTTCTGCTTGGAGCCATCCATAAATATTTCAAAATATGTTCTTATGTCCACTAAAATCCAGAACAGGAAACTCTATGTAAACTTAACAACTATATATAAGAAAGCTCAGCTGTATACCTTGCAGAAGAAATAGAACTTCACACACCTGGGTCTTGGTTATCTGTCTATTTGTATGCTTTCAGTCATTAAGCAGTTTGTGTTGTGTATACCTGATAGGATAAGAAAGGATATATGATAGTTCCTATCATCACACCTATGAGCAATACTCAGACTAATTTATAAAAATTGATGTCACATACATGAAATTAGAAGTCGACTTTATTTTGAAAGAACAATGAAGAGGAATTGTCAAACCTGATGTCTGTTCTGCCTTACTGTCCATGAAGGTGTTTGAACTTGGTGGGTGTATTTAACTGATCATAATAGGAAATCATTTTACATCATAAAAAGTTTTGAAAGGGTGCCTGGGTGGCTCAGTCGGTTAAGCATCTGCCTTTGTCTCAGGTCATGATCCCAGGGCCCTCAGATTGAGCCCCACTTCGGCAGGGGGCCCGCTTCTCCCTCTCCCTCTGCCTGCCGCTCCTCCTGTTTGTGTTCTCTCTCTCTGTCAGATAAATAAATAAATAAAATGTTGAAAAAAAAAGTTTTGAAGTTGTTGCATTATAGGCACATTATATGCATCATCAAAAGATCAGCCTAGGGATGCCTGGGTGGCTCAGTTGGTTAAGCATCTGCCTTTGACTCAGGTCATGATCCGGGGGTATTAGGATGGAGTCCCACACTGGACTCCTTGCTCAGCGAGGAGCCTGCTTCTCCCTCTGCCTGTTGCTCCCCTTGCTTATGCTCTCTCTCTCTCTGACAAATAAATAAAATCTTTGAAAAAAAAGATCATCCTGTTTACCCCATAATTATTAGAGAGTATGAAGAGTAGGAATTCTGGATATTTTACTTGTTGGTCCTCACTTGAATTCTCTTGAAAAAGCCATTATAAAATCCTAACAAAGATTTCACTTAAGCTAATCTTCCAACTCTCCCCAATGTAGGTATCCTGTCTTCATGGGAACAGGAAATAACCCCGATACATAGTTTTCCTTATAATCAAGTTAAAATACATAACAAAACACATGTTCAGACATAATCAGCAGGAATTTGTTATAAAGGCCATCTGATATTTGCCAGTATGTTTTGATAATTTCAAGCTACCCCCGGGAATTTCATATGTATCTCAAAATTATTCACTAGAGTAGGAGACTGAGAAAATATATGTACATTCTCAGAATAAAGGATGTCTCAGGCTTGGGGGAAAAACAAGCCAGGATATCCATTTCTACTTATATAAAATTTTGGATTTTAAAATCTAGGCAAATAGCACATTATCTAACCCATTTTGTTACATTGTGAACTTATTTGCTTAAGAAGATAATTCTTCTCTTCTTCTTGTAGGTAAATCCCTTAGCACTTTATCATACTTGTTATGAATATATTGTGAAAAATATCTATAAAAATGCACACTGAGTAATATTTACACTTATTGTATAATTATGTATTTCAGTAACCTTGTATTATGAGATGTTTTGGGTTATGCTTTGGAAAAGATGTAAAATATAGCTTTCTTGTCTATAACTATTTGAACAAAGATTATGTTCATGTTCATTTCTGTTTATGTAACATAATTCTCTGAGACTCCACATGAACAAAAACAAAACATGCAACCAGAATCAAAAACCTTAAAGCATAGTTTTTACAAAACTTAAGTTCACCAAGAGAAAGTAAGATAATTTTCTCTTTTATTTCATAAGACACAAACTCCCTAAATTAGATAATAAAATCAGAAACTTTATGTGTCTCTAGGAAAAAAAATGATTAAAGTAAAATCAGTCTAAATTAATCCAACATTCTTTTAGGAGTAATATATGAACAATATAATCAGCTAATAAATAATTCTTAAAATGAATTTGGAAAGTATAAAGAAAAAGAAAGGTGGAAAATTAATGTTGCCAAAATGTTGAAAGCTTGTTATTTTTGCATGATAAATTCAATAGTGAAATTATACATCAATTTATATATATTGATATGAGTGAGATACATTATGCAAAAAATATTTGCTCTTTAAAAATATGTGCTTTTTTCTGTACAAAACAAAAAAAATCGTATGTAAAAATGATTTTCATTAGTATATTATTCTTTTTACATCTATATCATATTTACCAGGACCAAAACTGAGAGTTATTGAATTTATGTGGTTTGTTAACTCTAGCAGGAACTGTTTTGTCAAGATACATTTGATGTTGCACTTTTAGAACAATAATTTATATGAAATGCAAATGGAAAAAAGTGACTTTTTCAGGTGAAGTAATAAGAGTAGCAGCTGCCATAGAAGATATATACATATATTCTGTAACATAGATGAGTGTATAAAATAAATTATATGTTAATATATAGTTTCCCTTACACATCTATCTGGCTTATCTCTTGTCCTTATATTTTCTGGTGTATATAAGAATTATATATACTACTATACAATTACAATTGTATACAATTGAATACAATTGAACTGACTTCTTTCTGTCTACTTTCACCTATCTACTACAGTGTTTTTTCCTAAAATGCAACTATGATTAAATCATTCCCCTCATAGAAGCTATCAGTGATGCTCTATTGGCTCAGGATAAAATCTATAATAATGAGCAGGCATAGAAGGCCTTTTATGATCCTACCTCGCCTACAGTTGCTGAGCTAATTTCTAATCATACCTGTATATCTATGCATATACATAAATATACACACTTACATTTTTACAGTCCACAGAGTATCTTCTCATAGTTGCTAATCTTTATATATATATATCCTTTGCTCTATTGTCCATTGATTGTGTCTTTTAAGCTTTAAGACTCATCCTGAAGGTTAATTTATTTTTCTCGGAACTTTTGGCAATTGATTACAGTTTAGTTGAGCTACTTGTTCTAATAATTCTCTGTTCATAGATCTGTGCAAACTATTATTGTACTATTTTGTGATTAATTTACTTTTCTCCCTACCTCATGGAAAGCAGTGTTTGTATGCCTTATTTAATATTCCAGTGCTAGGAACATATGTTCCTAATATGTGAGTAATATATATTTATGTTTATTAAGCATCTCATTTACTCTTCACAATACCTATAATGTTGGTTATTATCACTGTAATTTTATAGACAAAAATATTTTTTAAGATTGCATTAATAGAGTTACTGAGATTTGGACTCAGTTTTTGATATTTCCAAACTTTTTTTGTTCTACTACATTGCTAAATTAATATAACTGAATAAAATTTAGCAGTTCATTTTTGTTCTTTATTTCATTCATGGTGCTATTTACTGGAAAATAGACTTTCAATGCCAATGTTAGGGAAGTAACTCTTCCATATTTTTCTAAACTATAAGCTGTTTGCAAAATCATGGGACACCTTAGGTAAAGCAAAACTGTATTCAGAGTTAGAGGCAGTAAATCAAGGCTGATCTACTTATCTATCTTTGATTTATGATGGATGAGCTCTTTTTCCATGGATGTTTGAGCAAAGTTGTTTCACTCACCCACGGATGATTTATTTTGGGTGATCCACTTGTCCAATGAAGATTTATTGCAGAGGATCCACTATCCAGTGTGATTAAATATGTGCAGTTGTCTTGTCTGGAGGTAAGCAAGGAAAACTGAGACACATATGCACATCTTCTCCCAAACTGAATTCACCGAGCCTAAGTAAAAACCAGGAAAGTAAGTTCTTGTCTCGTGAAATTATGGGTGGCCCCTTTGCAATATGTATATTTTATTGTATTATTTTATATTTTATTACTCTGTGTCATAATGGAATTATAAAATTATTAAATTGTTTTTGTCAACCCTAGTAGGCTAAAATACTATTTTAAGTGAAATTTTGAGCAAATGATGTACTAATCTATGTTAGTGCAGAAATTTATAAATGTATTTCATAATGACTGATTAAGAATTCTGAATTAGGGGGACGCCTGGGTGGGTTAAGTATCTGCCTTCAGCTCAGATCATGATCCCAGGGTCCTGAGATGCAGCCCCGCATAGGGCTCCCAGCTCTGTAGGGAGTCTGCTTTTCCCTCTGCCCTTCACCCCACTGGTGCTCTCCCTTTCTTTCTCAAATAAATAAATAAAATCTTAAAAAAAAAAAGAATTGTGAATTAGGTCTGTTCAGTATGCAAACTAATGAATTGTTTCAATAAACGTGTATTTAGTGATTAATTCTTGTTACCTGTCAATCATTAAAAAATCACTATATATTTTTCCCCAAAAATTTCACACCTGTATTTATATTTTTTATAGTTGAATAAATTTATTTTATTTTATTTTATTTTTTCAGTGTTCCAAGATTCATTGTTTATGCACCACACCCAGTATATATTTTTCTTTTCTATGTACATATGTTCCTTTCTCCCTGTAGAACTTTATCCAATTTTTGAAGACATTAGTTTCTCCCCAAAACATTTAAGCTCATTTAGAATTCCCTTTTGTCGTTTTTAAAGATAATCCTATTCCAATTTTTTCCCTCATATATTTAGGCCCTTAATGCTGAAGCAGATTTGTTGATAACTGCTATAAGGATTGATGTAAAAGTTGTTCGCTCATTAAGGGTCAGCGATCAGATTTAGCTAGATTTTAAAGGATGATTTCATGTGGTATAGGATCAAAAAGCTCTAAAGAAACCAATATAGATCGCCTCTATTCTTTTCCTCCGTCTATTTGGCCTCTTTATCTATCATAGGAGGATATTAACTGAGGTTAGTACAATTTCATTTCAGAGTACTGTTGATCCCTCTAGTTACTTACGTTTACCTACATGACTGCAACTTGATTCATGTTTTATTCTAATTTCTTCTGAAGGTTCCATGTTATGCTAATGTATCTTCAATTCATATATCTATATATATGTATCTATATTTATATCTCATCTATATCTATTCTATCATCTATGATCTATCTTTAAATTTTCCTTGTAAAACATAGTATATATGCTTTCTTTTAGGTTTCAGGAGCTAAATGACTTTCATAATTTACCAAAATCATTGTTGATAACTGAAACCAAAAATTACTGGCTTATTCAGAATTGTAGTATTTGTTGTTTTCTGTACTACTTCTTATTTATGTTTTCTTTCAATATTTCCATCACAATTTGATGGCAGTCAGGCAATATTGTCTCCTAATATTACATGAAAATGTCCTAAGTGAAAGGGAAAACCTTAACCTTTGCCTTTATACTCTTCTACATGGTATATTTATGTTTAACAAATAGGAATATTTTTCTTTCTTTTTTTAGCTCTTGAGAAAAAAAAAGAAAATTTTGCTCCAATATGCTAGTTGTAATTCTTTCCTAATTATGTCATTACTTCTCTGAATTCATGCTTTCAAGAAACATATTTCCCAGAAGCTTTCTGTTTTGACAACTGCTCTCAGAAATGCTTATTTATTACAAGATTTCCTTTTCTTTTTTCATTTTAAATTAATATACTTTAATTTTTAAAGCAGTTTTGATTTTACAAAAAAATAAACAAAAACTAGAGTTACCTCATACTCCCTGCCCCTCACATGAACTATCTCTTTTCCCACTATCAGCATTCTACACCATTATAATATCATGCAGAATAGTTTAATTACCTTAAAAATCCCCTGTGCTACACCTCTCTATCCCTTCCTTCTTCATTCTGAACCGTATGGAGACTTTTCAAAATGACTTTTTTCAATTGTCAATATGCATTTAACTTTCCTCCCAGACTTGATAGCCTGCCTGCCTTCCCCCCTCCCTCTTTCTTTTTTTCTTTCTTTCTTTCTTTCTCTCTCTTTCTTTCTTTCTTTCTTTCTTTCTTTCTTTCTTTCTTTCTTTCTTTCTTTCTTTCTTTCCCTCTCTCTCTCTTTCTTTCTTTCTTTCTTTCTTTCTTTCTTTCTTTCTTTCTTTCTTTCTTTCTTTCTTCTTTCTTTTCTCCCTTCCTTCCTTCCTTCCTTCCTCCCTTCCTTCGTTCCTTCCTTCCTTCTTTCTTTCTTTTTTAAGGCTTTAATTTTTAGAGCAGGTTTAGGTTCACAACAAAATGAGAGTAGGGTACAGACACTTCCCATATGCTCACTGCTCTGGTATTTTGTTGCCATTGACAAATCTACTTTGACAGATCGTAATCATGCTAATTCAAATGCTAATCTCTTCATGAGACACACTCACAGACAGACCCAGTAATATTTTACCAAATGTTTGGGCTTCCCGTAGTCTTCAAGTTGACACATAAAATTAACTATTACAAGGTTTTAGGAACTAGTACTTGATATGAATGTTGGTTGTGTGTAAATGACTTGCCGTTTTCTACCTATGAATGTGGCTGCATGAGGAGGTGTTAACAGGCTTAACTGCATTATCTTGTAATCATAAAAGGAAATGTTAAAATGGTGAAGATAGCTTAGCACAGAAATGGAAAGTAATTTGATGATGTCACAGTGCCCCTAGTTTAATCATCCTTGAAACCACACAACCTCCACATCTCTTGTCATTTGAGATATTAATCTTATTGTTTATTTAAGCTTTATCCGAAAGAATCCAACTAATCCAAATGTCCATCCATAAAGTACTAGAAAAACAAATTACAGTTTATCTTCATGAAACCCTTTTCCTTGGTTAAAAAGATTGAATGGGATGACTATGTGCTATCAGATAGGTCATTCTGTTGTATGGATAAACACAGAGTTTATGATACATATTTATATAAACTCACACATACCATATGCCTGGTAATATATGTTTCCTAAAGTGTATATGCATATGATATGTATTTTATATGTATGCATGCATGTATATGATATGATATAGGAAGTGATTTGGAGGAATATACACTAACCGGACAACAGAGAATGTGTTTAGAAAATGTGGTGGGGACTGGGATGAGGAGTTCTTCAAAGTTGCCCTCGTATTGACCTACCAGTTAGGAAATATTTAAAGTTTAGAACATGTTATTGTAAAATGCCATAATTAAAATAATTAGAGAAAAATAAAGAAAAATTTAAAATATATTGTATAGAAAAGATAAAAACTCTTCAAGATAAGTACTTTGTAGAAAATGTGTGGGTAGCAGATTGTATGCTACTGAAGGCTTAGGGCAGAGAGTAAGGTAGAAAGTGAGTCTTCTTTATGTGCCAGTCATGCAAATGTTTCTAATCACCTCCATAGAGGTTTGATAATACACCTTGTCTGCGTTGCCAGGAAAGGCAAAGCCCGCTGACTTTCAGGGATCCATCAACCTCTGGCCATCATTAACCTCTTATTTGATATTTCAACTTAGAATACCCTAGGCTAAATTTATCTTTAATAGTTGAAAAGTTCAGGGTTAACATAAGAGACAAGTAAGTACTATAATAATTTAGAAACCACTTAATACACTAAAGTAAGAATTTGCCAAATGGTACCCAAGAGGCCTGAAAAAATTAATACATTTTCTAGAAGTACTTAAGTTAATCCCAGGGTGTAGTTAATAAACTGTGAGTCACTATTTCAATTGCAGAAGGAATGCATTTTTGTTAACAAATTTAGTGGAAAGAATCCTTATTATATCTTTATTTGAATTTCATTTTAAAATATTAATTATTCATGTTTTATTAGGATTTTATTTTTTGGCACTTTTTTTCAAGCTAGTAACTTGTTAATACTATTTAAGTTGTGAGCAAAAATAAATCATTACTAGCTTCGTGCTCATGATATTATCTTATAGGCTAGACTGAATCTTTGCAGTTCAATTAATAAACCTATTTTAAAATTATCTAGTGGAATATTAATTCTGCCATAATTTCTTTCTGGAAACTGCAACTGCATTGTATTGATTGAAACCTTGCATGCAGCAAGTGGTTTGATTTATGTTAGGCAAAGAGACAAAGTCTTATCAGAATAAAATTGAGCAAATATAATTTAAAAACACATCTCTAGTAATTACAGGAGTGGGTATAATTACTCACATAATACAAATTAATATAATCTTAATATTTAACAAGTTTTCTGTATTTGGTAATATATAGATGTTGCCTTGATGATTTTGATCTTAGAATTTTCTATGCATCACAATTACCCTATCTGCAATTTAAAAACAATGAATTATAGAGGCTCTGTAAAATATCAGTAGCCTGCAATGTAAATTTACGTAATGGCTTTCATTTCTATGCTTGTTTTTGATAAACCAGTTAATGAATCAAATCCAATTCTCTTTCCACAATGTTTTCTCCAATTCAGAGGTAATATCAACTCTCCAGTCACTAGCCCACCTTGAAGATTTTGAATTTGCCACACTCCACAATTGTGTGAGCCAATTTCTTAAAAACAATCTTCCCCTTTCCCTTTCTCTCTCTTTTTCTTTTTTTTTAAAGATTTTATTTATTTATTTGACAGAGAAATCACAAGTAGGCAGAGAGGCAGGCAGAGAGAGAGTGGGAAGCAGGCTCCCCGCTGAGCAGAGAGCCTGATGTGGGGCTCCATCCCAGGACCCTGAGATCATGACCTGAGCCGAAGGCAGAGGCTTTAATCCACTGAGCCACCAGGCGCCCCTCTCTCTCTTTTTCTTTCTCTCTCGTGCATACATATACATATACATATATATATATATACATGTAAATGAGACACAGATTATATATACACGCATGATATATATATATATATATATATATCATGTGTGCGTATAATCTTCTATTGGTTCTGTTTCTTGGAAGAGTCCTAATACAGAATCCCCTATTGCAGATTCTCCCAAAGTTTAAGGATAAGATTCACACCGCTTATCAGGACATATAAAATCTTTTTATTTTCTTTGTAACGTATCTAATCTCTGTGCCTATTCTTTTACCATATATATTTAATGGTACCATACCAATAGGTTTGCTATTTCTTCGTATTCTATACTCTTGTATTTTATTGTTGATTCATTTTTTTCATGCATCTCTTTTGTCATTCACTTATACATACAAAACATGGCTTTGAGGAACTGTTATTTGCTAGAAACCTAACTGATCTCAATGCTTGGGAAAGCAAGCCATTCACTTGCTGTCCATGCGCCATATGGAAGGAATATTATCTTATCACTTCTAGTCAGATCTGCACAATATGATTATCATTGGTCTCATGCATCTAATGAACACTTGATATGTGTCCAGTATGAACTGAGATGCAGTCAAATATCCATGTATAATTTTTGACTTCCCCCAAACTCAACTACTAATCACCTACTGTTGACCAGAAATCTTACTGATAACATAAACAGTTGATTTTTTTAAATCATAAAATCATAAAAATAAGACTGTATTCTCATAATGGAACAAGCTTGGGAAAAGAAAATGTTAGCAAGAAAATCATAAGGAAAAGAAAATACATTTTTAGTATTGTACTATATTTATGAAAAAAATCCGCATGTAAGTGGACCCACATAGTTCAAACCCATGTTCAAGGGTCAACCAGATATTATTTGTATTCATCTTCATCAAACTTATTAGGTAAGTACTGTAATTTTTTTTTTCCATTTTACAGAAGGAAATACTGAATCTAAGATTGTTTAATGAGTTATTTTTCTAACATCAAGTTGTAAATTTGTTGGAATAGAATTCCAAAGGTGATTTGAAACTATAACACCATCAGTGTCATCTGACATCCGCCAAAAACATATTGGGTGAACAAATTTAAGTCCGCAAAGCAGATATAAAGTTTATGTATTATGATTTACATATGCAGAAATTCAACTTCAAACATTTTGTGCATGGCTTGGAGGATGAGAAGTGCTATGTAGACTTTCTCTCATCTCATCATGCCAGTATTCATGGTCTTTTTGACCTACCCTGTGCTGCTATTCAGTTCTCACAGTTACAGTGGGTCATTAGGCATAGCCTACCTCAAATTTCAAATTCTCAAAATATCTTAGGTTTCTATATTCTCAAAGCAAGAACTTTTTTCCCCTTGAGCTAGAACATTTATTCTTTTTTTTTTTTTTTTTTTTTTTGTTCATTTGAACAAGATTATAAAGGGTTGGAATCCTTGGTCTCCTCTCTGAATTTAACAAATAGATTAGTGCATTCCTAAAACTTCTAAATTTCTTCAATTCTTCCATCTTTACACCAAGCAAAATAACACCTCTACTCCATGTTTAACAGAAATTTCCTTTATTACACAACACACATGACTCCTCTGAGTAAACTACTTTCTGAATCCTCTGCTATTTGGGATGCTGGGATATACTAGTATTTTTTTCCCCTCCTTAAAGCAAAGATTATTTTCAAAGTTCCCTTTTCTTCCCACTTATTTTAAAAGTAAAAATTGCGTAGTGATTTATTTTTTCTCTGCTGAAGTAATATACACCTTATCCTTAATTGTTCAATAGGTTGAGATGTGCAGAGCAAATAATATTCACTATCACAATAAATACTTTGAATTAAAAATTCATTGAACAATGTTTCAAAATACCTTCTATACTTATGGGTTACTTTTCTTTCACTGTTTTGCCTTCTCTCTAAATATTAGAAGATCCGTAATTCTGTGTCTGTTTGTATTTGAAATTTTCTTTCAGGTTTTATTTGTTGTAATTACTGCTTGTTTAAAAAAAGAGCATCTGGGTGGCTCAGTGGGTTAAAGCCTCTGCCTTCGGCTCGGGTCATGATCTCAGGGTCCTGGGATCGAGTCCCACATCAGGCTCTCTGCTCAGCGGGGAGCCTGCTTCCTTCTCTCTCTCTCTGCCTGCCTCTCTGCCTACTTGTGATCTCTCTCTCTCTTTCTCTGTCAAGTAAATAAATAAAAAATGTTTAAAAAAAAACAAAAACATGTCCCCACTAGTGTGGAAAAAGCGGGGTGCTGAATGTTAGAAAATGCTTGCCTCTCCGTAATTTTTATCCAACACACAGCTTTATGATCTGGATGCAAATACTAATATTGTCTGCTACCTTCAACAACCAGGATGCAAGGAGGGAGTGTTATCTGGTCTTGATGTTCTTCCCACTGAATAATCCTTTAATGTGATCAAGGATTCCCTGCAGGTTTTCCTATAGGTTGAGTCAGCTCAAAGCATCCTCATGGCTACTTGCAGTCATCTTGTTCTGTAGATTCTTCTGGTTATATTTCTACATAAAATTATTCCCATCAGTCTTCTGCATTTTAGGAATTACTCAAAACTATAGTTTCCTGGTAACATTTTGTCATTTTTTCTAATGGTGCAATTAATCAATTGATTTATTCATTTTGAAATCCTTTCTTTTTTCTTTTTTCAATGAAGTTAGGGATAGAAGGGAGAAAAAATATTTGTACCCATCTGGCAATCTTGAAACATTCTCCAAGTAATTTTATTTTTATTTTCTAAAACACAAATTTAAAATCTCTTGATTGTTTAAAATCCTTGTCGACTGCCTATAACCCCTATGGTAATAACCAAATTTATTAACACAACACACAAGACTTCCATGTTTCTCCAACTGCTTTAGCTTAAACTCTTGTCAGTCTTAACGCCCATCCTCTGTTAGTCACAGCACACTACAGAGTCTATAATTCTTAAAATCAATATGCTTTTTTTCATCTTTTATGGCAATATTTTTTGTCTGCTCTTTGCCTGTCTTAAATTCTTTCAAGTTTTATAACAC
Source organism: Potos flavus (assembly GCA_028534135.1). Taxonomy (NCBI): domain Eukaryota; kingdom Metazoa; phylum Chordata; class Mammalia; order Carnivora; family Procyonidae; genus Potos; species Potos flavus. Next base: position 154,290,123 of record CM052898.1, read on the forward strand.
CACTTTAATGCCAATCTGACATTATAGAATGAATTCTTTGACTTTTCTCTCAACCTAATGAGATTCCTTCTCTGTGCAATTTTAACATCTTAGGCATATATCTATTTCAAAGCTTGTTATTACATTATGTTGCAATTTTTCACATAAATGTCTCCTTACTAGACTGTTAGCTCCTTAAACAAAGGCTATACCTTAGTTGTCTTCATAGTCGCAGTGCCTAGAGTCTTACAATATATATGCTAAAATATTACTGAATAATTCAATGAACCATGACATAGTCACAAAATATTGCATGTATGGTAATAATATCAACACATGAGGATATAATAACAATATCTCAGTAACAATTGATTTCAGAAAGACTGTGTCATACCAAAATTAATCATAGGAACTTCACTTTAGGTCAGTCTCCACTTTGGTTTTTGTGGAGACAGAGAATAATATTTGACCAAATCTGAAAAGGAAAATTAAATCATTCTGATGAGTTATCTTCACCAATTAGAATAGCCAAAGCATCTTTTATCTTTGTATGTAAGTATTCCTAAAATTTAGTCATCTTATTCCTCTTCTCTGGAATGTCTTTGAATTACCTTCCTCCAGTCCATTGCTTTATATATGTCTTACTAAAACAAAAAAGAAACAACTAAATGCTTTATATATATCTTGTTAAAGCAAAACAAAAAACAAAAATACTGAAAAAAAAACCAACCATATATTTTAAGGTTTAATATTACCTGATAAAATAAATAATTTTTCACTGATAAAGATCACACTTTCCATTTTATAAATAGCTAAATATTATTTTCCCAATCAACTCTATAATTATGTTTATTTAAAATTTGTTTTTCTATTGTTACTAAAGTTTTTAATTTCTCCTCTGCCGGAGAGCCTCTTATCTAAGGAAATATATCTACTTATCTATTAATTGGATATCAATCTCTTACAAAAATAAAAATTTTTGCCAGTGATCACTAATGCTTTGGAAGTTAAGAAGGAGAAAAAGCAAAATATACTTGGAGATAATGTCTTTGAAATATAGATTATTTAGGGACCATGTATTAATATTATATGGGAGTCTTCCCCAAGATCTATCAATAAAATTGAAACTTTTAACATACCAAAATCAATTAGGCAATTGATTAGCATCCTCACAACCAGAATAAAACCTTCCTCTAGGTTTCATGGCATATGTATTTTAGAGTTCACTGTATCCATCAATAAAAATAATCATCTCAACTTTTTTTATTTCAACTTTTTGTCTTAATCATTTTCATAACAAACTCATTGTAGAAGATTAGCTTGTTCATTTCTTCTTTCAAATTCAAAAGGTAAACTCAAAGAAGTACCCACTGGTAAATGCAGCATAATTTCAGATGCAAATGATAACTAAGATTATTAATCATGGAACTGTGAAGATTAGCTTTCAAAGTGTAAATACATATCCAATATTGTGTAGTTTTGTGCTGACATGAAATATTTATTGACAAGGGACAGCTTTTTTTTTCTTCATATAGTTTTTAAATGTTCCAATCCTTGAGCAACAAGAACATTCTTAGTCAAAGTTTTGATATAAAGTTCAGTACAGTTACAACAGAGATCTTAGACATGACAACAAGCAAAGGAGAATGTGACCCTGATGGTGAAGAAATTCAATGGAATTTTGAGGACCCCCTCTACTCTGCTGGATGCTGAACCTTTGTGTTGGGCAAACAGAATTTTATCCATAGTGCAAATACCAAGATCTAACAATTCCATAGTGCTTTTCCTGTCCCCAGTTATGGTTTAAGTGCTTTCAGATATCAGTTCATCATTAGAATCATATTCATTTTTAAAATAAGAGTTGAAGTAACTATTTTTTCAGAGAAGTGAATTAATGCACACAGAGTTAGACAGCTAGGTTAATGGTAGGGTCGAGGATTTGAAGAAGCTAGGGACTCTGTTTCTAGAAAAGTGCTCTTATACCTTAAGCAAAACTCTCTTTCCAATCTACAGATGATATAGATTAATAAAAAGAGATAAATTAAGTAAGAGAAACAAACAAAACCTCATTTAAATTTCTCCCTACTATCTAAGTAAAAGCTTGAATAAAAAGAAACACACTGCATGGGTGCCTGGGTGGCTCACCCAGTTAGGTGGCTGCCTTCAGCTCAGATCATGATCCCAGAGTCCTGGGATCCAGTCCGGCATCGGGCTCCCTGCTGGACAGAAAACCTGCTTCTCCCTCTCCCTCTGCCTGCCTGCCTGCCTACTTGTGCTTTCTATCTCTCTGTCAAATAAATAAATAAAATCTTAAAAAAAAAAACACAAAACACATTGCAATCAAATTTGATTAGTTGAAATTTAGACAATAAATTAATAGGGAGATATAGTGTATATATATATATATATATATATATATATAGTTCAAAAATTGATTTTGAACCTTTAAGTTTCTTTCTTCTTAAATAAAAAATACCACAGGATTGTCAATATGCTCCTGATTCCTGCTCATAGATGTGAAAGTTAACAATGATGTTTAATAATTTGTTTATCCTACTTATGAAGAGTGAAGACATTTGTCTATATTCACATCATAATGAGTTACTTTTACCTAAAAATATAAGTTACAATGGTAAACTGAAATTATTGAATAAAATGTAGAAATTTTTGCCCTATTGTCCTCAAGTAAACTTTTTTCTCATTCAGATGTCTATTGATCTAAGATTTTATTTTCTTCAACTAGACCAATGCTTTTCAATTTATACATGGAATCACATAAGTATAACATAGTGCTAACATGTCTAAGTACATTGGGGTAACCTGGCACAGATTTTGAGGCAATCATATGTAGTTTAGTAAAAAGCATATTATATTAATAGAGAAGGTAAAGTGAAGCACAAACTTTTGAATGTGTTTCATACTGTATCAGATTGCAATTTCAAAAAAATTCATATTTGAAATATGATTACACATTTCATATACATACTTTTTAAATGCAAATTTTTGAGTAGCAAATGGAAGAAAATCCAATTATAACTCTGATAAAACAACAGTAATAAATTATTATTAACCATACTTCCTAAAGGAAAATTGCTGCTTTGAGCTTTCTCAGTAAATATTAACCTATATTCTATACAGTTCTTGAATATTTCATTACATTTAAATGTCCATGAAGAATATATGTTAGTGATTAGTATAATTCGAATAAATTTCAAGAAATAAAGAAATTCATATTGTTTTCAATTTTCTTTTACTTCAATACCTTTTGATAAAACTCTACTTTTGTCTATTAACCCATTATTTTGTCAAAAAAGAAAGAAAAAAGAAAGAGAGAGAGAAAGAAAGAAAGCAAGAAAGCTGTGTTTCGATGAACACTCTCCTGATCAAAAAATGATGAGACTTGGGTGGTTGATCATGTTATTTTGATAACATTTACTACAGAATTTAGATCTGTAGGCGGGCTTTATATAAGGGAACTTTTCTCTTCCTTTACACTCTTCTGTCATTGCCCTTCACATGCGTGCATGTGCACAAACACACGCACGCATACACACACACACACTCTAGTTTTTCCATAAATTTACCTAGTTCTCCATAATATCTTATTCATCTTCAAGTTGTTAATACATTGTTTTGAGTAATTTATTCACAATAGTTTGTTTTGGAAGTTATGTGGAGAATACACAATGCTCTCTATTCAATAAATCTATAGCTATTAATTGAGCAGTACATTATCATAGCTATAGACTCATCAATCTTCAAGAAAAACATTATGGGTTTAATAAACTTCAGGGTAGTGTCTCTCTCATTGACCCATCACCAATACATTAACTCATATTGTCATGTAAAAGTGGCACCTTTCCTTTTTCCATTGATTCATTGGTCTCAAACAAAAAAAACACTGACATTTCTATTATGATCATTACTGACCTAATCTATGGAATATTCTGACAATGCAAGCCAATCAAAATAAGTCAGTATTAGATATCTGTCAAATTGAAAATGCAAATATTCACATTTTAAAGTTTCATAAAATTCCTATTTACTTTCCAGATTTCATAGGCACATGAAACCATTTTATAGAATCTATAAGATCTATTGAAGCAAAAAGTAAACAAATACAGGACAAAGCTAGAAAAGCCAAACAAAACTGGGAACATAGATGAAAAGCTTAAAGGTTTATTTTCTTATTTTGACCAGAAAAAGCAGAGAAAATTAGATTTATATAAATATGTAGTGATTTTTGAAAACTTATTTTCTTGCTTCTGATTGCATTGCATCGTGCTTTCAAGGAAGCTCAGTTCTAGTTTGACCTCTATTAAATCTCAAAACATCCAATTGTTTTCAATGTCATCATTGTTTTCTTTCCCTATAATTTTATGGGTTTTTTTTTAACGTGCTATCCATTCTTTACAAAGTCTCTAGTGTTATATAACTGTAAAATATCATTAAGTGGATGAAAGATTGGAGGAGATTATCTCATTTTCCTTTAACAACTATAGACTTATATTGAATTGATATTTGGTTTAGATTCTCTCAATCTACAGTTATATTCAAACTGTAGATAGATATCTTTCCCTCCCTGAGAATTGAACGTGAGTTGCTAGTGCAGGAAACAGATTCAAAATAAATTGTTCATATCAAAACCCTGTAAGAAACTCCAACACGTATTTTACTATAAAGATATGCAGGGAACATTTAATCACTCTCTTCTGTGTGATGTCGGCATGAGAAGGAAGGAGATGGAGCAGAGTAAGGTTATGTGACCCTTGTCACTAAAGGAGAGGAAGCATTGCATTGATGGATCAAGAAATAGTCACTCTCGTCTGAGTCTTCTGGCCTCTGCAGATGTCTTGTCTATCTGATCACCAGATTTGTTCCTGGCATATGGTGCTATGGTCTATATCTTGGGAAACTCATGATTCTAGGAGATATCCCCCAAAGGGGAGCAATAAATAAAATCCATGAATGTGGGACTCCCTCCTCATTTTATTCACCTTTCCTCCTTGACTCTTTGGGAATTTGATTCAGGAAGAGGTAGTCTTGACACAAATTTCTGGTTACCTATGGCATCTATACTTTCCCCATACATCCCCAGCCTGAAAAATAAGCTTTTCTTTTTCTCTTCTGTTATAGCCACTGAATACGTAATGATCCCTATACAATATATGATCTTTACATTATTGAAGAAATGCTGGGATTTGAGTTGGTTAAGTTTGACACTTGATATGAAAGCCAAGGGAACCCTTGAGAAGAGGAATTAAAAAGTATTGAACACAATTGCTTTCACATGCCAAAATATTATTTCTGTTCAGGTATAATCAGAACATTTCTTAGAGATTGCTTGAGGAGTCACAGGAAGTTGGTAATGAAACTTTGGCCTGGTATTTCAATATCATTGCTTAATCCATACTATGGTTGCTGATTTTACTGAAAGTTTTCTTGGTTCAAGGAGCTATTAGTATTACTGCAGACCTGCCAAGGCTCATAGAAGGGAGAGGAGTGTAGTAAGACAGTAAGCAGGGGTTATTTATGTGAGGCCTAATATTTTCTGGTAAGGAGTTTAGATTTCACACAATTTTGGGTAGGTTAGTTAGTGTTTCAATTTACTCATACTTCCCATATGGGAAATATTCTATAGGGATTGGACAGAAGTTATTGCAACAATTTAGTTCAGAAGAAAGGAAAACAGTGAAAAAGTAGTGGCCTAGACAAATATGAAAATAAGTCATAGGAAGTTGTGATAAGTTTTCTAACATACACTTTGGTAAAGAAGATACATTTTAGAACTGTACAAACATTGCTATGGAAAGAAAGTAAAGGATTGTTTCAATGTTTTGTCCTATGCAATGAGTGAATGGTAGTGCTAGTTGATTGGGAGTGAGATTGAAATGAAGACATGCTAAGACACATATGCCTCTTCAACATTCAAGTGGAGACATCAATTTATATAACCAGGTCTTGACAGAATTACAAAAGCTTCTAAAGTTATTTTCCTCTTAGGAAAGACTTAGATATGTAATAGAAACTTGATTGTTGACCTCAATTCTCATCTTAACCCTTAATGACAGACTGTAATCTATTGAAAAATGAGTTTGAAAACTATTTACTTTACTCTTATTGGTAAGTTATTTTCATAAAAGGCTTACAAACAGTTCTAGAAAATAAAAGAATTATCTTTATTTTTACCAAAAAACCTATGGGTTTTTTAAGTCATATATATATGACTAATATAAGCCTAAGCACTGATCAAAGAATGAATGGATAAGCAAAAAAAGCATAAACATACAGTGAAATATTATTCAACCTGAAAAAGAAAGAAAATTCTATTATATTGAAACTTGTGAACATTATGCTAAGAGAAAGAAGCCAGTCAGTAAAGAACAAATACTATATTTTTCCACTTTTTTAAGGTACTTATAGTAGTCAAATTTATGGAAACATAAAGTAAAATAATGGTTTTCAGAGGCTGGGAGAAGGGAAACTTTGTTTAATGGGAACAAATTCTCAGTTTTACAACATGAAACGGTTCTGGAGATAGATGATGGTGATGGTTGCACAACATTATTAATATGTCTAATACCACTGTATATTTAAAAGTGGTTAAGATGATAAATTTTATGTTAACTATTCCACAATAAAAAGATGGAAAAATTTTCAAAAGAATAAAAAACAGAAAGGAATACCTGCAACAGAAAGATGCCATATATTTATTTTTAAAAAGTCTACAGACCTATTTGAAATGATTTTCAGGGGCACCTGAGTGGCTCAGTGGGTTAAGCTTCTGCCTTCAGCTCAGGTCATGATCTCAGGGTCCTGGGATCGAGCCCCACATCCGGGCTCTCTGCTCAGCAGGGAGCCTGCTTCCCCTTCTCTCTCTGCCTGCCTCTCTGCCTACTTGTGATCTCTGTAAAATAAATAAATAAAATCTTAAAAAAAAAAGAAATGATTTTCAAATGACTTTTACTGGTGTTTTAGAAAGCTAAGAAAATCATAAAATGAATAAATTAATATATTTAGTAAGACTAAACTGTTTCTTACACGTATACAAGTTTTATTGGTTAATAGACGAGAGCAGTAATACAATGGTGATTTGTATTATAAAAACCCTTTCAGCACAAGATACTATACATAATGCATACAATACAGACAGATACACACAAGCACTTACATACATACATACATACATATATTTTAAAACGTAGGGCTTATTACCTTGGTATGGTTTTTATTTTTATTTTTGTGCCCTCGCAGACAAGGAGATAATTGCTATTGAAAATTTAGTTTTTAGTTTTTGCTCCCAGTTTCCAAGAGGAAGGAGCATACCACGCCATGCAGGACCACATGGGGAAACACCAGGACCAGTCAGGACGCAGAAAGAGCAATAGGAAAGCATGAGCAAGAGATTGTATTGGGTTTTCCATGGTAAAGACAAAGGGAAATCAGGGTAAGCAGCCTAGGTTGTCTAGTTTTGAATAATTTCAGTGGGTTCTGGAGTGTAGAGGCTGTCTTGAATTATCTGGTACCTGGTTCTGGGGTAATATTGGGTAAAGAGATAGTGGCCCAATCTGTAAGAGCTTGATTAAGCAGGTAATTGGCTACTGTGGGCTCTGGATTGGTTGGTTTGCACATGAAAGGAAAAGAAGAAATCAAATCAAAATCAATTTTAAAATTATATAAATGATCTTAAATGTTACATAAAAGCGTTTCATCATGGAAAAGAGGGTTCTTAAAATGATAACAAAATCAATAACAACATGCACAAATGGAGAAAAGGGGGAGATCCCATGGTAAGGTTAGGGAAATGGCCTGCTGACGAAACGGACTTTCTGTTTGAGAATGCAAGCACGAATTGTGTCTTTCGTGTTGTGTTTGTCTGACCTGGTTAAAAGACATCTGTCATGTGTGAGCTGGCCAAAAGATCTCAGCATATGCCATTTTCAAATTAGGGATAGGCTGCCAGGATCAGTTCTGGTTGTTTGCCCTTGCCAGCATTTTGTGAAATACATCCTTGTTTTCTCGTTAGAGTTGCCAGTCACCAGCCTGCTGTGAGCCAGACTGAAAGGGTTCCACCTGGGCCTCCATGCTGCCTTACTTCCGGACCTGTCAGGTCTTCTTATCTTCTTTTAACATCTCTACTAACAGCACAGTGAAAAATAACTTAAATAACATTGGGTATGCTGGGCATTCTTTTATAATATTATTATTTTAAAACAAAACCTCTGTATTTAAAATGAAACGATCTGTCTCCAAGATTGACATAAATCTAATAATAATAAAAGTTCCTTCCTTCCTTCCTACCTTCCTTCCTTCCTTCCTTCCTTCCTTCCTTCCTTCTTTTTCCTTTTCATCAGTGGGCTCAATAAGTCTGGTATACTGAAGAAAGGAGAGTTCAAGTCTTAAGAGAAACTTCTGTCCATTTCTCCAGGCAGGAAGCTTCAACATTTCCTGATGGCTGGCCATCCCCATATGCAATTGTTACCCTAACCCTGCTGTGAATGCTAATGGGGGAAAGAAGGAGAGGAAGCTAGATCCACTGAGCCTTGTATTCTCCAGCCAATGGCATACTACCAGCCAAGAGTCTCCTACCTGCTCTGGATGTAAAACAAAATTAATTGTTGGGGTGCCTGGGTGGCTCAGTGGGTTAAAGCCTCTGCCTTCGGCTCAGGTCATTATCTCAGGGTCCTGGGATGGAGCCCTGCATCTGGCTCTCTGCTCAGCAGGGAGCCTGCTTCCCTCTCTCTCTGCTTTCCTCTCTGCCTACTTGTGATCTCTCTCTCTGTGTCAAATAAATAAATAAAATCTTAAAAAAAATAATTGTTCACAAAAGGAAATTTTCCAGTCACTTGTTTACAAACTTGCGATTCTTTCATAGAATTTCACATAAAATTTTAGGTTATCTTGTTTTCTTTGTTTTCCCAGCTTTACTGAGATATAATTGACATGTAAGATTGTGTAAATTTAAGGTATGCAGTGTAATAATTTGATATATGCATACATTGTCGAATTATTACCACCATAAGGTGAGTTAACACATCCAACATCTTACCTAGTTACAATTATTTTTGTGTGTGGTAAGAACTTTTAAAATCTACTCTCTCAGCAACTTTCAAATATACAATACAATATTGTTAACTATAGTCATCATTCTGTACATTGTATCACCAGAACTTATTTATCTTATAACTGGAAGCTTGTAGCCTTACAAATATTTTTCTTTGTCATGTTCTGCCTTTTTTGAAGGAGATAATTTTTGAAACACCTTTGCAAGGTTTTGCAAATTATGTATGACTTTTTCAGTCTTTATAAAATTAATTAATTTCAAATTAATTTGATATGATTATGCTTATTCTGTTGGGCAACGCTTTTATGACATAAAACAATCTCCCATTAGAATGAAACAATCTGAAAGCAAATACATTGCAAATAGTTCAATTTAAAGTAGAAAAGCATTCTCTGGGTAAATACCTAATAGTGCAATTGCTGAGTCATAGGGTAGTTCAATTTTTAAATTTTTGTGGAAACTCCATACTGTTTTCCACAGTGGCTGTACCAGTTTGCATTCCCAACAACAGTGGAGGGAGAGTTCCCCTTTCTTCACATCCTTACCAACACCTGTTGTTTCTTGTGTTGTTGATTTTAGCCATTCTGACAGATATGAGGCTATATCTCATTGTAGTTTGGATTGTTATTTCCCTGACGATGAGTGATGGTAAGTATCTTTTCCATGTGCCTGTATATGTGGAATTTAAGAAACAAAACAAATGATCATAGGGGGCAAAAAAGAGAGAGGCAAACCAAGAAACAGACTCTTAACTATAGAGAACTAACTGATGATTACCAGAAGGGAGGAGGGTGGGGGATGAGTTAAATAGGTGATGGGGTTAAGGAGGGCACTTGTGATGAGCACAAGGTGTTGTATGTAAGTACTGAATAACTAAATTGTACACCTGAAACTAATATTACACTGTGATAATGGGAATTTAAATAAAAAGTTAAAAAATAAATGAAAGCATTAAAAAATCAAGTAGAAAAGCATGTGATTATCTTGATCAGGAAAAACTACTTTATTCAACACCCATTCTTGATTAAATCTGAACATAGCCACAACTTGATGCATTTTGTATCATAATAATGTATCAATATTCAACTACCAAACTACATAATTAAAGTTTTGAATAAAGAAGTATTATTCTGAGGGCACCTGTGTGGCATAGTCAGTTAAGCGGCTGACTTTTGGTTTCAGCTTAGGTCATGATCTCAGGGTCCTGAGATTAAACCTGCATCAGGCTCTATGCTCAGTGCTGAGTCTGCTTGAGATTCTTTCCACCTGCTTTACTCTCCCTCTCTGCTCCTATCCACCCACTCCTATCATGCATGCTTGCACTCTTTCTCAAATAAAAAAATAAAATCTTTAAAAAAGGGAATATTATTCTATAGTTCTAGGAAATCCAATTATAACCTATTGAGAAATAAGAAATAAAAAATTAATTTTGGTAGAAAAAGAACTTCCATAAAAATTAAATAATTGAAATACATTATTTAATAGAGTGATCCTCAGACCCATCTTGAGGTTATTTTCCTGAACTCTTAACTTTCAATATAGTATTATCTCTCAAGTGAATCAACTAGTTACATGTAACAAGTTGGCTATATTGGATTCTTTCTTTCTTAAAAGAGAGATGAGTAACAATTTGGATTTACTGGGATTGTCACATTCTGGAAATAAATTTGCCTTGACTATTCACATTCACTTTGCCAATGCCATTCTCTGAGGACTTGGGGTCACAGGATCCCACATAACATGGCCTCAGACCCAGGGAATCACTTTACAATGAAGGCAAAACAATGAAGGGGACATGGTCACGGGATCAACTCTTTCTGCCTATATTACTCAGCTGCTGACCTGACGGACCTTTGAGGCGGCCCTTTTAAAAGCTCAGGAAAAGTATTACTTTGATGACTATATGATGTGGAGGTGGGATCCTCCGTTAAACCAACAACTACCCATGGTGTTGTTGCTTTATTTCCAGTAACTAAAATACAAGATCTTGGGAACCAAAAAGTAGAAGTAGAAGTGCTCCTTGTCTTCATCATTTTCTTAATCCATTTGGGGAATTTAGGTTTTTCATCTATGCAATTTTTAGTTTGTGGAACTGGAGAACCTGGTGTCCAGAGGTAGAATACTTTCACCAGAAAACACAAGGTCTCCAGTATGTGAAGCATTATAACACTTCTCTCTTCACTGTGGGCTCCTCATGCTGATAGGTCAGGATCCCAAGAAAGGATGTCTTATCCTAGAAGAGTTAATTGAATATTATTTACTCGATATGCTAAAATCACTGCTGCATAATCAGGGCAGTGAAAAGATTGTCTGGAATTCAAGAACTACTGGGGGTACTTACTTGTGCTACCATTCCTTGTGATAGCTGTCATAGGTGCTTTCTGCAATCACTTCCCAAATACATTTTCTGCACCTAACTCTCTACCTTAGGTTCTTTCTCTGGGGGAACTCAGGTAGAGGTGGATAACAATAATTAGCTATGCTGCAGTGAATGCTCACAGCCCCTTTAAGAGTTGGCGCATCCACTTCCCCAGCTGCTATATAGTTTGGTTGCTAACAGCAGTGCTTTCTTGGGAGCTTTGCCGCTCTTCTCCAACAGGTGGACACTACCTTGCTCTCGCGGTAGAGCTCAGCAAATGACCTGGCATTAAGGTAGGATAAACTGTGTTGTATAATTTTTGTTCTAGAACCTCTTTGTGGTATTAGACTAAAGTTAGTCTTTAGAGGAGTCACCACCGGCTGGTTTGCTTAGCATTCCCCTCCTTTTTCCTGCCATCGCTTTATCCCTCACATTGTCCTCAGTGCATTTCCTTAAAAAAGTCACTTGAGTAGATGAAAAAAAAAATTTGCTATCACAGGCTTTGCATCTAGAGAAGGTGAACTAAACCACGTGATATTTCATCTGAGTAAAGCCTTTACAATGTGTGGGAACTCCAGACGCTAGACAGACTGCATAGGAGGAAGGAAGAAAAGAGCTCATTAGGAAAGCAAGTGCAGTTAGAAATTGGCTGTTCCATGTAAAGGAGGCTTATGTCTGCTATTTCAAGGTGTTAAATCCTAAGAGGAAGCAGTGACCTAAACTCCAGAGAGTTTTGAAGGATTCAAAAGCAGAGGGACTTCTATGTATGTTTACAAAGCTGCAAGATTGCGGTCAGAAATGGCTATGTGGTGTTAGTACAGGACCTTGAGTAGATGCATAGGATTTCTGGGATGCATCTCTGGTAAAAGGATGATTCCTTTACACCCATGGTTGACAAGTAGGAAGTGATGATCTTTGCCTTGTAGAGTTCTGTGAACCACCGCATAGAATAGAAACTATAGAATGTTTCCTTGTGTATAAGACAACATAACATAAGTATAATGTAAAGCAAACATAACATAGAGAACCACTAGACCCAAAGAGACCTCATGGAAGAAATCGAAGAACTTTACCAAAGTGACGCACATGAAATGAAAACTAAAGGCCTGAAGAAGAAATTGAGGTCAGACTAATAGATGACACCTGAGGATTGTGACCGGCCCTCCCTGGGAACAGTTTTGCCTATCGAAACACCCACCTTTATTCAGATGAAACTTTGGAGGAAAACAGAATTTCCCTAATTTGCACTGATCTATAAAAGGGAATTAATAGGGAGGTTTTTATTTTAATCAAAGATCATCATGATCATAAGATACATATCTCTAATACTCTAATTAATTTATGATGTAAATAGTTGCTAGGCCATACTTAAATGAAAATAAAATTCAACCAACTTAAAGTTTTAACATCTACTATTGTAAAGCAGGTGATGGCAAGTAATAGCAAAATGCAAAAAAAAAAAACCTGATAGCAAGTGATAGAACTTTGGAAGTATTTATAATAAATGTTTTCAGAAATACATGCCTTAGGGGCATCTGGGTGGCTCGGTGAGTGGGTTAAGCCTCTGCCTTCGGCTCAGGTCATGATCTCAGGGTCCTGGGATTGAGCCCCGCATCTGGCTCTCTGCTCAGCAGGGAGCCTGCTTCCTCCCCTCTCTCTGCCTGCCTCTCTGCCTACTTGTGATCTCTCTATGTCAAATAAATAAAATCTTTAAAAAAACTGCATGCTTTAAATGGGCAAATAGCTGTATTTCTGGAAAGCAAACGTTATTTAGAATCTGAATAAAGTTTCCTCAAGGAAAATATGTTTTAAATTTTTATTGTGATTTATTATTTAAAATTTATTTATTCAATATTAGCTGATTGAATCCTCACTAAAAGTAACAGATGAAATATCAGTTATTCACTTTTTTTGGCCGAGGAACTGGGACTTGATTCCAGGAAAATTATACATGTTATTTGATCATAATTGTTAAATTCTACACTTAAATTCTCCTGTTTCTATTCAAACTCTTGGTTTTTCCAATATACTGTAGCTCTTGCTCTTTTGCCATATTATTTTGTATGAGTAGTAAATCGCTTGGAAAAATGGATATCATGTACAAGTATAGCGTAACTCTTCCTCAAATAAATTTCATCAGAATAAACTAAGTGAGATTATAACAGCTAACACAAAGTAATTACGTTTTGTTTTCCTTTGTGATTTTAAGTTTTGCTATTTTGAATACAACTTCATGGGAAATTTTGTTTTCAAAATTAAAGATATTGTTACTTTGGGTTCTTATAAATAGACTATAATTATATAAAGATATTAATCCAGAAACATATTTTAAACTAAATATTAAGTAATCTAACAAAATGATAATTACTCTCCAACAGGAGACCAATCAAATTTCTTTGTTTTCACAGAGAAAAAAATTGAGGCTTTATATGTAAGGGAATCTTATGTTTCATCTAGCCAGACCATTTTATTTTAAAGATCAAGATGCAGAGGAGCACCTGGGTGGCCCAATCAGTTGCGTCTGACTTCAGCTCAGGTCATGGTCTCAGGGTCCTGGGATCCTGGGATTGAGCCTTGGATCCCATTGGGCTCCCCACTCAGTAGGGAGTCTGCTTCTCCCTCTCCTTCTGTCCCTCCCCCTGCTTGTGCTTGCTCTCTTTCTCTCAAATAAAATCTTAAATAAATAAATAAGATGTAGAAATCCTAAAGTTGAAATTTCTCACTTCTATAATTAGTTTACAGTAGATTTAGGACTTCTCAGGGATATTTCCACCAGACCATACTGAGAATAGTGAGAATCTTAGATTTTTATATGCCTTGGACTTAAAGGTGCTTGGTTTTCCATTTAATGCCTCTTAACTATTAACTACTAAATAGTCAATAGTTAAATAATTATTCTCACCTTTAATCATATTACAGTAATATTAGCATGTATAATACCTTAACATTATCACATTGTGAACACTTAACTATGGAAATGGAAAAAATAAAGTCAAATTGATAAAAAAAAACATACAAAACCAGACATAAACAATGTCGTGAGACTCGTAGAATAATTAGTGCTGTACAGGAATTATTTTAGTAGTTTTACAACGCACTTATTGGAAACTACACCAAAAAAAAAATTCTATGCGGTGTAATTCCGTTATAAACTACATGAACTTTATCCTTTGACAGAAAAACTTCCAGAAATAGCTTTTCAAATAACTTCTAATTTAACAGGTTTATTTTCTATTTGAAATTATTCATCATGTATGGGAAATAACTGATAGATTTTTAAAACTGCAGTTATTTTAGATGATATTGGTAAGGTGCTTTTTTTAAAAAAAATTTATTTACTGAGAGGGAGATTGAGAGAGTGCGCACACACACTCAGGTGTGCAAGTTGGGGGAGGGGCAGAGGAAATGGGAGAGAGAGAATCTCAAGCGGCCCCCCAATGTGGGATTCAGTCTCATGACCCCGTGATCATGACCTGAGTGGAAATCAAGTCAGAGGCTTAACCAATTGAGCCACCCAGGCACCCATGTAAGATGCTTTTTTGATTTACAATCATGGTATATTTTGCTTATCTGGTACTATTTAAGGCAGTGATAATATTAACCTTTTTTAATTACCATATTTAGCTTATTTTAAACAATATCAGCCTTTAGTCCTGTAGCCTTAAGGTATAATAGTAGTAACACAAACCGATAGCATACATCATAATCATGACTGAGTGAAATAAAAAAGTTTGAATTATATTTCTATGCTTTATGAAATCTTAGGAGATGGAATATTAAAGAGAAAAAAGCAATATGATTTCCCACACTGATTTGGAAGTTTTGATGGTTTGTAAATATTAAAGGTTTAAAACTGAAATTCATGAATATGCCATATAGCAATTTCTCTGTGTGACAGAAACACAATGTTTGATGGACTTCTTAAATCACTTCATTCACCACTGAACTGAAACTAAGAAGAAACATCTGTATAGTACAAAGTGACATGACTCAAACATTTCAAGAATAGAAATGAAAATGAAATGGGTGATTCATCATATCAAAACCAAAAAGTGAATTTATCTGTACAATATAATTATCTTAATTGGTGTTAGTTGAAAATGAGGACTAAATTTCCCAATCATATTAAATTACTACTAGTTAATTATGAGAAAGTGCAGAGAAATTTTAACCCCAACAAACATGATTGCACCTGCAGCACTGTTTATGTAAATTCATGCATTTGAAATATCAGCTTCAAGTATTATCTGCTAGGAAAGAAATGATATAGTAAAATTATTATTTGATATGTAAGTATATTAGTGTTTCAAAGCAAGTTTTCCTTCTGTTTTATTTTTAAAATGTTATTCAGTTTTTTAAAATGTGTCTTTTATATTCCTATGCTATTACCTGTACTGGTATCAAGTGATTTACACAATTAAAAGTTCCAAAGAACTAGAAAAAAAAAGTTCCAAAAAATTATTAGATTAAGAGTATTTTACAAGTATAGTATTTAAGCCAAAAATAAATAATTCCCTTGCATTTAAAGTAAGTTCTATTCTACTTGTTATGATTTCTTCTATTTCTGATATCAATTGCCATTTTTAGACCTTTTGTTTTGAGATAATTTCATACCTAGAGAAAGTTTGCAAGAAAAATACAAAAAAAAAGCTCTTATAAAAACTTCATGAAGATTTTCCAATGTTAACATTTCACATTTTTTATCATTTCTATGTATACACATGTACCACTATTTGATCAGCTGTTTAGTGTAATACCTTTATTCCCCTAAATAATTCAGTTTGCACTACAAAAAAAATTATATAATATTGCTACAGTGATCAAAATCAGGAAATGAACACTGATACAATATTACCTGATCATTGAGACATTCAGGTGTCAAAAATTGTTGTGTTCTTTCTTGCAAAATGTTTTTAATTTCTAGTCCAGGACCCAATCCAGTATAACACATTGCATTTAGTTTTTCTGTTTCTAGTTTTCTCAGATTTCTTAATCTTTCAGAACCTTGGCATCTTTGAAAATTATAGGCCAGTTATTTTGTAAAATGTCTCTTGATTTGGCTTTGTTTTATGTGTACTTATGATTAGATTCAGGTTATGTAATTTTGGGAGAAATATCACCAAAGTGTTGTTCTGCTGTTCTCCATGCACCACAGGAGGAAGTGATAACTTGGCATTTTTTTTTTTTTAAAGATTTTATTTGTCAGAGAGAGAGTGAGAGAGAGATCACAAGTAGGCAGAGAGGCAGGCAGAGGCAGAGGGAGAAGCAGGCTCCCTGCAGAGCAAGGAGCCCGATGTGGGACTCGATCCCAGGACCCTGGGATCATGACCTGAGCCGAAGGCAGCCGCTTAACCAACTGAGCCACCCAGGTGTCCCGATAACTTGGCATTTTTAAATAGTCAATTTAAAGACTGTTTTACTTTTGCTCTCATTCCTGTAACAATATCATTCTTCTCAGTGTATAGAATGTTATTTAAGCCATTGTGTTTGTTACTTATTGGGAGTTCAGGATTTTTATACTCTTTGATCAAGCAGATACTATAGTTGTTGATTTTCCTTTTGACATTTTTATCCCTTTTTTATTATTCCAGATACATATTTGAAATGGATGTTTATTAGCTATTACTTTTTTTTCTCGCAGCCCTTTTTGATTATCATTGAACTTAGCCTGATCAAGTGCTTCTGTTTTGTCCTCCATCAACCTCTGTGTGGAACCACGGGGAAATCTTTTTAAAAAAGGAAAAAAAGAAAAAAAAAAAAGGAAAATTCCATGCAGCTACCACCTAAATTTTATGTTTTTAACCCTTCCCCATGTATCTTCTAGATATGACTTTCCTTCAGAAAGGTCAATAATTAAACAAGGCTTAAATCCTTTATACAGTAAACCAATTGTTGGGAAATAAATTAGGGTTCATAAAATTTAGGAAAGAGGATAGTCTCAGATATTCTAAAATCTCAAGAAATGTGTTTTTCCAACAGTTTTGTCTTAAGAAATGTGTTTTTTTTCCTCTGAATCTGAGTGGCAAAATAATGTATCTCACTGAATAATTAATAGATCGATAGAATATCTAACTGAATAATTCTACAGATCACTGATTTGATCAAAGTGAATTGGTTTAAGTCATTTCTCTTTTATCCACAACAAATCATGTAGCAGCCCTCCTGCAATGTAGTTGTCTGAGATTTCCACTAACAACGTTTTTTTAAATTAGTTTCTGCCTATTGTGTAGCTGCAGACCAGGTACATAGTACTGGAGATGATGACAAATTTGTGACTTTTTGGACCTTTGACCTAAGTAATGGGTCCAAGACCATCTCTGTGTTTCAGAGTTTCTGTTGCTATTCCACTTCATTACTTAAATTCCTCAAGGCAAATGAGTAGTAATCAATATTTATCATTTTAATTGATTTCTATAGAAGAGTCATTTTAATATTTAGCCATATAAAATACACAATTTTGGCTTGAGCATATATATCTCTTATGTTTCATAACATGCATTTATTTTTTTAGGGGGAATTTGTAACTCACCAATAAGGTATTGAGAATAAAAGTGGAACTGTAATGATGCATACTCTCTAAAAGTCACCATCCTGTTCCACTCCGTAAACTCAACTCAGCTTTATTCTATACTTCTATAGTTGAGATATCTACCCTCTCCTTTTCTTTTTTCCCCCCAAACTATAATTTATCTACCATAAAAAGGCACACTATTGTTAATTGTGTTATGGACTTGAATATTCCTCACAAAAATGATCTTACAATTTAGTGACTCAGTCACTTTGACATGGTTGTTGATGCTCAATTTGTCCCTCCAGATCCCCTTAACCAGCTGGTGTACCTGTATCTCAGCTGTTGTGAGGCCTGTGCTTAGCAGACAACTTGTACCTGCCCCCTTTTCCAGAAAATTGCTCTTGGCTAAACAGCACACACCTCAGCAAGGATTCTTCTCCCCACACTCACTTTTTGGGGGCAGACCTTGGCCAGTGACTAACTGGTACAAGAGTTCAAAGTAACTTGCTGCAAGGAAACATTGACTTTTTGGTGAAATTTATGTTCCACATATTCTACATGGGATTAGACTGGAACTAATCTCCAGCTAAGATGACATCATGTTTAAAATTTGTCTTTTGACCTTTATTGCATCACTTTCTTCTCTTCTCCTGAGACTTTTTCCCTAATAAGCACTTGAAAAAAATCTCCATCGACTCTATTTTTAGGAAACTTGACCTAAGATAGTGCATATGAGGAGTCATTCTAGAAAGCAGCTCCTAAAAATGAGATTCCAGATGACAGTGAGGATCTCAACACTGGTTGTAAGTGGAGTATTGACAATACTTGGAATGCTCTAGCAGTATAATTGCAAAGGCCTTGACTATGATGGATTGGAATAGGATATACTAAAAAAAAGAAGATGAACTAGAAATGCAACATCCCAGGTGTCTGAGAGATATGGAAGAGGTAGCAATTATAGGAATAGTAGAATTGGATGGTTGTTACTAAGTGCAAATGATTAATTAATTTGAGAAAGTGATAGTCTCAGATCTATTAATCAATGATTTAAAGCAATTTGTGAAAGTCAAAATGCCTCCTCGGCAGTTTTTAAGGAAACCCTTATCCTGTAGCTAGAGGATGAAGGAGATTGGCTAGGAGGCATAGGGTGTAATTGTATAAGTGGTAGAAATTAAGAGAAGACTGAATTCTCAGCCTAAGCATCCCCTATGCTAGAGTCAACACCATAAAAGGAAAGGGAGACATGAAATATAAGGGCAGATGCACTAGGATCCCTGAATGCCTCGGTGCCCCTTGTTAAAAGAAAATGGCAATCCTTTGCTTAAAGATAATGAAGAGGTCTTACCTCATGTCATTTATTGGCAGGATAATTCTTTCTCTCCTTAAGATCTGCCTACCTCCTCTCCTTTCCAGCAGGCCAATAACTGTGGTCAAGTTTCAGCATGACCTAACTGGGAGTGAATATATTAAAAGTGCTGAATGAGGGTGCGTGTGTGTGTGTGTGTGGGTGTGTGTGTGTGTGTGTGTGTATACTTTAAACTGGATGTTTTTTGTCAATATTTGAGTACTCTCTTGTGAATTGGCATTTAATGCCCTAGAAAGGGTTTTTAGAGCCATTCTGATACACTGCTGGAATGGTCCCTGGAAACTAGGAAAATAGCAATGGCCCACATTAAACAAAAGCTTGCAGAAGAGTGGAGACAGAGCGGAGAAATGGAACAAAGTCTTGAAAAAGTAAGTATACTAAAACGTAAGACCTAAGAAACCACCTGCTGTATTTGTTCCTAGATAAGACTGGTATGAATCTTCACTTAAAATGGCTACAGTGATAACCTAACCTAGTGGAGTAGAGAGCTCACATCACACAGGAGCTCAGAAGTGGACGTTTTCTATAGAATGGTGCTAAAAGTAGGAGATACTATTGTAGAACTGGGCTCTCATTAAAAATTCAGGATAATATAACTTCTGGATAGAAGAAGTCAGGTGACAGCACCTCAATTATAAAGGCAAAATAAACATCATTTCCTTTTGGGGCAACAAAGCCGAAAGGTTGTGTCTGACCTATATGATCCTGCATAACATTACCTTAATCCATTGGACCCACTTTATGACAAAAGAGGTGAGATGGTGAGCTTATGACCACAGGATCCACTGGTTCTATTATATACTACATTATACAGTTGCTGCTTTCTGGTATGGCACAGTTGATGGTGTTCCTGGGGTTCCAGAATAAAGATGACACCCTGCAAGGGTGATGAATTGTAAGGAATACATGTTGAAAGGGATGTACTACATAATTCAATATTTTGGCCTTTAAAGGGGAAATAATAATTATAAAGACTTTGGATTTGGGTGTTCACAGCTGAGTTCTTTTGATACATTGAAGAGAGAAAATGGCCAGCTTAGATCAGTCAGTTACTAATCCCTTCTTTTCATTCTGTACACTGTTCAGATATCAAATCTCTAGAGACACCATCCTTGACCTACAAAACAACCATGGAGACTCATCTCTCAAATATCACTTCAGGAGACCCTGACACAGGGAACAAAACTAATTGACATTCTCCAGCTTTAACACATTCAATATATTGTGTGTTTATATGAAGAAACCCTTCCCCTAGGCTACTTCTAACCAATTACTGAGCACAGTGAGTGAACTGGGTAGAACTCAACTACTCTTGCTTGATGCAGGAATCCCTAAATGGGGCATATTAAGCTACTTGACATGAGACTATAAGGAATTCAAGGATAATTATGTAAGAAAGATGATTTTGTATGTGACTTTAATTTCTCCATTAGAGAAAAACAAAGATGTATTTTATCTGAAATTTAATATTTCTTTTGAATATTATCTGAGTCACATTATATAGCTTATCAAGTAGCTTACTTAATAGGTTATATGATGGCTCTTTTGGACAAGCCAATTTTCCCATGACATGGGAATAAGAATAGAGGATGAGTTCTACACTTTGTTGATGTAAATTTCTAATGCATATCAATGATTCCTGTGCATAAATTGAAAATTACATGGGCAAGGGGTTTAAGAGGCTGAGGAAAAGAAGAATGACCTTGGCCATCTTAGATTCAAACTCAGAAGGAAAAGGCAACCTAAGGATCATATTTGCCTAGTCTAGTTAATCATAGTAGTGGAATTGACAGGAATTTGAAGTAGGCTTTCTAGCATGTTATAATAGTATTTATATATCTGCCAAAACAAAAAGACAATATTGTTTTATTTCATGAAAAACCAAAACCATAATTTAGCCAAAAATATTTTTTACAGAATTTACTCAATACATAAGGACTAATAAATATTTTAGAATAAATAATAAAAATGAAAATTTTTAAAATAGTTAACAGGTTAAACCTGGTAAAAAGAGAAATAACAGATCCAAAGGACTTATCCAGAAGGTACTTTAAAAAGTAAATATATATATATTAAAGCTTAAGAGACATGGCAAGTAGAATAAAAGGGTTTATAGGATGTTTAATCAAAATTCTAGAAGGCAATAATGGAGTGATTGAAATTAGGAAAAAAATTCTATTCGATGAGGAAATGCCTCAAAATTTACAGAATTGTTGAAGTCCACCAAACAGATCCAAGAACCCTAAGGACACCTTTACTTATAAATAAAAAGAAATTCATAATAGGAACATTACAGTAAAAGTAATGGGTGGTGTAGTGAGAAGACAGTGGGAAAGACAAAACCCAAGTGGAACCGCTGTGGAATAAAAGCTAATGTAAGAGCCCAACGTGGAAGCCAGAAGAAAGTATAATATTATCTACAATCTGCTATGAAAAACTAACTTTCCATCCAGAATGTGATATCTAGTCCCTAACCTTCAAGAATAAGTGGAAAATAAAGCAATTTCCCTCCAAACAAAAATGGAGAAAGTTTATGACCAATAGATATTACCAGAGAAAATTCTCAAGTATATATTTCTGTCAAAGACCGTAATTCCAGGTAGGTAGAAGGGCTGAAGGCAAAAAAAAAAAAAAAAAAAAAAAAAAAAAAATCACTTCTGTAAAATAAGTGTTAAGATGAATCAAGATATATGGTCAAAGAATATTTAAATTTTTATGCATTTTCTTGTAAGAGCTGCTAAAGCATATAAATGCTGATGGAAAGGATTGAATACTAAAAGAGGATAAAACTGATGGAATGTGAACTAAGAGTGCTAAGTGATTATAATTTAGAAAACAAGGATTGCACATTCAGAAGTAGAAAGTACATTTTCTGATTTGAAAGTGAGAAGATGAGCAGGTTATGAACTAATGATTTCTTTTCTCCTTTCTCTTTCATTTCCTTCTTCCCCTCCTTCCTATCTTTTCAACCTGTGGGGTAAGGCCAGGAGTTCAAAAT
Organism: Potos flavus; assembly: GCA_028534135.1. Lineage (NCBI taxonomy): Eukaryota > Metazoa > Chordata > Mammalia > Carnivora > Procyonidae > Potos > Potos flavus. The sequence continues at coordinate 154,312,400 of CM052898.1, forward strand.
AAGAGAAAGAGGGAGCCTGTGGTTTGAGGAGAGTGAAGAAAGTATGCAAAGAGAGGAGAGAAAACATTCTTGAGAAGAAAGCAAGATTGGCAAACTATTAATAATCCCTATGGTTCTCTCCTGCCTTCATTGTCCACTGCTCTCTTGGAATTTCATACAAATTCTTGCAATTGATGTTCTATAAATTACTAGCAGTTCTATCTTGCTGCACTGGTCTTCTTTCCAAGCATTTATCTCTAACTCAAGAGTTCTGCTGTGGCTTTTAGAATCAGCTTCACATTAATGTTATTTCCTTCCTTGAAAGCATTCAGTGGTGGAACCAATTTAGCTACAATAAAGCCAAGCTCCTTTCTGTAATGTGTCACTTAAATCTATAAGATGTTTTTTTTTTTTTCTTCCCCTTCTACTTGCTCAGTTTTTGTTCTCTTGTCTAGGATCTCCAGTTCTTCCACATCTCCATTTCTCATTAATATGAGAATACCTAGTCAAAGGCCTTATTCTTAATACATTTCTATATTCAGAATTTTCCTATAGAGGCTGATGTTATGGTGGCCAATAATAATCATTTGGTATCACTCAACATTGGGTACAAGATTTATGCTTGATCACTTAATAATTTGATCTTAGAAAGGTTTTGAATTTCTTTAAGCCTAAGTTTGTCATTAGTAAAATGCTGCTAACAAGAGTATTTGCCAAGAATATGATAAAGATTGTAATATACAAACTATGTGTCTGGAAGACGGTTCAAGAAATATTGGCTTTTTTTTAAAAAGGTTACAAAATATATTTATTTCAGCTTATATTCTTCAATATGAGCATATTTACATACATGCCTCCTTCCCTATTTCTTCACTTCCCACTGGATTTCTTATTAAAAATATACTTATTAAAAATATAATTTTAAGGGCAGTACAGCAATCAATATTTTTATTTTTTATTTTTTATTTTTTTATTATTATTATTTTTTTTTTAGCAATCAATATTTTTAAAGTGTTTTGCTGACCTCCTACCCACTCATCTCTGCCTAGGCTAATTTTACAATAAATTAAATTTGGGAAGCTGATCTGAATATTTTGAGTAATGAATGAATTGTTAGAATTGTTCACAGAAATATTTACCAAAATGAGAATTGATGCACTTTATCTCTTTGCCTCTTCTACAAATATTTAAATATGATTAAAAAGAGATGGGATATAATTTTATTTACATAAAGCTATTATATTAACATTTTTTTTAAAGATTTTATTTATTTATTTGACAGAGGAAGAGAGATCACAAGTAGGCAGAGAGGCAGGCAGAGAGAGGGGGAAGCAGGCTCCCTGCCAAGCAGAGAGCCCGATGCGGGGCTCGATCCCAGGACCCTGAGATCATGACCTGAGCCGAAGGCAGAGGCTTAACCCACTGAGCCACGCAGGCGCCCTATATTAACATTTTTAATAAATAATTTGATTTTGGTTTTTACTCATTTCTTGAAGAACATGAATTTGGTTGTACATCTTCACTTTTGACTTAAATGATAATTTGTTGGCTTTTTAATAGGCAATGATGTCATCAATTACTAAACTCTTCCGCGTGTAAAGTATAAAAGCTGCTTATGCTTAAATGGTTCAAGTAGCTACTAAAATTTCTCGCTCTACATTATGATGTTAAAAACCTATTGAAATTAATTTTCGATTAGAATTATCATTGAAACCTTTCCCATTTTAATGGGCAATATATTGTAAAACCCAAATTATTCTCTGGGAAAAGATATTTTGCCATATATATGTGTATACACACTCTGCTGCTGCTACTACTACTTATATTCAATAATTCCCTTCTCAAAAAAAAAAAAAAAGGAATACTGGAGTCCTTCCATTATTTAGAATGAAGAGAAATGTTTATATTTTCCCAAATATTAAAATCATATTATAGGATTCACTTAAAAATAATAACTTAGTCCATTTCTAGAATTCGGTGATATTTCTGTAGTAATGTTTTTATATATTTTTAATTAAAATGTATATATTTAGGTGACACCATGTGATTTAATATATATAAATATGCATAGTACAATGATTACTATAGTAAAGCTAATTTACATATCCTCTTCTCACGTAGTTTTCAGTACACCTGAAATGTACTCTCAGTATATTTTCAGTGTTCAGTACATAGTAATGTTTTTAATCTCATCTCACCTTATTTTCACTCAATGTTAAGATTTATTTTTTCTCTTTAAAAATAATCATTTTGAACGTATCATGTTTCTTATATGAGGAACTGAAAATACCTTTAATACATGGAATACAGTAATTGTTTTAGGTATCTACAATATTTTATGTTGCCTATGATATATAAAGATCTATTATGGGGCACCTGGGTGGCTCAGTTGTTGAGTGTCTGCCTTCGGCTCAGGTCATGATCTCAGGGTCCTAGGATCCAGCCCCTCATTGGGCTCCCCGCTGAGCGGGGAGCCTGCCTCTCCCTCTCCCTCTGCTTATGTTCCCTCTCTCACTGTCTCTCACACTCTCTCCCTATCAAATAAATAAATAAAATCTTTAAAAAAAAGATCTATTACATATAGTTCATTTGAACTTTTTAGAACAATATTAAATCTCAAAAATATTTTAATTAAATGGACATTCATATCCTGAAAATGCAAGTTTCATGAGTAAGATAGAATGCTATCAACACAATGGAACATTAAAATCCAAACAGCCTATCAGACCTTATGTTAGACTATATGGCTCACACCCAATCAGTCAAAATAGACTCTCGTGTAATAAGAGAAACGGGATAAATTAATATTTCTATGCTCTATGATGAAAACATGACACATTGTTAAATATGTGTAAATAAAATCAATAATAAATACTATAAATTAAGTTCTGACAATTTCTAGTCTCTTTTTTTTTAAGTATTATTTTATTTTTTCAGTGTTCCAAGATTCATTGTTCATGCACCACACCCAGTGCTCCATGCAATATGTGCCCTCCTCAATACCCACCACCAGGCTCAGCCAACCCCCCAGACCCCTCCCCTCCAAAACCCTCAGTTTGTTTCTCAGAGTCCACAGTCTCTCATGTTTCATCTCCCCCTCCAATTTTCCCCAATTTACCCTTCCTTTCCTTCTCCCAATGTCCTCCATAGTCTCTTCTTACTAAAGAACTAGTAATAAATATTGATCATATCACTGGGAACTTTTCTTTGACCAAATAGGATAATTATTTTGTTGAAGTTCTTATCCTAATTGATTTAGCCTGTTTTCAAATATCTCTTCTTTGCTCGTACAACAATTCAAAATCTTTAAGTACTCGTTTAAAGCTCAATGTCTGGGAATGTTTCTGCTTCCTTTCAGTATGTTCAATGACTTCTGTCTTTTGTGGAGTGTGTCTAACTACCCTAAACTCTCCTGAATGGACTGATTTTTGTTTGTATGTTTGTGTGTGTGCAGACACTACTATGAGATCACAATGTATCAGAAAGCTGTAGGATAGGATATTCACTTAAAAATTATTTTAAGAAAGAAGAGGCTGTATCTCCTTTGAGTGGGTCCAGAAAGTTTTCTCTCATTTATTTCATACAATGAAACTCTTCATCTAACAATATTTACTAGCATTTTATGATAGTTGTGGTTTTTATGTTTAATTACTTTATGTCAGATATGTAATATACGTGACTGTTTATTTTCTAAGATATTCAGAACATACTAAACACTGTTTTTTTTTTTTTAAAGATTTTATTTATTTATTTGATAGAGATCACAAGTAGGCAGAGAGGCAGGCAGAGAGAGAGGGGGAAGCAGCCTTCCCGCTGAGCAGAGAGCCCGATGTGGGGCTCGATCCCAGAACCCTGAGATCATGACCTGAGCCGAAGGCAGAGGCTTTAACCCACTGAGCCACCCAGGCGCCCCTAGACACTGTTGTATACTTCTTTGCACCAGGAGTTAGCCGCTTAAAGATAAGATTTTTTTAGGGGTGCCTGGGTAGCTCAGTCGTTAAGCATCTGCCTTCAGCTCAGATCAGGGTCCTGGGGTCCAGCCCTACATCTGGCTCCCTGCTCAGTGGGAAACCTGCTTCTCCCTCTCCTACTCCCCCTGCTTGCGTTCCCTCCCTTGCTGTCTCTCTCTCTGTGTCAAATAAATAAAAATCTTTAAGAAAAGATTTTTAAAAATTTTTTTAGTTTAGTAATTCGGTATTACTGTGACCAATTAAAGGTATATCAGAAACAATTTTCTACTGCTACCCATTCTTACTCTTTGTTGTCTAAGTATCTTTTTTTAGTCCTTGAATTTATCCCAAGTAGGAAAAATTTCTATCAATACAACAGTTAATCCATGGCATGGCATCTGAGTAACAATGAATAAATTAGTAAATAAATCTGCATTATAAAATGTTACTCTGACTTTATACTTTGAAACATACATTTTTCAGTAATGACTACACTCCAAAAGACTTCGCCATGAAAAAGGAAGACAATCATAATTTTTCGAATGTCAGTTTTATTCTTGTGTAGTGATTACTTTCACTGACAGAAAAACTACTTTCTAGAACTCTAAAATGTAGTCAACTTGTTTTTAACTCTTGGAGGTGAAATCCTAACAAGTATATAGATCATTTCTTAAAGGAACAGGACTACCTCTTTTAAAGAAATAATTTTTCCCTAAAATCACATTTGCAATATTATGAAGAGTTTAGAAATTTATTTATATCTTCTTTTTAAATCAGAGGCTGAAAGAAAAATTTTCGCATTATTTTCTTGTGGGACAATATACAAAATAGTAACAAAATTTACTATCTTAACCATTTTTTAGTGGTAATTCAGTGACATTATGTATATTAATGTTTTTGCAAATCTATCACCATCATCTTTCTTTAGAACTCTTTTCATTTCGCAAAACTGAAATTCTGTATCTATTAAATAGTACCTCTCCATCACCCCCATTCCTCCCCTCTGTTCCCGACAATCACAATTCTTCAGCCCTTCTTCTGCCCTTCCTCTGTCCTCTCTCTTTCTCTCTGCCCCACCTCCTCATCTCTCTCTTCTTTCCATTTTCCTCCATACCCTAGCCTCTGGTAATCACCATTCTACTCTTTACTTTGTTACTATGAGTTCAGCTCTTTCTTCCCCTCTCTTTAGATTCCACATATAAGTGAGATCATGTAATATTTATCTTTTGGTGGATAGTTTATTTCACTTAGCATAATATCCTGCAAGTTCATCCGTGTTATCACAAATGGCAGGAATTCTTTTCTTTTTAAAACTGAATAATATTCCCTTGTGTGTTTATTTCACATCTTCTTTATCCATTTATCTGTCAATGAACACTTAGATTGTTTCCATAGCTTGGCTATTGTGACTGATGCCAGCAATGAACATGGGAGTCCAGATATCTCTTCAACATAGTGATTTTACCCACTTTGGCTAGTAGATTTCCTTTCCCAGATTGTTTGATTACTCTATGTTGAAAGGTTTTATGAGAATACAATTTATTAAGGAATTGTTCTGGGCACTGATAATATTTCTGTATATATACATATGCATGCATATACACACCTACCAATATGTATATTCACATACAAACATTTTGAAAAACAGGCTTATTAAAATATGGAGTATAAGAATGCATGTGCTAATGTGTATGCAATTAAACATTTGGATCAATGCTAATATAAAATGTAAAATATTTTAATAGATCAGAATTTTGCCCAAAACAAATTAGTCATTTTGTATTTTGTAGTTCTATTTTGAAACCATCAAAATAGCATTGTAAATAATGATAGACTACCCTTATTTGCTTAAAAATAAGTGCTATGGTTCAAGGTCTTGTATAAATCATTAACATAGATAATTAACTTCATGTATGTTGGAAGTTATGAACTGTTATAGGGTATGCCAAGAGGACGAATAAAACTCCAGCCAAATAATGCCACATTATCTTTCCAAAATCAAGTAACTCAAATGTCACATTAAGACAATGACAATCTTAAAGCAAATTTGCAACCTGTCAAAACATAATTAGCGGCTATTGAAAATATATACAATCTAAATTTTCATGAGATACCCTGAACATATTCTTTAAAATTTTTAAAGATAATAAATATGTTTTAGGTAGATGTTGGTATTATTTAACTATTAAGATATTTTCTGAGAAAGACAAATATTGTATGATTCCACTCATATTTGGAATCTAAAAAATAAAGTGAATAAACAAAAAGCAGAATGAGACCTATAAATACAGAGAACAAACTGATAATTGTCAGGGGATAGTGGGTGTGGGGATGGACAAAATGGGTGAAGGGGAGTAGGAGACACAGGATTCCAGTGATAGAATAAATAAGTCATGGGAATAAAAGTATAGCATAGAGAATATAGTCAATGATATAATGTTGTATGCTGACGGATGGTAGCTACAGTTGTAAGCATGCACGAAGCATAGAAAAGTTGAATCGCTGTATTGTATACCTGAAACTAATATAGCTATACAAGTAGTTATATATAATTTCAATTTTATTTGAAATTGGTTGAATTATCCTTATTGTGCAGGATCAACTAAATTAATATGATAGGTTAAAATACTAACTGTAATGTTAACAACAAAGGAAATTTTTTGTGTTAAATTGCCACTAGTATGTAGACTTAGATTTGATCCCAATAGACTGACTTTGCTGTTTACCTTTAAACCATTTTGCTATTTGGTTTGCTTTAATATATATTAAATCTTGTTTTCAATTGCAAAGAACTCATAAGTAAGGCAATATTAGTTTTAGAAAATATTTGAAAAATAATTTGATTATTGGATGAGGTCTTTGTCTATCAAAATATTTATAAAAAATGTTCTACATTCTTTTGGCAATTTCACCAACCATTTAAAATGTATATATATTAGAATAATGGTGAAAACAAAACTGTTATATATCCTCATTTTGTCATTTTTCTTTTCTATATCTCTGGAGAAGTAAAAGTCAGAAGGATGCATAGTGAAAGTAGGACACACTACAGAACATTGAAGGAAAAAGTTGCCGGGTGATATTAGCAAATGTCTGCCTAAAGATTACACAGTTGAGACTTTAATTATTAACTAATTGGGCATGAGTCTAAGGAAGATGTTTGTAATAATTCATATCCTAGGTATGAAATATTTTAATATTAGCTAATAAGTAGAACAATTTATATTTTTTAGACAAAATGGGGCAATGCTAGCAAAATTCTATGATATAAAAATTAGCTCAAATGAAAATAAACACACTTGTTTAGCAAGAGAAGAATGTGGTAAAGTAGAAATGAAGATAAAAGTTTGAGCATGCTTTTAAAATACATCTATATATTTCTGTTATGATTTATGTACAATCATTACTTAAAATGTGATTAGAGGAATTGATGATTTGTGGCAATGTGAGAGGAAAATATACAATTTATGTAGCACTTTATTAAGAAAAAGCAAATTTTATGTAGTGAGTGTTAATAAAAACCCATAAATGTGGTAAATAATGTTCACAGATAGATGAAGTTCAAGTCTGTAATAGATATCTACTATTTGTTTTATTTTATCTTGGTGCTTACCTGGTGTTTCTTCTGTTAAGAATCACTCCCACCATGTGGATGACATATAATCAGATTACACTGTGGTCCTTTGACCACAGCGATTGGTCCAATGTGGTTTACACTAATCAAACCAGAACTGTCTCTGGAAAGCTGACAGATTTCAGAGAAGAAGAGCCCTACATTCTGAATTTGCTATTTGAAAATAATGTGAAGTTGGACTGCCAATGGCAATGATGTTTGCCACCTGAAATGAGTTTATCTGAGAGATGAGAGAATGAGCCCAGATAATATTGTTTGAATCTCTGTATCTCTCTGTGTCTAAAGTTAGTTTTGCCTTAGATGTTTCAACTATGTGAGAGAAAGTTTCTACTTTTGCTTAAGATATATTTGAATTAAAGTTCTCTCACTCAACTGAAAGAAATGTAAATTTATGATTGACACATGTAGAATAAACCTGACTAGAAACACTTTCTATAAAGGTTTCACAGACTATTGCCTATAATTTTTTAAGGGCTACATATTCTCAGCAAGATTTATGAACACCTATTTAAATGAAGTTATATCTGAGTTCTGCTTACCTCATACCAGTTTTTCTTCTTGTCTTGACAAGATTCTGGCTAATTTTGCCTTATTATTTAATAATAAAATGTTTTGATGTAGCAGAATCAGTATGAAAATCTGATTTCTCATACAAAATCAATTTCTTAGTCAAAATTTCTTACATTTTTTATTTTGTAAATGTCTAATCTTCATAATTTTTATTGCATTCTCACATGCCCCCTGCTAAATACCTGCTTCCTATTACTTATTACACAAGGAATGATATATGCATGGAATTGCTGCTTATCACTCACAATGATTATTTTACTATCTACTTTTTCTGTCTTCTATTACAGTGTAATTTTGATGTAAGTAGTAACTTCAAGATTGACAACAACAACAACAACAAAAAACCACCATCAAATCAATCTGATGATGTGGTACTTTTTAAAAAGATAATAAAAAATTTTATGATTTTATAAGAATTTGTCTTCATTCAGAAATTATTCCTTGTAAAATATCCTGGGCTACAAATATGCAACAGATGTGACAAAGTTACCATGGTAAATGGACATTCGCACAAATCATGCCAAAGAACAATTACAGTATATTTGTATATGAGTCTTAGTTTCAATTTTAATGTAAGTTGATAGTGTTAGAAAAACTTTAGGAGGTAGAAATAGGGAAGAAGATTGTAAAATAATCTAAATACTTTAAAAATGGAGCAAAGAAAATAATGAAAGGTGGACGAAAAAAAAGTTTTCAACAAAAATAAGAACTGAAACTACTGAAGTTACTATGGAGACTGAGCTATATGTGGAATTACTCAAGCCCAGAGTAAGTATAAACAAGGTAAAAGTTGGGGGATTTGCTCAAAAGGAATCACTTGGGAAACTTTAACTGGCTTATTAAAAATCCCCTTTTAACTTCAGTGCTGCAGAAAGAAGGGAAATGACAACAAAAAGGATTCTAGTTGGTAAAATTTCTAAAATTGTCATGAGAAATGGCTCAAAGTAAGAACCGAAAAATTTTGAGAGAGCCTGAATGACCTATAGAATTAACATAAAGAGGTAGAGATTTTTAAATAAATTGATAAATTTTTAAATAAATTGATAAATATTTCTATCATTGTACTTCCATACTGTGAAGTAATACATTGTCTACATATTTTTAGACTCTTGAAACTGAATGCTTACTACCATATTTAAAATTTCTTTTGTTTTATAAAAGATTATTGAAATCACCATCTTTTCATTTTTTGTACAACTCTTTTTAAAAATATTATCAAAGTATAATTGACATACAATGTTATGTGAGTTTCAAATGTAGAACATAAAAATTTGACAATTCTATACATTACTCGGTGCGTATGACAATAACTGTAGTTGCCACCTGTCATCATACAACATTATTACAATATTATTAGCTATATTCCCTATGCTGTATTTTTCATTTTCATGACTTATTTTATAACTATAATTTGTACCTCTTAATTTCCTTCGCATATTTCACCGATCCATCTATTCATCTCCCCTCTGTTAAGCACCAGTTTCTTTTAAGAGTCTGTTTATTGTTTGTTCATTGGTTTTGTTTTTTAGATTCCACGTGTAAGTGAAACCATATGATACTTGTCTTTCTCTGTTTTATTTCACTTATAATGTACTCTAAGATGATCCATGTTGAGGCAAATGTCAAGATCTGATATTTTGAAATGGTTTCAGGTTCAAGTGAGTCTGCATTTAAGCCCTTTAAGAATAGATTTTCTTCTCTACTGTTCTATAATTTCCCAGGATGTACTCTCTGTTGATTTTCAAACCCAGATGTTTTGGGTGCTCATCTCTCCTGTGCAGAATCTAAAGATTGGGGAGCCTGATATGGAGCTCAAATCTCTTACCCCTCAGAAAAAATTTCCATAACTTTGAGATCCCTCCCAACCATAGAATACAGAAACTTGTATTATTAATTATCTCAGTCCTGTCCCTTGTTATGGAGGCTCCATCCAATTTCTAGGACCCCCTCAGGAGGGATTGTTCCATATGTAGAGATAGATTTGTTGTGGACATGAGTGAGTTTAGGTGAACTCAGATCTTCCTATGCAGCCATCTTGAACACTCTGCCTCTGTTTTCTATTATGTTATATTTTCTATCTCTTTGTTGAAATTCTCACAGTTTTATGCATTGCTCTCCTGATTTCCATGAGAATCTATAACCGTGATTTTAAATTCTACGTTGGGTAAGTCATTTATGTCCATTTCATTAAGATCAGTTTCTGGAGATTTGATTTGTTCTGTTTTTGGAACATAGTCCCCTGCGTCTTCATTTTTTTTTTTTTTCTTTGACTCTCTATACTGTTTGCTCTGCATTAGATAAAATAGCCACCTTTCAGTTTTGGAAGATTGGTCTTACGTAGGATATGAACTTCATCAGTCAGCTTTGAGTGAACTCCTGATTCCCTCTCAATTCTTGTGATTTCCAATCAACCTTCTTGGTACCTTTTGAAAAGCTTTACTATTGAAGTATAGTTGACATACAGTGTTATATTAGTTTCTGGTACACGACATAGCGATTCAACAATTCTATCCATTATTCAGTGCCCATCATTATAAATGTAGTTATCACCTCCACTGTTAAACCCAAGTTTGCTGCCTATCACTTGAAAGGCCAATACTCAAGAGACAAGTTTTGAATGGAAAGGAATTTGAACTTTATTCAGTAGGTTGGCAACCTGGGGAGAAGGCAGACTCTTGTTCAAAAGCCAACTCCAAGGTTTTTTGCCCGGCCCAAGGTTGTTTTTGTTTGTTTGTTTGCTTGCTTGTTTGCTTGGAGTTTAGGGTAGGTAATCAGTGAAGGGAGTACAGTGGTCTGCAACATTTCTTGATTACATGCAGACTCGATGGTGCCAGCTACAGAACTTCTCTCAGTGTTAGGTAGTCCTGTTGCTGTTTTGTGATGTCCAGGAGTGCTCTATTCTTTCTGCAAAGGACAGAAAGGGCAGCAGGTACACAAGGGAGATTAGTAAAATCATTTGTGTGACCTAAGAAAAAAGAAAAGAGAAAGAAAAAAAAAAACTAAAAAAAACAAAACAAAACAAAAAACATCAGGCTAATTGAAAAGCCTCAACAGCTTCATACAGATTTGCTGGCCTCTGTGGCCCTGGGTAAGTTTTAGTCCTTCCTTCATTCCTCAAGGCCAGTGGTCTGTCTGCTACAGATTAAGGAACTGATGTCAGCAAGTAAGGAGTGAGTCAACTTGGAGCCAGATAACCCTTAAGACCAGTTGGTGTGCTTTAACATCACCATTAAACATTATTTCAGTATTATTGACTATATTTCCTATGCTATTCTTTTCATCCCTATGGCATTTTTTTTTATAACTCAAAGTTTGCAAATCTTAATCCTCTCCAGCTATTTCCCAACCCCACAACTCCCTTCCCTCTGGCAACCACCAGTTTGTATTTCTGAGACTATTTAATTTTGTGTGGATCAGGGTGTGTGTGTGTGTGTGTTTAGATTCAACATATAAGTAAAATATGGTATTTGTTCTTCTTTGTCTAACTTAATTTACTTAGCATAATACCCTCCAGCTCCATTCATGTTGTTATGAATGCAAGATTTTTTTTTTATGGCTGAGTAATATTCCATTGTATATATATAGACCACGCCTTCTTTATCCATTCATCTATCCATGGACAGATGCATTGTTTTCATATCTTGGCTATTATAAACAATGCTGCAATGAACATGGGGCTGCATATATCTTTTTAAATTAGTGTTTTAATTTCTTCAATACCCAGAAATGTAATTCTGGATAATATGATATTTATATTTTTGATTATTTGAAGAACTTCCATACTTTTTCCATGATAGTTGCATCAGTTCATAGTCTGACCAACAATGCACAAGGGTTCCATTTTTTCCACATCTTCACCAACATTTGCTATTTCTTGTGTTTTTGATACTAGCATCCTGACTGGTATAAGGTAGTATGTCACTGTGGTTTTGATTTGCATTTCCCTGATGATTAATGATGTTGAGCATCTTTTCATGTGCCTGCTGGCCATCTATTGGTCTTTGGAAAAAATGTCTATTCAGATCCTCTACCCATTTTTAAATTGGATCATTTGTGTTTTTTGGTGTTGTGTAAGTTCTTTATATATTTTGGATAATAACCCCTTATGATATATATCATTTATAAATATTTTCCAGTTAGTAGTTTGCCTTTTTGTTGGTGGTTTCCTTTGCTGTGCAAAAGATTTTTATTTTGGTGTAGTAACAATAGTATATTTTTACTCTTGTTTCCTTTGCCTGAGGAAACATATCCATAAATATGTTGCTCAGGCTGATATCCAAGAAACTACTGCAACCTACGTGCTCTTTTAGGAGTTTTATAGTTTTGAGTCTCACATTTAGATTTCTTTTTTAAAGATTTTATTTATTTATTTGAGAAAGAGAATGACAGCATGAGAAGAGGGAGGGTCAGAGGGAGAAGCAGACTCCCTGCCAAGAAGGGAGTCCGATGAGGGACTCGATCCCAGGACTCCAGGATCATGACCTAAGCCAAAGGCAGTTGCTTAACCAACTGAGCCACCCAGGCAACCCTCACATTTAGATTTTTAATCCATTTGAGTATGGTTATAAGAGAGTAGTTCAGTTTCATTCTTTGTGTATAGAGCTGCCCAGTTTTCCCAGCATCATTTGTTGAAGAGACTGTCTTTCTCCCATTGTATATTCTTGCCTCCTTGTCATAGGTTACTTGACCATACAAGCATGGGTTTATTGCTTGGTTCTATATTCTGTTCCATTTATCGACATGTCTATTTTTTTTTTTTTTTTGCCAGTGCCATACTCTTTTGATTAATTTAGACTTGTACTATATCTTGAAATCAGGGAGCATTATGCCTCCTTTCTCAAGATTGTTTTAGCTATTCAAAGTCTTCTGTGGTTTCATACATGTTTTAGAATTTCTTCTAGTTCTATGTAAAACACTATTGATATTTTAATAGGGATCATATTAAAATTTTAGATGGATTTTGGTAGTATGGCTATTTTAATTATACTAATTCTTTCAATCCATGAGCATGGCATCTTTCCATTTGTTTGTGTTCTTTTCAGTTTCTTTCATCAGTGTCTTACTGTTTTCAGAGTATAGGTCTTTTACCACTTCAATTAACTTTATTCATAGGTATTTTATTCTTTTTATGAATTTGTAAATAGTATGGTTTTCTTAATTTCTCTTGCTGCTACTTTGTTATTAGTGCGTAGGAACTCAACAGATTTCTGTATATTAATATTGTATCCTGTATTCATTTATTCTAATTTTCTTTGGTGGACATTTTAGGGTTTTTTATGAATAGTATCCTATATTCTGCACATTATGAGTTTTACTTCTTCCTTGCCAATTTGGATGTGTTTTATTTCTTTTCATTTTCTGATTGCTTTCCCTAGCACTTCCTATACTATGTTGAACAAAAGTGGTGAGAGTGGACATCCTTGTCTTATTCTTGATCTTAGTGGAAAGCTTTCAGTTTTTCATAACTGAGTAGGATGTTAGTTGTGAGTTTGTCATTTATGGCTTTTATTATGTTGAGGTATGTTCCCTCTAAATCTGCTTTGTTGAGAGTGTTCGTCATGAACAAATGTTGAATATTTTCAAATGCTTTTTCCAAATCTACTGACATTATCATGTTTTTTATCCTTCATTTTGTTAATGTGATGTATCATGATGATTAATTTGCAGATATTGAACCATTCTTGTATCTCCAGAATAAATCACACTTGATCATGGTGAATGATCTCTAAATGCATTGCTTAATTCAGTTTGCTGATATTTTGTTGGGAATTGTTACATCTCTGTTCATTAGAGATTAGGCTGTAATTTTCTGTTTTTGTAATATCTTTGATTTAGCCAACATTGGCTCTAAAGAATGAATTTTGAAGCTTTTCTTCCTCTTTGACTCTTTTAGAAAATGTTGAGAGAAGTATTAACTCTTCTTTAACTATTTTTAAGTTTTAACCTATGAAGCCATCTGGTCCTGAATTTTTTTTTTTTTGTTGGGGGTTTTTTGATTAGTGATTCAGTTTTGTGACTAGTAATCAGTCTGTTCAGATTTTCTATTTATCCCTGATTTAGTTTGAGAAGATTATATATTTCTAGGAATTTATCCATTTCTTCTAGGTTTTTCCAATTTGTTGGCATGTAATTTCTCATAGTCTCATAATCTTTTCTATTTCTGTGCTGTAAATTGTTACTTCTATTTTATCTCTGATTTTATTTGAGTCCTCTTCTTTCTTTTTTCTTGATATGAGACTGGCTAAAGTTTTATCAATTTTATTTATTTTCAAAGCAGCAGCTCCTTGGTTTCATTGGTCTTGTCACTTTTTTTTTTGTTTCTAATTTCTTTACTTCTGCTTTGATCTTTATTATTATTTTTTTCTACTAACATTAGTCTTTGTCTCCTTCAATTTCTTTTACTATAATGTTATGTCATTTATTTGAGATTTTTCTTGTTTCTTGAGGTAGGCCTGTACTACTATAAATTTTCCTCTTAAAACTCTTTGTGCTAAGTTCCAAAGATTTTGGATCATTTGTTTCCATTTTTATTTATCTTCAGGAATATTTTATTTCCTATAAGTAGCATGAAAGTTAAAAGACAAGATGTTTTTAAGTGGGCACAAGATCATACCTACTGGCTATACATTTGGGCTCAATGCAGAAGAAGCAGACAAAAACACCAAGTGCTAGTTTTTCCTGGGAAGGGATTTGACCACATATTTTCCAGCTGCTTTTTGAGAGTCCATCTTCTACTCTGTCTGCATCTGGGTTCTGTGATCCTCCTCTTTGGGGACACTAATGGGTTTTAGCACACCCTCGACTACTGGAAGCCTCTAAGACCGAAGTTAGTTCTTAAGCATCAGACTCTTGATTTGGACTCATGTCATGATCTCAGGACTGTGAGATCAAGCCCTGAATTGGGCTCTGGGCTCAATGTGGAGTCTACTTGGTATTCTCTCTTTTCCTACCCCACACTCGTGCTCTCTTTAAAATAAATAAATAGAGAATAGAGAATAGAGAATGGCAGGCGAAATGAAAACACAGTAATGGTGGAAATCCCACCCCTTATGCTGCAAACTGAAATAGGGAGGGATAGACCTGAAGGACCAGGAAGATACATCTACTCTGGGGCAGAACAGAAAAGCAATTGCTTAAAAGGAGAATGAGAGGGGCACCTGGGTGGCTCAGTTGGTTAAGCATTTGTCTTTGGCTCAGGTCATGATGCTGGGGGCCTGGGATGGAGTCTTGCATCAGGCTCCCTGTTCAGTAGGGAGTCTGCTTCTCCCTCCTACCCTCTCCCTGCTCATGCCCTCTCTCTCTCTCCTCTCTCTCTCTCAAATAAATAAATAAAATCTTTAAAAGGGGAACTAGAATATAAAGTAACTAGGCCTCACTCAAGTGTCTGCCTAATGGCCAGGGAGCAGGCAGAACAGTTTTTGGGGTCAGAGGTGCTGATGAACATCACTGTTCACATTCCACCTTCCCCTTAATCATGCAGACAGAAGCAAGGGCCATCACTATAGCCAGCCTGCTGCCTAAGTAAGCCCCAGGCCACTAGTCCACTCCAGTTCCAGATACTGTGGGGCACAAGAAAAAGCGCTCAGGGTTCAAAGGGGCAACTAGAATATAGAGGAATTAATCCTCTGCTAAATGATGAGAGACTTACTGGAATATTCTCCAGGATTAGAGGTGCTGGCAAGCACCAGTGTTTTTGTTCCCCCTCAACCTTGATAATGCATATAAAAGAAGGGTCTGGGTGCTCTGGATGGTATGTTCCCTAATGAGCCCTAGGACTTTCCTTGATTTCTTCATTGTCCCATTGCTTGTTTAGTAACATATTTTTCAGCCTCCACATGTTGGTGTGCTTTCCAGTTTTTTTTTCTTATAATTATTTACTAGTTTCATACCATTGTGGACAGAAAAGATGCTTGATATGACGTTAATTATATATTGAAACTAGGTTTGCTAGTCCATTTCACAACAATTAAAATGGGAACCATGGACTGCTATAACTGATTTGTATCTGGAAATCTGTTATAACTTTATTGTTCTAGTGTGTTTATCTTTAGAAAAATGTATATTGAGCTAAAGTTAAAATAACCTTGCCTTTTCTGAGCATCCAGCAATGGGGTCAGGTAGTATGTGGTGAAAAGATTTCATTCATTCCATATAGTCTTTGTAAATCTCAAATACTGATTTTAAAGCATAGCTATGGAACTATTCACAGAATTGATAATCCATATAAGAAGGTTCGATACAGAATATTCAGGGTCTTATTACTTGAAGCAAGATATACACAATAATTTAAAAAATTTTCTGAAGTCCAGGTAAATTTGTTCAAATATTCTCTAATGTGTACTACTTACTGTTAGTTGCTTAGTGTCTTTTTTACGTTTCAGAAGGTAATAAGTTATTGCAGCATTATATGGGATGATAATAATTAACATCAATAGTCCTGAAATTACTCACTTAAGAATTTCTCCTTGCCCTGAAGAAAGCTTGCAGTTTTGCAACTCACTCTGAGGCATTTCTTATTAATGAATGAAAAAAAAGGAAAGAAATAAAAAAGAAGGAAATGTTCAATCTACTACTGAAAATATTAGAGGCTAAGAGAAAATGTTAGATGCAAGAAATAAATTGGATGTTATTATTTTATAATCAGCAATAGCTACCACATGAATGGATAAAGAAACCATCTGGTGATCCAATAGAGCAAGGGTCAGCAAGCTGTGAAACATGGGCTAAATTTGGCCTGCAACTTGTTTTGAAAATGAAGTTTTATTAGAATACAACAAAATGTGTTCATTTGCAACTGGTAAAGCTAAAAACATTTACTATCCAAATCTTTACCAAAGAAATTGTCAACCACAAATGCAGAGGTATTAACTAGAAGAGACTTTGTATTAGAAGAGTATACATCAACATTAAAGACCAGTTAAGGGTGGCATGGAATGAACAGAGACATAAAATAGGAAAGACAAGATTCTGGGAAGTTAACAGAAAACAAAAGAAGTAGAAAATGGTGTTTACTTATCATGATAGAAATTTGTAGTATGATTTTATCTAATGACTCGTGTATTGAACACCTTAACACTCTAAAGAAATAAAGATTGAATCATATTAAGGAATAAAAGGGAATTGAATAATATATTTTTTTAATTTTGCAATGAGAGGGATAAAAAATGAAAAATTGTTAACTACTTGAGTGATAAAATAATGGAATTCTACATGTTACTTTATTTAACTTATTAGGTTAAATAACTAGAGCATGTTGCTAAGTGGGGATAATTAGAAAAATTTGTGAGAGGCTAAATGGAGGAAATCCAGCATAAAGGTAACAAGATTAACTTGAATAAGCAAAGAAATGCCTCATCTTTTGCTGCAGTGGAACTGAGTTGACAAATACACATAGTATTATAGGTGAATTGAGAATTAGAAGTGATGGAATGAGGACATAACAAACATATACATGGTATTCTTTTCTTCATCTATACTTTAGAAGATAATTCATCTGCTTAGAAGCAAACGTGGTGGGCTTGAGGAAAACAAAATAAAGTACTCTGAAAGACAAAATAAAACTTATTCACTTGAGTTGAAAAATAAACACCTGTAATCATATCAATGCACATACAAATTCTCTGTAATTTTACAATGTATTTTTATCTTGATGGGATAGTATTAGGTGAAGTTCTAAGAATTTCAATTAACTAAGTATGGGGGCTCCATTTATGAGGAAGGCCTGGCACCAGTTTTCCTTGTTAGAGAATAAAAATGTTGAAATCCATAACAAATGTTATTGGTTGGCTGCCATTAAAGGTTCCAACACTTAATTTTGTGGCCATATCATAATAACTTGGTAGCATTTTAATCTCTTTGGTGGGGAGTTGTATTAAATACTGTATTTTCTCTAGATAGTCTTATATCCTCATTATATGAATTATTAGGCTTACCAATTATATCTGAAATTAATCATCCCTAAATTTAATGCTAATTATGTAAATAGGACAGTTTTTTTTTTAAATACAAAGTGATTTACACCTATTTGAATTGTAATTCTTGTTGTCTCTGACTATATCTAAATTTTATGCACTTGGATAAAACAAAGTAGGTATTTGAAGTAAAACAGTAAATAAATCACTGATTACCAACTACTTATTTCTTATAGTCCTATGAAATTTGTATTTAGTATCCATATTAATTTTAGGAAGGTGGTTTTAATAGGATTGGAACAGGCTTCTTGAAAACACAGAAGCTTAGGTTTAAATTCTTGTCACACTTTACTGTGAGAATTCAAAGTATTAACAACACAGAAATTTAATTAGTGTGATAAGCTATTTGTTCTTATAGCTTAATTACCTAGATCATTCTGAAGCTATGCTGGAGTAGCTGTGAACATTTAGCAGTCCAGAAAGTACAGTATTGCCAACAATATCAGGATCTTTGGGCAGACCCAGCTTGAATACAATGCAGCTCTGCACAATTAGCTCTGTCATGCTTCTACTCCTAAAAATGTTCTGGGTCACAAGTGAAAATGATTTAAAAATTTAATGCATTAGGTATCCGTGAATCAACAGACTTTAAGTATAAATGTTAGATCCTGAGATATATCTACCATGACTTAGTGTCAACATCCAAAATATTTAAAAGCATCTGGGCATCTGGGTGGCTCAGTTGGTTAAGCATCCAACTCGATATTAGTTTATGTCTTGATCTCAGGTTTGGACTCCACATTGGGCATGGAGCTAAGTATATAAATTAATTAATTAATTAAATTTAATTTAAAAAGCTGAACCAGTAAACTATTAGGCTACTTTTTGCTATCAACTATCCATTTAAAAGCACTTTGAACATTTTACTAATTAGAAAAATATTTTAGTTAGATAATTGACCCAATCATGTTTAACTCTTATCTTCAGAGTAACAAAACATGTCTCAACTGATTATTTAATAACCTACCAAACTTCTTCAATAAAGCTATTATAGTGTTACTTTAACCCTAAAGTTCAGTTGAAGATTCCATAATGTTTCCAAAATACTGAATTCCAGTATTCCTACCCACATATGGTCTCAAAATTGCTGGAATTCTTTTGGATAATTGAAAGACCCACTGAAATTTTTTTAACAGTATTTCAGTAGTCTTCTTTATCTATAAGGGCTATATTCTGAGACCCCCAGTGGGTGCCTGAAACTATGGATAGTACTGAGCCTTGTATATACTATGATTTTGTTTTTTTTAAATACATACCCATGATAAAGTTAAATTTATAAATTAGGCACAGCAAGAGATTAACAACAATAACTAATAAGGTAGAACTATAACAATATGCTCTAGTAAAATTTATGTGAATGTGATCTCTCTCTCAAAATAATTTATTTTACTGTACTCACCCTTGTGATGATACAATGCCTACATGTTGAGAGGAAGTGAGATGAATGATGCAGGCATTGTGACATAATCTTAAGCTACTCCTGACCTTCTGATAATCGGTCACAAGGAGTATGATCTGCATCCAGAAACCTGGGTAATTGAAACTACAGAAAGTGAAACCACAAATAAGAGGGCTCTACTACATTAAAGCTGTTCCATATTTGAAGTAATTGTATACGCTTGACATATGTAAAAACTGTCAGCAAATCAAGATAATGAACATGTCCACTATCCCAGAAGATTTCTTTGTGTCTGTAAACCATTCCTACTGCCTCCTGCTGTATATCACAAGCAACCGATTTCTGTCACTATAGATTTGCATTCCTACAATTTTATATAAGTAGAATGGTATGATAAGTACTTTTATATTTCTGGCTTTTTCACTCAGTGTAATTATTTTAGATCTATTTGTGTTGTAGCATGAATCAATGTTTTATTTCTTTGCATTGCTGATTATCACCATTGTATGGATATATGACAAATTGTTTACCAACCAACCTGTTGATGAACTAAATTATTTCCAAGGTTTTGCCTATTATACATAAAGGATGTAAGCATATGTGTGTAAAAATCTTTATAAAGACATGTTTTCATTTCTTTCGAAAAATTGCTTAGTAGTATAATGATTAGATCATATGAAAGCCATATGACCAACATTTTAAGAAATAGGTATGCTTTTTCCAAAATTATAAAATTTTACATTTCCATCAGCAATAAATGAAAATTCCAGTTCCTCCACATCTTCAGCAGCATTGAATATGGCCGCTTTTCTATTTTTTTCACTGTAATGGTTCTAATTGATATATTATTAATTTGTGATTTTATGGGTATTTCCCTAATAATTAATAATGAGTATCTTTTCATGTGCTTATTTAAGATCTTTGTCTTCTTTGATGAAGGATTTTCAAACGTATGTTCTGTTTTTAGTTATTTGTTTTATATTGAATTTTAAGTTTATATATTATGTATTTAAATTCCTTATCAGATATATTATTTGCAAATATTTTCTCCACCTGTCATTTCATTCCCTTAACATTGTCTTTTAAATCTTAAAAGTTAACCTTGAGGGGTCAAAGTTTGTTTTTTGGGGATATAGACATCTATATGGATGTCCAGTTGCTGCAGCACCATTTGATGAGATTAGCCATTTCCTCTTGATTTGCCTTTTCTTTCTATAAAATTGTCCAAATAAATATATGTGGATCTATTTCTGGACCCTCTATTCTCTTCCATTGACCCATGGTAGTATGACATTCTGGTGATTAATGTTTATAAGTCTGTAAATCTAAAAATTAGAAACTGTTGTTTCTCTATCTTTGTTTTTCCCTTTTTATAAAATTTTTAGGTATTTTATGTTATTTTCATTCTTAGATGCATTTTAGAAAAAGCTTGTCAATTTCTTTTTATAAACAAAAATCAACTGTATTTCTATGTGCAAGCAACAAATATTAGAAAATAAAAATTTAAAAAAAAGAAAATAAAAATTTTAAGATACATTTAAATTAGTATGACAATTAAAACACCAAGAAAAAGACTAATAAAATATTTGCAGAATAATTTTCCTCAGAAGCATGTATTTTTCTTTAAAAAGGTCTTAAAAAAAGGGATGCGTCATATTCATGGACTGTGATAGTCAATAAAACAACATGTTAAGTCTTCCCTAAACTGAATTATAAATTCACTGCAATCATACACAGTATTTCTGTAGTTCTTTTTCTAAACCTCAAAAGACTAATTCTAAAGTTTATATGGAAATGCAAAGAATCAAATGTCATCAAGAACAGAGGTTAGCAAACATGTTTTGTAAAGAGTAGGATAGAAATTATCTTTTTTATGATTACTTAATATGTTTCTATTTTTATTACTGTAGAGTTGACACAATGTTTCATTAGTTTAAAGTGTACCACATACTGATTTAACAAGCTCACAAGTGTAGATACTATCTATTGCTATACAACTCTATTACAATAGCATTGATTATATACCCCATGCTGTATATTTTATCCTCATGACTTGTTCGTTTCGTAACTGGAAACCTCCCGTTCACTCATTTTGCTCTTCTGACCTTTATTCTTCTGACCTTTATTCCCTTCTGGCAACCATAAGTTTGTTCTCTGCATTTATGAGTTTGTTTTGCATTTGTTTATTAGTTTTGTTTTTTAGATTCAACATCTAAGTAAAATTCTATGGTTATTTGTCTTACCCTGACTTCTTTCACTTATAATACTCTCTAGATCCATCCATGTTGTCACAAATGGCAAAATCTCATTCTTTTCTGTGGATGAGTAATAGTTCACTGTAAATATATTTACCACACCTTTTTGGCCATTCATCTATCCATGGACACTGGGGTTGCTTTCATCTCTTGGCTATTGTAAATAATGCTGCAATAAGCACAAGGGTGCATATACCTTTTGAATTAGTGTTTTTATTTTTTTTGAGTAAACGCCCAGTAGCAGAATCACTGGATCATATGGTATTTCTACTTTTAATTTTTTGAGGAAACTCCATATTGTTTTCCACAATGGCTGCACCTGCATTCCCACAAAAAATGCACAAGTTTTTTTCTTCACATCCTTCTCAACACTTATTTCTTACCTTTTTGATTCTAGCCTTCTTGACAGATGTAAGGTGATATCTCATTGTGGTTTCGATTTGCATTTTCTTGATGATTAGTAATGAGCATTTTTAATTGTTTTATGTGTATGTGGTTTTTGATGTGTTATATAAGTTCTTTATATATATTGTATATTAACCCCTTATATATATCAGTTGCAAATATCTTCTCCCATGCAGTAGGTTGCCTTTTCATTTTGTTGGATGGTTTCCTTTACTGTTAAAAATCTTTTTTTTTTTTTTTTTGGTGTAGTAGGTTTATTTTTGCTTTTTTTTTTTTTTTTTTTTTTTTTTACCCAAGGAGAATTATTTAGAAAAATATTGCTGAGGCCAATATAAAAGAAATTACTGTCTGTGTTTTCTTCCAGGAGTTTTATAGCGTCATGTCTCACATTTAGGTCTTTAATCCTATTCGAGTTTATTTTTGTGTGTGGTATTAAAAAGTGGTCTAGTTTCATTCTTTTGCATGTATCTATCTAATTTTCCCAGTACTATTTATTAAAGAGAATATCTTTCCTCCATTGTATATTCTTGCCGTCTTTGTCATAGACTAATTATATAAGTGTGGGTTTATTTCTGGGCTATTCTGTTCTGCTGCTCTTTGTGTCTGTTTTTGTGCCAGTACCATACTGTTGTGATTATTATAGCCTTGCAGTATATCTTGAAATATGGGATTGTGATACCTCCAGTTTTGTTATTCTTTCTCAAGATTGCTTTGGCTACTTGAGGTCTTTTGGATTCCCTACAAATTTGAGTATTATTTGTTTTAGTTCTGTAAAAAAAAAAAAAAATGCTGTTGGTGTTTTAATAAGAATTGCATTGAATCTGCAGATTGATTTAATAGTATGGTCATTTTAGGAATATTAATTCTTCCAATCCATGAGCGTGGAATATGTTTCCATTTGTTTGTGTCACCTACAATTTCCTTTATCAATGTTTTAGTTTTCAGAGTACATATCTGGTACCTTCTTGGTTAAGTCTATTCCCAGGTATTTTATTGTTTTTGGTGCAATTGTAAATGCAATTGTTTTCTAAATTTCCCTTTCTGCTACATTGTTATTAGTCTTTAGATACACAACCGATTTCTGTGTATTAATTTTGTATCTTACCACTTTACTGAATTATCATATTCTAATAGTTTTTGATGAAGTCTGTAGGGTTTTCTATACATAGTATAATGCTATCTGCAAATAAGGACAACTTTACTCCTTCCTTATCAATTCGGATGTCTTTTATTTCTTTTTCTTTGTATATTATGCTAGAATTTCCAGCACTATGTTGAATAAAAATGGTGAAAGTAGACATCTTTATCTTGCCCTACTCTTAGAGGAAAAGCTCTCAATTTTGATCATTGGGAATGAGTTAGCTCAGTTAGGGTTTTTCATATAAGTATGACCCTTGTTATGTTGAGGTATATTCCCTCTAAACCCACTTTGCTGAGTTTTTATTAGGAATGGATGTTGAATTTTGTCAAATTCTTTTTCTGCATTTATTGAGATGATCATACAACTTTTTTCTTTGTTTTGTTAATGTTGTGTATCATGTTAATACATTTCTGAATATTGAACCATCCTTGTACCCTGGCACAAATCCCAGTTGATTGTGGTAAATGATCCTTTAAATTTATTGCTGAAAGTGGTTTGCTAATATTTTGTTGTGTCTACTTTTATCAGGGATATGGGCCTTTTTTTCTTCACTTTTCTGATTCTGGTATCAGGGTAATGCTGAACTCTTAGTCTGTATTTGGAAGCCTTTTTTTCACCTATTTTTTTTAATAGTTTGAGAAGAATAATTACTATTCTTCTTTGAATATTTGGTAGAATTCACCTGTGAAAATGACTGGTCCTGGACTTCAGTTTGTTGGGAGATTTTTGATCACTAATTTAATTTTCTTACTAATAATCAGTCTGTTCAGATTTTCTATTTCTTCCTGATTTAGTTTTGGAAGATTGTATGTTTCTAGAAATTTCTTCACTTTTTAAAATTGTCCAGTTTGTTGGCATATAATTTTTCATAGTCATCTCTTGTAATCCTTCATATTTTTTGTCATGTTCCTTGTTCCACTTTCTTGTTTCTGTTTTTATTTGGGCTCTCTCTCTCTCTCTCTCTCTCTCTCTCTTTTTCTTGATGCATCTGGCTATACAGGTTTATCACTTTTGTTTCTCTTCTCAAACGATCAACTCTTGCTTATATTGATCTTCTCTATTTCCCTTCCTCCCTCCATCCCTTCTTCTCTCCCTTCCTCCCTCCCTTCCTCCTTTCCCTTCCTCCTTTCCCTTTCTTCCTTCCTTTTCTTCCTTCCTTTCCTTCCTTTCCTCTTCCTTCCTTCCTTCCTTCCTTCCTTGTTTTTATTTTATTTATTCCTGTTCTGATCTTTCCTCCCTTCTACTCCCTTCTACTTCATTCTTCTTTTTCTAGTTCATTTAGGTAAAATATTAGATTGTTTGAGAGATTTATTCTTTCTTGAGATAGGCTTGTGTCACTTTAAATTTTCCTCTTAAAACTGCTTTTGCTATGTCCCAAGGTTTTTTATACCTGTGCTTTCATTTTTATTTGTCTTCATGAATTTTTGATTTCCTCTTTGATTTCTTGTTTAACCTATTAAGTGAGTAGTAGGATGATGTTTACCTTCCATGTGTTTGGGTTTTTTCCAGTTTTTTTCTTGTAATCAGTTTCCAGTTTCAGACCATTGTGAATGGAAAAGATGCATGATCAATCTTCTTAAATGTGTTGAGATTTGTTTTGTGGCCTAAGATGTGATCTATCCTAGAGAATGTTCAATGTGCACTAATAAGAATGTATATTTTGCTGTTTTGGGATAGAATATTCTATATATATCTGTTAAGTCCATCTGATCTAATGTGTTGTTTAAAGATACTGTTTCCTTATTGATTTTCTGTCTTGATGATCTATTCATTGATATAAGACAATGGTAAAGTTCCCCACTATGATCGTATTACTGTCAAGTTCTCACTTTATGTCTATTTATGTTTGTTTTATGTACTTAGGTGCTACTATGGTGACATTTACAATCATTTTATGCTCTTGTTGGATTGATTCCTTTATCATTATGTAATGTTTTTTTGTCTCTTGTTACAGGTTTTGATGTAAGGTCTATTTTGGGGGCACCTGGGTGGCTTGGTCAGTTTAGCATCTGGCTTCTGCTTGGGTCATGATCCCAGGGTGCTGGGATCAAGCCCCGCATCAGGCTCCCTGCTCAATGGGGAGGCTGCTTCTCCCTCTGCCCTCCCCCCCCCTTATGTTCTCTCTCACACGTTCTCTGTCTCTCTCTCAAATACATAAATAATCTAAACAAAAGTTTATTTTACCTGATATAAGTATTGATACCCTGTGTTTTTTTTTTTCTTTCCTTTGCATGGAATATTATTTTCCCATCCTTTCACTTTCAGTCTGTATGTGGCTTTAGATCTGAAGTGAATCTCTTATAGACAGCATAGAGATGGGTCTTACTTTTTTTAATCCATTTTGCCACCCAATGTCTTTTGATCAGAGCATTTAGACCATTTACTTTTAAAGTAATTATTGATAGATATATACTTATTTCCATTTTGTTCATTGTTTTCTGGTGGTTTTTGTAGTTTTCATTTTTCTCCTCGATTTTCTTTTGATGACTTTCTTTAGTGTTATGCTTGGCTTTTTCTCTTTAATTTTTGTGTATCCGTTATAGATTTTGGGTTTGTGGTTAATATGGGATTTGTAAATAGCATTCTAAGTATATAACAGTCTATATTAAGTTGATGGTCACTAAAGTTTGAATACATCTTAAAAGAACTTCTTTTTATACCCCCTCCACATTTATATACATATCGGCATATTTATCCCCTTTTTATTCCTAATTTGTTTACTTGTAATCATGGCCTTTTCTTTTCCACTTAAAGAAATCCCTTTAACATTTCTTGTAACACTGGTTTAGTGGTAATGAACTTTTAAACTTTTGTTTGCTTTGGAAACTCTTTACCTCTATTTCAATTCTGAATGATAACATGTCCAAGTAGAGTAAGCTTGATTGTAGTTTTGTTTTGTTTTGTTGTTTTGTTTTGTTTTTCCTTTCAGTACTTTGAATATATCACACCTCTCTACTTCTGGCCTGCAAAGTTTCTGCTAAAATATCAACTGATAGCCTGATGGAATTTCTTTTGCATATAAATGTTTTCTTTTCACTTGCTGCTTTTAAATTTTTTTATCTTTAGCCTTTAATTAGTGTGTGTCATGTCTAGAGTCATCTTGTTTCCAACTCTCCGTGTACCTGAACTTGGATATCTCTTTTCTTTCCCAGGCTAAGGAGGTTTTCAACTATGATTCCTTCAAATAAGTTTTCCATCCTTTTCTCTCCTCTTCTGGGATTCTTATAATAAAAATGTTTATTTTCTTTATGTTGTCTAAAAGAGCTCTTAACTAATTCTCATTTTATAAAATTCTTTTTTCTTTTTGCTGTTCAGCTGGTTGCTTTCCATTGCCTCCCAGTTCACTGATCTGCATTCACTAATCTGTTGATTCCATATAGTGTATTTTTCATTTAATGTTATATTCTTCAACTTTGATTCTTTTTTATATTTTCTCTTTGATGAAGTTCTCACTGAGTTCTTCCACTCTACTCTCCAGTCTGGTGATCATCTTTATAATCATTACTTTAAATTCTTTATCTGACATATTGCTTATTTCATTTCAGTTAGTTCTTTTTCTGAGGTTTTGTCTTATTCCTTCATTTGAAGCATATTCTTCTGTCTTCTCATTTTGCTTGACTTTCTCAGTTTGTTTCTATGAATTAGACAAAACAGCTTCTTCTAAACTTTAAGGAGTAGTCTTATGTATGGTCACTCACTATGCAAACTGCCTGGAAACTTTGGCTGGCTGAGTGGAACTGTGGCTGGTATGGGCTAGGGCTCCTGAGATGCTCTACAGAGGGGGTGCTCTGGTAGGACTGATATAGATAAAATGGGTTTAAGTTCTGGGTGGTCCCGGGGCCTTCCACATTAAGGGCACCCTGGCAGGACAGCTGAAGCTGTAATGGGTGCAAGTCAGGGTGTCCTAGGGCTCTACATGCAGAGGGCACTCTGACTAGGGCCAAAGAGGGGTACTAAGCAAGGGGTCTTAGAACACCCCACACAGGGTGTACCCCAGTAGGGCAGCTGAAGCTGAGGTAGGTCATGGGCCAAGGTGTCCCAGGATTCTATATGCTGAGGGTATCCTGGCAGGACAGCTAAAGCTAAAGGTGGTGCAAGCTGGGGTGGCTGAGGGCTCTTCACACTGAGTGTGCCCTGGTAGGACTGAAACTGAAGTTGGTACAAGCTGGGGTGGCCCAGGATGCTCAGCACAGAGATGTCCTGACTGGGTGGTTGGAACCCAGGCAGAAACTGGCTGGAGGTTCCTGGGGTGATCCACTCAGGGAACACCCTGATTGGACAGCTGGATCTGAAGCAGATGTCAGCTAAAAGGTTCCAGAGTGCTTTGCTCCTCACAGGCCCTACCGAGCCCTCTGAAGCTGAAGTGGTGTGGGCCTGGAGTGTGATGCAGTGCTTTATGCCTGCATCACTTTGGTGCAAAGACTAGAGTGGTAGTGATCACTAACCAGGGATGTCTGTTGTTTCCTGCCCTGTGGGAACCTTGGTGGGATATCTATGGCTAGTATGGGCTAGAGGTCTGGGCCTCACTGAGGTGGCAGTCTGGTTAGGGGGCTTGGACTGGTCTGTGCTTTCAAGGCAAATGGGGAGTGTAGCCACCAGCCTCTTACCTAGAGAGAGTTCCCTCACCGTTGGCAGAGTTCTAGGGTTGATTCTTTTTATATGCTAGTTGTTCTTTAAACCATGGCTTTTTTTTTTTTTTTTTTTTTCTGTACCCCAGTGTGTCTGATACTAGTGTGAGCTAGAGACCCAGGATTTGTTGAAATAGCCAGCTATGACATCTGGATCCTGTTTCTGTTTGCACTTTCATAGTAAAGGAGTAGCATAAGGCATGGTGCTCACCAGTCCTTCCGACCAAAGGAGAGTTTTAGCATCTTTCCAATGTTTGGTGCTATTCAAAGGCTGGACCTGTTATATTCTACCTCTTTTAAATTATGACTTTTTTTCTGTGCCCCAGGATTTCTGAAGATGGTGTGGGTTAGGAAGTTGGGCCCTCTGAGTGGCAGACTGGCTATGGTGCCCAGAACCTGCTCCCATTTGCACTATCAAAGTGAAAGGAAAACAAAAGCCATGGTGCTCACCATCCCTTTCAACCTAGGGAAGAGTTCCAGAGCTCCCCTGTCATTTAGTGGTGTTCTAGGACTGGATCTTTTATATTCTAGTTGTACCTTTAAACCACAGCTTTTTTTTTGTCACCCAAGGCAGACAAATCTGCTTAGAGTCCCTTAATACTATCTCTTGCAACTGCAGTTTGCAGCCTCTGGGTGGGAGTTCCCTTTATTACCATGTCTCCCTCTCTTTTGCTGTTCTCAATACGGTTTCTTTATCTTTTGTTGGGCAGAAGTTGTTCAGTCAGCCATCTTCTTCAGAAGAAATTGCTCTATAGGTGTAGATTTGATATGTTCATGGAGGATGTGAGTTCAGGGTCTTCCTACATGGCCATTTTGGACTGAAACCTAGCATGACAGTAAGAATTTCTAGTAGCTTTTCGTTTGGGAATGCCTTAAATCTGGGGATCAATTTTGGGTAAATCAACATCTTGAAAACCTTGAATCTTGCAACAATAATTATAGCATATATTCCCATTTATTTAGGTTTCTTTAATTTCTCTCAACAGTGTTTATGGTATTCTATTACAGGTTGTTACATTTTGTCAGACTTATTTCTATATATATTAGTTAAATTTCATTTTATGATTGTTAATCTTGTATCTTGCAATCTTTCTAAAGTCACCATAGCATTTGTATATTTGATTGAGTTTTATTAAAATATAATCACATCATCTCTGAATAAAAAAGCATTTTTTTTTTCTTCTTGCAATATAGGTGCTATTTATTTGCTTTTTCTTGCCCCATTGCACTAAATGGACATTCAGAATAGTGTTCAATAGAAGTGTTGGGAGTGGACATGCTTGTCTTGTTCCTGATTTTTTATAGAGACTCTTCTGTGACTAGATATGATTTTACTATGGATTTAAGTGCACACTATCAGGGTGAAAATATTTGCTTCTGTTCCTAGTTTTTTAAGAATTTTTACATCTTCTTAATGAATTAGCATCATGTAATATCCACATTGATCTCATCCAGTGGCCTAAACTTCTAACACATGGTAGTTTTCATTTATAAGATTTTGATTTTATTTATTTATTTTTTAAGTTCTCATGTGTATTAGTTTGCTTTGGCTGCCATAACAAAATACCAGAGGCTGGGTGGCATGAACAACAGAAATTATTTTCTCACATTTGGAAGTCTAAGATCAAATTGTAGCTAGTTTGATTTCTCTTGAGATTTCTCTCCTTGACTTCCAGACAGCCACCTTCTTGTCATGTCTTTGTTTTCTTTGTTCATTGCAACCAAATACATCTTATCCCCAAAAACATAATTTAGTCCATAATGCCATATTTATAATTCTTTGGAAATATGCAATAGATTTAAAATAACTCTTTTAACATAAATATCTTTTAATTCTATTATCTGTATATGTTCTGGATTAGTTCTTTTTTCTTTCAAATTTTTTTTCAACAATATGCATTGTGTTTCCAAATTCTTTGCTTGTCTAGTAATTTTAGATTGAATGCTAGTTTTAATTTTACCTTATTGATGGATATTTTTATAAATCTATAAATATTTTAAAACTTTGTTCTGAGAGGCAGTTATTTAGAAATAATGTGATTCGGGGCACCTGGGTGGCTCAGTGGGTTAAAGCCTCTGCCTTTGGCTCAGGTCATGATCTCAAGGTCCTGGGATGGAGCCCCACTTTGGGCTCTCTGCTCAGCTGGGAGCCTGCTTCCCCCTCTCTCTCTGCCTACTTGTGATCTCTCCCTCTCTGTCAAATAAATAAATAAAATCTAAAAAAAAAATGTGATTCTTTTAAGTCTTTCACAGACACTTTTTGGATCACAGATGTTTTCTCTCTGTATACACTCTGTCCTCTGAACTGTGCCTTGGCCTTCCTGGAATGTAAATTCATACCTTAAATATACTTGGAGTAATCTGATGGCATTGGGCATGAGAAATATAATAAAAAAGTGACTTT
This sequence comes from Potos flavus, assembly GCA_028534135.1. Lineage (NCBI taxonomy): Eukaryota > Metazoa > Chordata > Mammalia > Carnivora > Procyonidae > Potos > Potos flavus. The sequence goes on from CM052898.1 coordinate 154,342,736, forward strand.
TTTTAGGGGCGCCTGGGTGGCTCAGTGGGTTAACCTTCTGCCTTCAGCTCAGGTCATGATCTCAGAGTCCTGGGATGGAGCCCAGCATTGGGCTCTCTGCTCAGCAGGGAGCCTGCTTCCCCCTCCCCCTCTGCCTGACTCTCTGCCTACTTGTGATCTCTTTCTCTCAAATAAATAAATAAAATCCTTTTTAAAAAAGTGAGTTTTTTAAATAAATTGATACTAAAATATTCTATAAATAATATTACCGTACCACTGATTTTTCTAATCACTGAACAATTATTTGTAACTAAATTATAGCTATATTTATATTAATAGGTTATACTAAAAGCCAACAACAACAAACATGCTTTAGTAAAGCTATCTAGTAATAATTAAATTTGATACACATACACAGATATATATTAATCATTATCTTTTACATATTAGTCTCTGTAGCAGTTTTATGTAAGATTATCATAGGACAAAAAAATCATAGGACAAAATATTCATTACTTTGAAGAGAAACAATTTTCAATAATTACTTTAAACATTATTTTTTAAACTTAAAACATTCATTCCTTTCAATGATAACTTCTATGCATCAAAGTTGTTGACTTTAATTTGAGGGTGAGATGGAAGTGGTAAGGAAAGGCAACAGCAAGTAGTTAGGGTCCACATGGAATCTGTTATAATAATTTGTCAGCTGATTATTAAATGGGTCCATTTAAAAAAAATTGGCATAGGGAGGTGGATATATAGATATATGAGTACGCTAATATAAAAAGCAAACATAAAAAAAGTGAAAGCCTATCCCCAGATGCCTTTTTGTGAAAGCATGAAATGTTTAAAGCAGGGAGAAAGTTTTAGGATATTTTTGTCA
>CM052898.1:154343697-154478330 GCA_028534135.1 Potos flavus
AATTAGCAAGTCAGGAAACGACAGATGTTGGCGAGGATGCAGAGAAAGGGGAATCCTCCTACACTGTTGGTGGGAATGCAAGCTAGTACAGCCACTCTGGAAAACAGTGTGGAGGTTCCTCAAAAAGTTGAAAATAGAGCTACCCTATGACCCAGCAATCGCACTAGTGGGTATTTACCCTAAAGATACAAATGTAGTGATCCGAATGTTTATAGCAGCAATGTCCACAATAGCCAAACTATGTGGACCTAGAACCTAGATGTCCATCAACAGATAAATGGATAAAGAAGAGGTGATATATATATACAATGGAATACTATGCAGCCGTCAAGAGAAATGAAATCTTGCCATTTGCAACAACGTGGGTGGCACTAGAGGGTATTATGCTAAGTGAAATAAGTCAATCAGAGAAAGATAATTATCATATGATCTCTCCGATATGAAGAATTTAAGAGGCAGGGCAGGAGGGTCGTGGGGGCGGGGGAGGGAAATGAAACAAGATGGAATCAGGAAGGAGACAAACCATTAGAGACTCCTAAACTCACGAAACAAACTGAGGGTGGCTGGGGGGTAGGGGCAGGTAGGGATAGGGTGGCTGGGTTATGGACATTGGGAAGGGTATGTGCTATGGTAAGTGCTGTGAAATGTGTAAGCCTGATGATTCACAGACATGTACCCTGGGGAAAATAATACATTATGTGTTAATTAAAAAAAAAAAAGATTTATTTATTTCAGAGACAGAATGTGTATGTGCAAATGGGGGGAGGGGCAGAAGAAGAGACTCTGAAGCAGACTCTGTGCCAAGCATGGAGTCCAATGCAGGACTTGATCTCACAGCCTTGAGATGATGATCTGGGCCAAAACCAGGAGTCAGAGGCTTAACTGACTGAGCCACCCATTCTATTTTTGTCCATATTTTAAAATCAGAAAATAAGTTGCAACATGTTTTCTCTATTAGCACTTAATCCATATTTGTAAAGATTAGCTAATGCATTAAGTGATATACTAGACATTAAATTATGCAATCTTTGACATAAAAACTCAGAAAATTTAATTTGCCTTTGTAAATCACTCTTTTTATAAGTGAAGAATCAAGACTGAATCAACAATTGAGAGAGAAAATTAAAAAATAAAGTCAATGTTTTAGAAAAAAATTACAATAATAGTGATGACAAAACAACAAAAAAATAAGCATGCAGGTTATGGTAAGAATATTTCAGCATACTTTTAAGAAAGGCAAAACCATGTTATGTTGCAGATATTAAACTCTTTTAAAACTATGGATAATATTCTCTAAACCATGCTCTTTAAAAATACATTTTAAGCAATGAATATTTCAGAAACTTAGAATGTCATAAAACCTGTTTCATTTTAAGCAAATATCTTTGTCATATCGGTTCATTTTGTCTTACAACAACCTTTGCCACTACATGTTCAATGAAGAGAAAATCAGCCTAGCTCTGGTGAATAAATTGTCATGATCACTGATCACCTATTCAACCATTTGGCTGTATTTGACACTTGATATATTAAGTGAAGGGATATATGTATAATCTTGGAATCATTTCTGAATCTACATTTTGAAAATATTATTAAGAAATACTAAAATTTAGTAGCTAACAAGTATAAAAGTGACAACTAAATGCCAAATTCTACAATAGAACAAGCAAATATATTACATTTTCTCTGAACATAAGATTTTAGGGGCACCTGGGTGGCTCAGTTGGTTAAGCATCTGCCTTCATCTCAGATCATGATCCCAGAGTCCCAGGATTTAGCCTCACATGGGGCTTCCTGCTCAGTGGAGAGCCTGCTTCTCCTCCTGCTCCTCACTCCACTCATGCTCTCTCTCACTCTCAAATAAATAAATAAAAATTTTTAAGAAAAGATTTCACGATTTTATTAAGAAAACAACATAGTTACACAACCAGTAAAATAATAGCAATGACAGTTAAATATTTATACTTTATGGAGTTTTTCTGGATTACTTAAGACTGTTTGCGTTGACATGAAGAAGACCACACCCTCTAGACAGAAAAGATTTGTGTTATGGAGTAACAGAATATGTAGTTGGAAAGGTAAGCTATGGCAAATTTATTTCAAGTTTGAATTTTAATCAGCAGTAATTGGACATGTTCTAATAGCAATAAGATGGTGATTGGAGGTTTTTGACCAAAAGAATATTATATGAAATCTTATGGTAATATATAAAGAAGGTTAGAAGGAAAAGAGAATGGAGACAGGGCAATAACTCATACTTTAGTTTACATAATTGCCACATAAAAGAGACCAGGACAGTAGATGTGGGAACCAAAAAGAAAGGCAGATACGTATATCTTTTGCAAGAAGTAATTCACAAAAAAATGTGGGTTTTTTTGTTTTAAAGATTTTATTTATTTATTTGACAGAGAGGGACACAGCGAGAGAGGGAACACAAGCAGGGGGAATGGGAGAGGGAGAAGCAGGCTTCCTGAGGAGCAGGGACCCCAATGCGGGGCTCGATACCAGGACCCTGGGATCATGACCTGAGCCGAGGGCAGATGCTTAACAACTGAGCCACCCACCCACTCCTCACAATAAGTTGTTTTAAAAAAAAATATTTGCCATATTCCTTTTTATATAATCAAAATATACATTTAAGACTAAAATGTAAAAATGTACAGGAAATTGGGAAATATAATTTTTAATTTCACTATTTAGGTATTAGCATTTAAACTTTTTGATGATATTCTAATATGTGATTAAACATATTTTATATGTTATATAAATATTATAAAGTATAATATATACTTAAGTGTAAATTATGTAAGTTTTATGTTAATCATTACTGGATGTATATATACCCATACGTACATGTGCTTATATTTTCTGATTTAATAGAATTTTGCCTATATCGTTGCCTATATCTTTGGAATATTTTTGCCTATATCTTTGGAATATTTTTCAGTCTGGGTTAAGGTTCTAGATTACAGTGATTTTCATACGTGATTTTCATTGGACATAAATAATAACTGTTAAACAAGTAAATGATATTTTGCCAATTAAAGCCTTTTATATGAAGAAATAAATAGTAATGATTTCAATACTCTTGAACAATAGAGACCAATTCTTTCTAGGATACCTTCTGGTCCCATAGAAAGTATTTTATCTTGTTAAGAAATTCTAGCTTGATACTGAGCCAGAGGAAGAAAAAAAAATATTGAATATGTTAGGGACTGAAAGAAATGTAAATAAATAAACTCATAAATAATAATTTGAGGGAAAGATGTTGCGTTAAGGAAATAGAACCAACTGTACATTGAGAGTAAAAAAAAAAGATTAGTTTAACTTGAAATAGTCTATGATATAATACAATTAAAAACGGAGGTCTTTGTATAATTTTGATGAAGACATTTATTATTTTAAATACTTGGAATGAAATAGCAATAACCTTTACTACAGAAAATTGAGACATTAAATCATTAAATAGTGTGTCCCAATCTATTAGTGTTATAATATAAAAATATACAAGAAAGTAGATGTATATGCCTAATTTGGGCACTCAAGAAAAATCCCTGTGAGACTGTATAGAATGACATAGAAAATTCAGAAGGAATAAAATGGTGAAAACTTGGGTGGTAACAGAGAAAGAATGAGACTACAGTGGACATTGATTCCATTCTAGTGCCTACTAAATCTCTTTGATGTTTATAGCAGGTTTATTCATAAATGTGAAAAAGTGAAACAAGATGTCCTTCAATAAGTAAATAAACAAAATGTGTAAGGAATGTTTTTCAGTGATAAAAAGAAATAAGATATTAATCTATATAAAACCATGGATGAATCTTAAATGTATACTACTAAGTAAAAGAAGACAGTTTGAAAAGGCTACATATTATACAATTCCATTTATACAACATTCTGGAAAAGGCAAAACTAACAATAAAAAGTGGGTGACTGACAAGGGCTTGGGGAGAAGAGAGAGTTGAATAATGTCTGATACTATAATGGTGGATGTGTGATCTATGCATTGTTTAAAAATCATAGACTTTAAAAAAATAAATAAATAAAAAATAAATAAATAAAATAAAAATCATAGACTTTTATAGCACAAGGAGTAAATCTCAAAGTAAATAAAAAAAAAAAAAGTGATCATTTAGGAACTCAATGATCCCAAGAGGAAAGGCAGACTTTGACAAAGGAATGTAACTATGTCATAAATATATGGAATGATTTTACTAAAGATGGTAAAAAATAATGGTGGTGACTGAGTAATTTTAGAAATAAATGAATACCATAAGGCTAAGGGTAGAATAAACTGTATATAAAGCACTTTCCTTTAGGTGATAAAGTAGCTTCTCATAAAGTTGTAAATTACCAATTATGGAACAATACATGTGTACTAGAATTGAGGAATTAATTAAATGTTTGGTAAATAGTGAGGCTCAAGTCACTTTTGGAGTGTACGTTTACAGATAAGCAAGAGTAAAAGATGAGAATGATTTATTTTGTAATGGGTTAGAAGAGGAGACATCAATATGAACTAATATTTAACTTAATGTGGATGGTTTAGAAAGAATAATATTTAAAGATAGATATATAGATACATAACTTGTTTTATGTATACACACACACATTTGTTAATACACTTACATATTGGTTTGTTCTACTATCTGAGAGGACCTGGAAGCAACAACCCAGTAGCAGTGAGCACACATAAGACCTAGATCTTGGTTTCTAATGCCTTTCTGCAATAAAACTAACTAGAGCTCCTTGGAGAAAGGGCTGATTCTAGAGATGGGACAGGGAATACATAACATGAGCCTGGAGAATCTTGTAGTGTCCGAACAAAAGAATGTGCTAAAAAAAAAAAAAAAGAAAGAAAGAAAAAAAAAGAAAGAAAGAAAGATGAGGATATGTCAAAAGGACAAAGGAGTCAATCAAAAGAGCCACTAATGGCCAAAACTGGAATGATTTAAGCAATAAAGTGAATAAAGCAGTACTGGATTATAATTCAAATTACAAATATCTATGAATCAATACTGATTGACTTTATTATTATAAATTTATAATTTAGTGAATAAATGGAGAAGAATGCACACATCCCCCATACAGAATTCCAGGTATTTTTTTTTTCAGTTTTTTTTTAAATTATTTATTTAACAGAGAGACACAGCGAGAGGGGAAACACAAGGGGAGTGGGAGAGGGACAAGCAGAGAGCCTGATATGGGGCTCCATCCCAGCACCCCTGGATCATGACATGAGCTGAAGGCAGACGCTTAATGCCTGAGCCACCTAGGTGCCCCTGGAATTCCAGGTATTTTAAATAGATAAACCCCTTCGAAGAGGCGGAGTGTAACTCCTCACTCCTTAACTATGGGCTATAATAACTTCCCTCCAAAGAGTACAGCACAGAAAGGCAGAACAAAAAAGTAACTGTATAGTGGAGAAACATGACAAACACTGCCTCAGCTAGATGATCAAGTTTTATGTAAATAGTGATAAATCATGCTGATACATACTTTTGATATGATGTTATGAAAACAGCACTTAATCTCTTTAGTCCTCTTCTCAAAAACCCGTAACACCAATCTAATCATGAGAACAACTTTAGTTACATCATAGGAAAGGAACACTCTATAAGGTACCTGAGATATGCTCCTCATAACTATCAAGGTTATCAGAAACAAGGAAGTCTGGGAAACTGTTGAAGCCAAGAGGAGATTAAGTAGGTATGACAAGTAAATGTAATACAATATCTTGGTTGCTATCATAAAGCTTAAACAGCAGATTATGTAAAAATGAGGGAAATCTGAATAAAGTAGAACTTTAATTTTATTTAAAAAGTACAAAGTTTAAATGATTCTTTAAAGTATCTTTAGAGCATTAAAAATTATCAAATTAGCTGAAAATGAAGGTTTTGTCATTTTGTGATTCATATATTTCTCATCTTTTTTCCCAAGGTTTTTTGAGATATCATTGACATATAACTGTATAAATTTATGGTATACAAGCTGTTAAGTTGATACATTTAATCGTGAAATGATTACACATAGACATTGACACCTCTGTTACCTCACATAATTACTATTTTTTTTAAAGTAGATGAAGATTTAAAAAAATAAAAAAAGTAGATGAAGATTTAACTTCTCAGCAACTTTTAAATATATAATACAGCATTTCTAACTATAGTCAGGGTGCCGTACATTAGACCCCCCAGAACTTATTAATCTTAGAGGTGGAAGTTTATACCCTTTCAAAAACATCTTCTCCTTTCTGCTACACTCAGTCCTTGCCAACCACCATTCTATTCTGTCTCTATAAGAATGACTTTTTTTGTATTCCACTCATTGTGACATCATAGAGTATGTGTTTCTCTTTATGACTTCTTTCACTGAGCATAATGCCTATGAGGTCCATCCATGTGGTCACAAATAGCAGGATTTCTTTTCTATGAATGAATAATGTTCCACTGTGTATGTGTATCACATAGATATCACATCTTCTTTATCTATTTATTCATCAATGGACACCTAGGTTATTGTCTTGGCTATTGTGAATTATGCTGAAACAAATAGCTATACCATATGGTAATTCTATTTTTAATTTCTTATAGAGCCTTCATAATATTTTCCAAACTGGCTGTACCAATTTGCTTTCCCACCAACAGTGCACAAAGATATGTTTCTCTACATACTTGCCAAAAGTTGTTGTCTCTTTTTGATGATAGCCATTCCAACATGTGTGAGGTAACACCTAGTTGCAGCACCGATTTGCATTTCTCTGATAATCTGATTAATGACATTGAGTATTTTTTCATATACCTGTAATCCATTTGTATGTCTCTGGAAAAATGTCTACTCAGGTCTTCTAAACTTTTTTTTTCCCCCAGAATATTTTTTTTTGCTATTAAGTTGTATGAGTTCCTTATATATTGTGGATATTAACCCCTGGTCTGATACATGCTTTGCAAATATTTTCTTCCATTCTGTAGCTTACTCAGTGCACCCTACAAAAAGTGTAGTCACCATCTATCACCATGCAATGTTATTACAGCATTTTCGACTGTATTCCCTATGCTATACTTACCATCTGCATGACATATTTATAACTGGAAGTTTGTACCTCTTAATCTCCTTCTCTTATTTCATGTATACATCCACCTACCTTCCCTCTAGAAACCACCAGCTTGTTCTCTGTATTTAATTATGCTCTTTGTTTTGCCTTTTAGATTCCACATATAAGTGAAATCATATGAAATTATAATAGCTTTTGCTATTGAAGTCTTTTGTGGTTTCATACAAATTTTATAATTTTTCTAGTTCCGTGGAAAACACTTAATATTTTGATAGGGACTGTGTTGAATTTGTATATGTTTTGGATTGTGTGGTCATTTTAATGATATTCTAATCCACGAGCATGAAATATCTCTCCATTTGTTTGTTTCCTTTGATTTCTTCATCAATGTCTTATAGTTTTCCAAGTATAGATCCTTGACTCAGTTAAATTTATTCCTAGGTATTTTACCTTTTTTGGTGCAATTGTAAATGGGATTTTCTTAATTTCTCTTTCTGCCACTTCATTATTAATGTTTAGAACAACCAATTTCTGTATCCTTAATTTTTGTACCCTACAGCGTTACCAAATTCATTTCAGTTCTAATAGTTTTTTGATGAGTCATTAGGGTTTTCTGTATAGAAAGCACTATATCATTCGCAAATAGTGATAATTTTACCTCTTCCTTATCATTTTGAATAACTTTATTATTATTTTTTTCTTATTGCTGAAGCTAAGACTTCTAGTAATATGTTGACTAAAAGTGATGGGAGTGGGCATCCTTGTCTTGTTCCTGATCTTAGAGGGAACTCTTTCAGTGTTCACCACTGGGCATATTAGCTGTGAGTTTTTAATGCTACCTTTATTATATCAAGTTATCTTTCCTCTAATCCCATTTAGTTGAGGCTTTTTATCATGAACAAATGTGTTTTGTCAAACATTTTTTCTGCATCTATTGAGATAATTGTGTTTTTATTCTTTCATGTGTTAATGTTATATATCATATGGATTGATACATGAATATTGAACCAGACTTGAATCCTGGGAGTAAATCCCACTTGATTGTGGTAAATGATTTTTTTAATGTTTTGTTGAATTTGGTTTGTTAATGTTTTACATTACATTCAAACTTTGTTGAATTTGGTTTGTTAATGTTTATTTGGTTTGAAAATTTTTGCATCTATGTCCACAAGAGATACTGACCTGTAGTTTTCCTTTTTTACAGTATCTTTGGGTTTAGGACATTCCTGGCCTCATCAGATGAATTTGGAAGTTTTCCTTCTTTTTCTGTTTTTTTTTTTTTTTTTTTTGTGAATAGTTTGAGAAGAGTAGGTATTAACTCTTCTTTAAATGTTTGGAAGATCACCTATAAAGCCATATGGTCTTTTGTTTTTGGGGAGTATTTTGATTACTGATTCAATTTCATTAATAGTAATTAGGCTATTCAAATTTTCTTCTTTTTGATTCTGTTTTGAAAAAATGTATGTTTCTAGGAGTTTATCCTTGTCTTCTAGTTACCTTCTAGGTCATCCCATTTGTTGGCATATAGGTTCTCATAATAGTCTCTTTTAATTCTTTGCATTTCTATTGTCAGTTATTTTTCCTCTCATTTCAGATTGTATTTATTTGAGCTCTCTCTCTCTTTGCTTTTCTTGATAAGTCTGGCTACAGATTTATCAATTTTATTTATCTTTTGAAAGAGCCAGCCCTGGTTTCATTGATTCTTTTCCATTTTTTTTTTTCTATTTCTCTATTTCATTTATTTCCACTTTAACATTTATTATTTCCTTAGTGAAAGTAGCTTTGAACTTTGTTCTTCTCTTTCTAGCTACTTTAGGTGCAAGTTTCGGTTGTTTATTTAAGAGTTTTATTGTTGTTATTTCTAGTGGTAGATCTGTATTGATATAAATTTACCCTTTAAAACTGCTTTTGCTGTGTCCTAAAGGTTTGGGGCCATTGTGTTTTCATTTTCATTTTCATTTGCCTCCATGTATTTTATTTTCTTTTTGATTTTTTTTGGTTGATCCATTGGTTTTTTAGCAGCATGTTGTTTAGCCATCACAGGTTTGTGTTTTTTTCCAGTTTTTTTTTCTTATAGTTGTATTTTAGTTTCATATCATTGTGGATGTAAATGCTTGATATGATTCAAATGCTTGATATGGTTCAATCTTCTTAAATTTATTGAGACTTGATTTGTGGCCCACCCTGTGATCTATTCCAGAGAATGTTCCATGTGACCTTGAAAAGAATGTGTATTCTGCTCTTTTTAGATGGAATATTCTATATACATCTGTTAGGTCCATCTGGTCTGATGTACCTTTCAAAGACATTGTTTTCTTACTGATTTTTCTGTCTATATTGTCTGTCCATTGATGTAAATGTGGTGTTAAAGTGCTCTACTCTTATTTATTTTTTTAAAGATTTTATTTATTCATTTGACAGAGAGAGAGAGATTGCAAGTAGGCAGAGAGGCAGGCAGAGAGATGGGGGGAGCAGGCTCCCTGCTGAGCAGAGAGCCCAATGCGGGGCTAGGTCCCAGGACCCTGAGATCATGACCTGAGCCAAAGGCAGAGGCTTTAACCCACTGAGCCACCCAGGTGCCCCGTTCTCTGCTCTTATTATACTGTCAATTTCTCCCTTTATGTATGTATTTGCTTTATGTATTTAGGTGTTCCTATTAGATGCATAGATACTTACACTTGTTATATGCTCTTGTTGGATTGCTCTGTTTATCATTATGTAATACCTTCTTTTTCTCATGTTGCAGTCTTTGTTTTATTGTCTATTTCATCTTATATAAGTATTGCTACCCTTGGTTGTTTTTTTTAACTTCCATTTGCATGGTATATTTTTTTTTCTCTTCACTTTCAGTATATATTTTATCTTTGAGTATGCAGTGAGTCTCTCATAAGCAGAGTATAGATGGGTCATTTTTAATTTATTCAGTCACCCTGTATAGTATATTTGGACCATTTATTTATGTTTAAAGGCATTATCAAGAGATATGTACTTATTGCCAATTTGTTAATTGTTTTCTGGGGTTTTTTGGTAGTTCTCTGTTCCTTTCTTCATTTCTTGCTCTCTTTCCCTGAAGTTTGATGGATTTTAAAAATATATATATTATACTTGGATACCTTTCTCTTAATATTTTGTCTACTGATTATAGGTTTTTGATTTCAGGTTAACATTGGGTTCACATATAATATGTATATAGCAGTTTGTGTTACATTGATAATTGCTTAAGTTTGAACACATTCTAAAAGCACTACATATTTACTACCCCCTCCACATTTTATTTTTATGATGTCATATTTTACATCCTTTCATTTTGTGTATCCTTAGACTAGTTTTTAGATAAAATTGATTTTACTACTGTGTTTTAGCTTCCATACTGACTTTACAAGTGATTAATCTACTACTGCTATATATTTGCTCTTAACTGTAAAATTTTTTCCCTTTTATAATTTTTTCACTTTTAATTATGGCCATTTATTTCCACTTTAATAATTCCCTTTAACCTTTTTTATAAGGCTGGTTTAGTGGTAATAGACTCCTTTCACTTTTTTTTTCTGGAAAACTCTATCTCCTTATATTCTCAACAATATCCTTGTCACATTGAGTATTCTTTGTTGTAGTTGTTTTTTTTTTTTTTTTTTTTCTTTTAGCACTTTAAATATATCCTATCGCTCACTCCTGGTCTAAAAAGCTTCTGCCAAAAAATTAGCTGATAGCCATATAAGGTTTCAGCTTTTGTGTATAACTATTTTCTCTTCCCTTACTGCTTTTAAAATCCTCTATCATTACTATTTGCCATATTAATTATTATGTGTCTCGGTGTAGACCTCCTTGGGTAAATCCTGTTAGGGTCTCTCTGTGCTTCCTGGGCCTGGATGTTTGTTTCCTTTCCCAGATTAGAAAAAATTCAAGTTTTCTATCCCCTTCTGTCTTTTCTTTTTTCCCTTCTGAGATCCCTATAGTGCAAATGTTATTACACTTGATGATATCACAGAATGCCCTTAACCTTTGCTCATTTTTAAAATTCTATTTCTGGGGACGCCTGGGTGGCTCAGTGGGTTAAAGCCTCTGCCTTCGGCTCAGGACACGATCTCAGGGTCCTGGGATCAAGCCCCGCATCGGGCTCTCTGCTCAGCAGGGAGCCTGCTTCCCCCTCTCTCTCTGCCTGCCTCTCTGCCTACTTGTCATCTCTCTCTCTGTCAAATAAATAAATAAAATCTTAAAAAAATAAAATAAAATAAAATTCTATTTCTTTTGACTGTTCAATTTAGCTGTTTTCCATATCCTTATCTTCCAGATCACTGATTCATTCTTCTGCATCCTCCAGTCTGCTTTTGATTTCCTTTAGTGTATTTTTTTATTCGTTATTGTATTCTTCTGCTCTGTGGTTCTATTCTATTTTTGTATCTCTTTGTTGAAGTTCTCACTAAGTTCATTTACTCATTCTCAAGTTAGGTGAATATCTTTATGAACATTACTTTGAATTTTTCATCAGGCATATTGCTTATTTCCATCCATTTCATTTAGCTCTTTTTCTGTGATTTTTGGCTTTCTTTTATTTGGTACATATTCCTCTGTCTCTTCATTTTATCTAAATTTCTGTGTTTGTTTCTATATATTAGACAGATCAGCTATATCTCCTGGTCTTGAAAGTAGTGGCCTTGTGTACAGGGGGTACTTTGGTTTCCTATGGTACAGTCACCACTGGTCACAAAACCACACACTTTAGTGGTGTCCCTTGTGTGGGCTGTATGTACCCTCCTGTTGTGGCTGAGCTGCAATTGGCCTCTACCAAGCCAGTTGCAATGACCTAGTTTGCCTACTGTGTGTACCCTGGGCAGGATTTGAGAGGCCTGTCTACTATTACCATGGGCTCACTGGTGGGCATGCCTGGAAGTCAGCCTAGTTTGCAGTTAGCCTCTCTGCCATGGCTGCAGGTGTGCTGGGAGGCAAAACTTGCTCCTCGCACAGCCAGCTAAGAGACCTAACTCCAAGAACTTTGTGTGTACTAGTCTATGGGCTTATCTCTTTCTTCCTGAGGGCAGGAGTTACTTTTGAGTGGCACCGGTCTCAGCGGCGGCTGCCTGTCAGGTGTGTCAAGGCAGGAGAAGCTTTGGAGTAAGATCTACAGAGGCAGAAAGGTTGGATTGGGTGTGTCCACAGCAGATTATCAGGGTGGAGCATGTAGTTCTAGCAAGGTAGATGGAGAGTGTTAGCCCTGGTTCTTATAAGCATCTGACCATCTAGGCTGGAGGAGTGGCAAAAAAGCATCCACCAGCACTTTTCCTCCCAGAGAAATCTAAAGATCCTTGCCACTCCAACAAGATTAGTTCATTGTATCTCCTTTACCTATACCTCAGGCACTTTTCAAACTACTGCTTCTGTACTGTGTCTCAGGCTGAGTTATTCAGTTTTTCACTCTTTAAGGATGGGGACTCATTTTCTTATCACCCCTGACTCTCCTGGAGTTAAGTCTGATTTTAGGATCTTAAAGTTAAGCCTTGGTGATTTTTAAGTCCCCTATGGTTAAGCCCTACTGATTTTCAAAGCCAGATATTATGGGGACTTGTCGTCTTGGTGAGGTCCCCAGTGCCATGGATGTCTGGTATGAGGTCTGATCTTCTCACTTCTCTGTGTTTGTGATGTCGATTTTTTGTGGCTAGTTGTACCAGGGGTCTCATTCCCAACTGTGTGTTGTCTCCCTCCTGGCCTTTTTGATGTCATCTTTTCTCTATGATTAGTTGTGGAGGGTCTCTTCTACAGTCTTCAAGTTGTTATCAACTTAAGTATTTAGAGAATTATGATAAAAATTTATAATTAACATAGAAGAGAATACTTAACTCTATGATGACTTTTTTAATAGCAAAATGTATAATTTAAAATGTACTTCATAATAATGTATATAAAATTAAAATAAATCCATTTAAAATACACTTGATTTTTAGAATTTGACAATAATTCTAAAGATTACCTGGGAAAAAGTTTATGTCAAAATTTTTATGAAAAAATTACTGAGAATGGAGATCTTGATTTATCAGATAATAAAGTTCTATAAGCACACCATTAGTAAAACAAAATCAGACTGTAATATTCATAGATCTAAATTCGTATGAAATTAATAGAGAAGCCCAAAATAAATCCACATAGACACAATACTAATACGTAAGAAATTTGGATGGCTACCCACAGAATAATATATGATTCAATGTCCCTCAATAGGGGAATGGTTAAATTATGTATTTTTTTAGAACACCATGCCATGTACTCATTAAAAACTATAATGTAGAAAGAGAAAATATATCAATAGTATATAAAATACATAGGCCCTTCATGATTTAGTATTATTAGCAAAAAAATTTTATAGGATAAATAATTACAAATAAATAATATTTAAAATCTGTTTTAGTAAGAAGAGATACAGAGCCAACTGGTAGTATTTCTTTTTGTCCTTAGAACATTTCTTTGTTCTTTAATTTCTTGTCAATTTTGTCTTTCTGAAAATATTTTGTCTGTGTTTTCAAGGATATTTTAACTAAATATAAAATTGTAGGTTTACAATAATTTTTTTCCTCTTCCAGTAATTCAAAGATGTTGCAATGTTCCATTATTTTTGACCTCCACTGTTTGGTATGAATTTTAGCTATAATTTGTATCGTTCATTCATATTTCTTTTTGTTTTGGTTGTTTTAAAAGTTTCCAGGTTCTCTTTCATTTTCAGCAAGTTGACTTTTTTTTTTTTTTTTTAAGATTTTTTTTTTGGGGGGGACGCCTGGGTGGCTCAGTTGGTTAAGCGGCTGCCTTCAGCTCAGGTCATGATCCCAGGGTCCTGGGATTGAGTCCCACATCGGGCTCCCTGCTTAGTGGGGAACCTCCTTCTCCCTCCCCCTGCTGCTCCCCCTGCTTGTGCTCTCTCTCTCCCTCTCTCAAATAAATAAATAAAATCTTTAAAAAAATATTTCTTACAAACTTTGGAATGCTTTTGATAAGTAAATCTTCTACTTCTTTCCCATTTTCTCTCTATGCTTCTTCCTGGAATTAAATACATTTTAAATCTTATGATATTGTGCCTTGAATCTTGTTTGTTTGGTCCCAATTTTTCCTCTTTTTCATCTTTTTATTTTACTTGAATATTAAATTTAACCCTGACATAAAACGTTTTAATCATTTCCTCCTGTGTTATGTCAGTATTAGAACCGTTGAATTCATTCTTTTTCATTTTGTATTTTTATCCTTAACATTTCAGTTGGTTCACTTTTATATTTTTCATTGCACTGCTGAAATTCTCCATTTCTTTAGATATTTGCTCCACATTTTCCACTAGATTTACTATAATATTTATCAAAATTATTTTAAAAAATTCATATAATTCCAACACAATTCATCTTTGAGTCTGCTTATATAGGTTATTTTTGTTCTTAACCATGGTTTAGATTTTCTTGTTTCATCATATGTGTGTACTATAAGCCAGGCATTTTGTGTAGGAAAACAAAACAAAACAAACATTGAAATAATATTTGTCTCAGAGTATATTTCTTCTTATGCCACTTGGTAATGTGGGTACATTTGTTCATTCATGAAAGTATATTTTCCTATTCCTCACTTTTACATCTCAGATCTCTTTTGCTGTCCTATGCCAAGCCTTTAGAGCATGACTTTCCTGGAAAAGACTTTGGTAATATCTCAGAAGTTCTCTCAGTTTTTCTACCTTACTTTAAACCATAACTAGCCTCCCTTGTGTTTGGTAAAAAACCAGCTCTAAGTTTCATTGATTTTCTCTATTTTTGTTTTCCATTTTATTGATTTCCCCTCTATTTATTTATTTATTTGACAGAGAGAGAGATCACAAGTAGGCAGAGAGGCAGGCTGAGAGAGAGGAGGAAGTAGGCTCCCTGCTGAGCAGAAAGCCCTATGCAGGGCTAGATCCCAGGACCCTGAGATCATGACCTGAGTGGAAGGGAGAGGCTTTAACCCACTGAGCCACCCAGGTGCCTCTGATGTCCCCTTTTTTTTTAAAATTCTATTTCTTCTACCCAGTTTGTGTTCTCTTGTTTCTTAAATTGTTATAAGGTCTTTAATTTGAGAAACTTTTTTTGTTATATAAGAGTTCAGTGTTACAAATTTCCATTCTAACTATTGCTTTAGTGGCATCCCACAAAGTTTGGTATACTGTGTTTTAGTTTTATTTATTTCAAAAGAAATTTTATATTCTGTGTGTGTGTGTGTGTTGAACTTGGAGGTATTTATAAGTGGGTTATTAAATTTTTAAATATTTGGAGATTTTTCAAATATTTTTGTTGGTTATTGAGTCTAATTCTATCGTACTTAGAAAATAGACACTTTAGGGGTGCCTGGGTGGCTTAGTCAGTTAAGCATCTACTCTTGATCTCAGCTTAGGTCTTGATCTCAGGGTCATGAATTCAAGCCTCAAGTTGGGCTCCACGCTGGGTATGGAGCCTGCTTAAAAAAAAAAAAAAAAAAGGAAAGGAAAGGAAAAAAGAAAACAGACATTTTATTATTAGAAACTACTCAAAATATTGAGGTTTGCTTTACAGTTAGAATATGGGCTATCTTTGTCAATTTTCTATGTCCACTTTAATTGAATATTTTTTCTGTTGTAGTTTGGTAAAGTGGCCTATAATGTTAATTAGGTCATGTTTATTAATGGAGTGATTCAAATCTCCTTATCTTTCCTGATTATCTAATTGTTCTGTCAGTTATTAAGGAAGTAGTATTCAGTTATCTGACCATAGCTGTGGATACTTTCAGTTTTTCTTTGCAGTTCTTTCAGATTTCCTTTATAAATTTTGAACCTCTGTTGTTAGATATATGAACATTTAAGATTACAATGTTTTCCTATTGGTTTGACCTCTTTATAAACTGATCTTCTTTTTACTGGTAATATTATTTTCTCTGAAACCTACTTGATCTGATATTAATAGATATCTTGGCTTCACTTGATGAATGTTAGCATCGCATATTTGTTTTCATCCTTTTTCTTTAAATTGTTTTTTGTCTTTCTCTTTGAAGTATGTTTCTTGCTATCGGCATGTAATGAGTTAGTTATATCTAACCCTACAATCTCTACTTTTTAACTGGGATACTTATACCATTTTATTTTAATGTTATTGTTATAGTTTAAGCCTTTCATCTTGCTATTTATTGCTATATGTCCCATCTGTTCTTTGTTTTTTGTGTCTCTTTTCCTGCCAATATAGGTATTGAGAATTTTCTCTGATTTAATTTTATGTATTGTATTCACCTATTAGCTGTAAGTCTTTGCTATTTTAGTAGTTGCTTTATGATTTATAGTATGCATCTTTAATGTATCACAGTCTACCTTAAAGTAATATTGTAGAACTTTGCACATAAATTGAATTTACAATACAATAGTTCATTTTCTACCCTACCTTTTGTGCTATTGTTATATATTTTATTTTTCCACTGCACAGCACTATGCGTTGAAGCTGTTTACATGTAACTGAATAGTGGTTATTCCTTCACCCCACACTAAAAAGTCTATGCTTTGAGGAAAATGCTTGCATAGGGCCAAAGAACTCTGTTCCATTCTGCTTCTCTACCCTTGACAAGATACCTAAAATTGGTAATTTTATGTACAAGCCATACAGTACCCCAAATACTCAGATACTTTTACATTTCTTCCATTCCATGAATTTAGTGATTTGCTTATCACATTGACATATCACAAGGAGTTGCATCCTGAAACATCCTTTGTCCTAATATTTTCTGTTGAGCTACAGTGAGTCTTCAGTGTTTGCCAAACATTTAATGGAGGGTTTTAGGTTTATCTCAGGGGCTTCCTTTACTACATTGCTTTCTCTTTTTTGGGATTTCTCTTTTCAATTTCCAGCTATGCTAAGAACTCTAACTACATAATAAGATACCTGTAGTCAGTGAAATTGTGACTTTCTATTTGAATCTAATGGCATCAAGAGAGAAATATGTAAGTGCACATCTCAGTGAATGCAGTTCTTTTTTTCAAAAGTTAAATCACCTCAAAGTTTTGCCTGGTTTTTGCCTTCCACCATAGTTTTAAATATCATTTGTGCAAATATATATTTTTGAGCTTATAATTGCTGCTATAATTAAGTCCTTTACAAGCTATTCCACCATTACCTAAAGTGGATCTTCAAGGATTATTACTTATTTTATTCTTTAAATGGAATATTATGTTTCTTTTGGCCTGAAATAATATGTTCTAAGGAATTTTCATGAGTTTATTTGTTTTATACTCTAAAAATATATTGGTATGTATTGTTTCCAGTGTTTGAACATCTATATGATTTAGCTACTATGTAGGCTATTTTTCATATCCAAAAATATAGGTGAGCATAGAGAATGTTGATTAGCCTCAGTCATTATTAAAATTATCTTTTTCTTAATACATTCATCTAGTGCATCATGATTTTAAAAGGTGAATTCTAGAGCATAACGTAAGGGGTTGTGGGATGTGAAAACTGCCTGGACACAAAAAATTAATACCCTTCTGAATAAAAAGACAAATGTGCTTCAACATCTTTTATTCATTAGATTTATGCGTTAAAATAGTTCTATTTCACATCCAAGTGAAAGTTTTCAATTATTTACTTTAATAAATGAATGGTCTGGATGCCCAAGGTGGACAGCTATGTAGGACACATTCCATCATTAATCAGGTAAAATAAAGGGTATATTGTAAAGAGTAATTTAGCCTACTACTAGCTGCCATCCTTGGCCGCTGGTAAAGTCTTGTAGTTAAGAACAAGAAGTAGGGAAAGAAAATATTTCCTGAACGTCTGTGCCACAAGGATGCTGTAAAAATTTTCAGACATATTTGCTTCACCACGATCTTGAAGTCTAAAACGATAAATTTTAATTTCCAGTGGTCCCTTAAAAGTGGTGCTCCTATTGACTAGTGAAGCATAAAAAAGAGGGCTACCAGTAATTTAAGGCAAGTAAGAAAAGCATAAAAAAAAGCATAAAAAAGAGGGCTACCAGTAATTTAAGGCAAGTAGCTGGTTAGATACCATGAAGATGGGAACAGCACTTACATTCCCCAAAATCAACTTCCAGAATGCAAATATGTCACAACCTAGACTTAAGCCATCACCCTTTTGGAAAGTGCCATTTACCTCAACCCTCAACTTTATAATCCGAATTTCCAGACTGTTTTGGCAAGCAGTTTCAAGAGTTACATACTAATTCTATACCAGCAAAGGAAATATAATGATCTGTAATTGGGAATTATTGATACATTTCTATAATTTGTGTCTTTGTATTTCAAACAAAAACCAAATCAAGAAGCAATTTCACACAGGTGGAACTGAACTTCAGCAGAGGTTAACATTTTATTGACAGTCCATCACTGACATGATTTAGCTAAAGTAATAGCTGTATGATTTTTGTATAGACTTTGTGAGATGTTATTGATCATATATACTGTCCAATGTGTCACAATACAACAAACAGTAATAACTAAGAGTGGTTCTATTTCTCCAGCAAATATATATATTTTTAATTTATGAAGAATAATGGTCAATTTTTAAGCTTAGCTTTTTGTGTTTATACTGTATGTTGTGTTATTCAGGTGATTTAATTAGGCAAAAGAAATAAACCAAAATAAATTTAAAAAAGATATTCTAACATGTATTTACAAATGACATTCCCTTGTGTGTATGTTAGTATGGGATCTCCAGAGTGTTACAAGAATAAATGCATTTAGCAATTTGCAGGTTGCAAGTTTAGTATATGAAGTCAACTTTATAAATTCACACACACATACACACACAAACAAATGGAAAGTGACTAGTAAACGACTACAACTTACAATAGCATAAATATATCTTAGAATGAAGTAATAAAAGTTATGAAAGTTTTCTAGACAAAACCCTAGAATATATGAAAAAAATTAAAGACAAATGTAGAGATAGACTATATTCATGAATTGTAGGACAATAGTTTTGTGATATGCACTCTGCTAAATTAATCCATTGCTGCAAAAAAAAAAAAAAAAAATTCCATAGTTTCAATGTAATCCCATTCAAAAGACAAGCAAATATTTTGGAAAAATAAACACATGGATGGGGCGCCTCAGTGGCTCAGTGGGTTAAGCCTCTGTCTTCGGCTCAGGTCATGATCCCAGGGTTCTGGGATCGAGCCCCACATGGGGCTCTCTGCTCAGCAGGGAGCCTGCTTCCCTCTCTCTCTGCCTGCCTCTCTGCCTACTTGTGATCTCTCTCTCTGTCAAATAAATAAATAAAATGTTTAAAAAAAAACAACACGTGGTTTCATAAAAATGTAAAGAATGTGGAAATGCTAAGACTTACAAAAGATGAACAAAGTAGGAGGAGTTGAAATAACTGATGTCTATTTTTGCTATAAAGATAATGCAATTAAGATAGTGCTACACTGGCATAAGAATAACAAACGGATTGATATAATAATACAGAATTAGACCTATACATATATTCTAATTGAGTTCAATTGATGGCTTTTACACAGTTTTCAAGTCAAATAAATAGATAAGGAATTCTTGAGCAATGGCACTAACAACTAGGTATCTTCATGGAAAAATAAAACCTGATACTTCACTCTGTACATTATAAAAATAATTTGAAATAAATAGAGCTAATTATAGAAGACAGATACAGAGATATATAAGTAAAACATAATAAAATATCTTTAAGAATTTGGATTAAATTTTCTTAAATGGTACATAGTAAGCACTAACCATTTAAAAAATAAATTTTACACCAAAAAACATATTTGCTAGTCAAAAGATGTCATTAAGAAATGTTTACAAAAGTCACATACTAAAAGAAAATATTTGTAATACATTTATCTATCACAGAGCTTATGCCCAGAATTTAACATGTTGCTATTGGAACACTGGGGTGGCTCAGTTGGTTAAGCATCCAAGTCTTGCTTTTGGTTCAAATTATGATTTTAGGATTCTGAGATTGAGCCCCACATCAGGATCCACACTCAGCATAGAGTCTGCTTGAGATTCTCTCCCTCACCTTCCACCCCTCCATCTGTTCTCTCTCTCTCTCAAATAAATAAATAAAATCTTTAGATTTTACAAAAAAATACTCCTATATATACTCCTACACATCCACAATAGAAAACAAAAATAATAAAGGTTGGCTAAATTATGAACAGATATTTCACAAAGATATACGAATACTCAATAAAACATGAAAATAAATGTCCTTATTTATGAAGAAAGTGCAAATTAAACCCACATAAGAACCATTTCATACACTGTAGAATAGCTAAAATTAAAAGTACTTAGGTTACCATATTTTGGTAGGATTGACACAATGAGAACTCTTGTACATTGCTGGTGGGGGAATAGCTATATGGCCACTTCGTGGAACCCTGTTATAATTAAATATACATTAGGTTATAACCCTGCAATTACTTTTCTAGGTATTTAACCATGCACATTTTTAAAAGATGTTACAAAAATATTTGTACATACATATTCATGAGACCCTATTTTTCAACCTAAATATTCAGAGGGAATGAACAAGCACATTTGGTATATCCATGATATGGAATACTATTTAAGTATAAAACAAATGAGGGGTAAATTCAACATCATGGATGAGTCCAAAAACAGTATTTTGAAGAAAAAGAACCACACATAATCATACTGATAATTTTTTACTTTGTCAGAAAAACTAATGATGATAGCAATCAAAAAACAGTTAACTCTGTGAGAGATGGAATTGACTAAGGCAGAGCTTGTGGGAATTTTCTGGGGTGATGAAAATTTTTCTACGTATAGTTGTTAGTAGTGCTTACACAGATGTACACAATTGTCTAAGGTAATGAAACTAAATGTTTCTGCGTGTAATATCATTTACGTATTATCATTCCATGCTTGAAGCTATCAAAGAACCATTATGGAAAATTAAGTTTACACCAACTTGATGAACTTATTATTCTTACGTAAGTAGTCAGTTTTAGAGTAGTATTATTTATTTTCAGTACAGTGTTTGGGTTGGTAAGCCAGACTAGGTTGTGCTTAGGAAAAACAAAAGGCATATGTGAGTACCCAAAGGTCTGAATATCTGACACTCGGTGTATCGGGTTTTTGTTTAGTTTTAATTTTTTTAAACAAAAGAAATCTCATGGTAAAAAGCCTCGGAGATTCAGTTTATAAATGTTGTATCTCCTCTCTGTTTATTTTGCAAAGCAATATATTCATAATTTTTATTGAATTTCTTTGATTTTTTACAATTCCACAAATTTTCTGGGAAACTATACAAATATAACTAATGACTTTGAAAGATATGTAGACTGACATTTATTACTTAATAGCTATTGTTTATTAAATATATTTTTGTTTTGGACA
Source organism: Potos flavus (assembly GCA_028534135.1). Lineage (NCBI taxonomy): Eukaryota > Metazoa > Chordata > Mammalia > Carnivora > Procyonidae > Potos > Potos flavus. The sequence goes on from CM052898.1 coordinate 154,365,108, forward strand.
CTGCATTAGGCCCTAGGACAAGAAAGTAGTATGGTTAGTTTTGAATATAGGGCATAGATAAAAACTTACTAGCAGTAACATTTTGCCCCTACTTCCTATTCTTTTAACTAAGACAATCTTTTCTGGCTCATTTACTAACTGTATTGTTTCTTCTTTCTTCAGGTTCAAAATATTTTTATCTCATTTCAAAACCCGCCTATATAGTCTTATTTGCACCTTAAATGCTTATCAAACAATTAAACATAGTAGCCTATGTATTTTCTTGGGGTGTCTGTCACATTTATGTTCTCTGGGCATCTTTCCATTTACCCTTCTATTTCATGCTCTGTACCTGGAGTATTTCTTTCTTTTTCCATCTGTTAAGCTATCTAAGTCTTCCCTCCAGGATTGATCCTACCACAAAATTAAACTGCACTGCCATCTGTTTCTCACAAGTAAACAGTAGCAAATATACCTTTGAATATACCACTAAAAGTCTATAAATTATTTTTCTCATTTAACAAAGCCTCATAGGGAAAAACTCAAAAGCTAAACCATTAATTCTCATATCATTCAGTGGCTATTATAAGATTAGCTTCATCTTTTATATTTTTAAAAAAATATGTACTTTTTTTCCCAAAACATAGTTATATTACCAGCTATATTATTCAGGTTATACAAGTTCTGATTTTATGTTATAAAGGCATAATCACTTTCTAAGAAAGATACTATAGGCTTATTACTATAACTACTTTAAAATTAAATCTGAGTCACTTAATGAATGAAACACTTTTGAGTTAGTGTTCTTAATCTTCAAAAAGATATATACGTGCACATAATTTGTAATCTTAATTACTAAAATTACATCTTATCAAGCAAGGTTTTTATTTGATTAAAATTTACACTATGAGATTAATGAACCTAAACCAGTTTGGAGTTTTGTCCTATAAGCATGTGTCTAAATAAGTGTGTAGAACATGTAATATCTTATTTCCTCAAAATAAAACAAAAAATTAGCTAACAGAAAACTGGGCTTAAGAGATTGGACATAAAATTCATTTAATTGCTATTTTCCAAGGGTTTAATCATTTCCGAATATATATATATTAAAAAAAGACAGCTTCTGAGTAATCTTTTAAATCATGTTTATCAATGTATAAAAATGTATGTAGTGCCAACAAGAATCTATATATATCTAGAATAATCAACATCTTAGTTATACATAGTCAAAATGCAGAAAGCAAGTTACAAGTTGTCATAGGTTACTGGCTCCACAGTTAACAGAGTCTACCTTCTAATGATGTTTTTTCAACATGAACTACAGATCATTTTTTGGTATGTGATTTTGATGTTGAAGAAAATGTATTTGTTTTTCCAATATTATGTGCAATTCATTCCCATTACCATATTTTGGCCACATAATAAGACACTTGGTTGTGCGATATTTGACCTGTTCTCTGAGCTCTCTGGCCCCTATAGTATAATGGGAAAGACTCTCCTTTACCAGTTTAGCCACTTAACATGAAGTAGGAAATGTGTTAAGTACTAGGAGCATAGTAATAAATAATGGATTTTGTTCTTTGATATGTACATCACATATACATACATAATTAAAATATTATTTAAGTGAAAGTATTAAAGATTATAGAAATATATAGTATTAGAGGATAAGGTCACAGTAAGGAAAGTATATTAATGAATGAGGAATAATGGCTATCTTAGGGGTGCCTGGCTGGCTCAATTGGAAGGGGATGCAACTCTTGATCTTGGGGTCATGAGTTTGAGTTCCACATTTGATGTAGAGATTACTTAAACATAAATAAATAAGTAAATAAATAAATAAACTTAAAAAAAAAAAAGAACCGAAAGCCTTAAAAAAAATGGTTATCTTGGGGCACCTGGGTGGCTCAGTCAGTTAAATATCTGCTTTTGGCTCTGGTCATGATCTCAGTGTCCTGGGATTGAGTCCTGCATAGGGCTCCTTGCTCAGTGGGGAGCTTGTTTCTCCCTTTGCCTGTCACTCCCCCTGCATGTGCTCTCTCACTTTCTCTCTGATAACTGTTTTTTTTTTTTTTAAGATTTTATTTTTTTATCTTAAAATATAAAAACTAAAAGTCAATTGGAGTAAACTAAGGGTTTAAAGTATAGTGGCTTCTCATTGGCTGAGCTATTGTCAGAGGTTAAGGGATCCCATCATTGCCACAAAGAAATGTTAACCTTAAAAATGAAACTGTTATTTTACCAGCAAACATGGATTTATTTGGAAATAAAAGAATTGCAATCCAGGAAAAACAAACTGCAAGCAAAACTAGGTGGGGAGGGAGGGTCCAGAAAAAGAGATTTATGCTTTTTTAAAAGGTTAGTTGGGTAAGGAAAGTGTGTCTTCCTCTAGCTGGGATAGTAAAGTAGTATCCACATACAAGGTCAAGTCTGTGTCTTCCTGTTGCCTCTGCAATAGACTATGAGTGGTAGGGTATGAAAGCTCTCTCTGCTGAAATCTTCGAACTCCATTTTAGTGAGGTTGTCTGTTATTAATTTTCATAGCACATATCAAATAAAGTACTGGTAAAATGAAAATTAGACTATTCAGAAAATATTCATATGTAATTTCCAACATTTCATGAGTAGTTTTTAATATTAAGAGTTGGTGAACATAATATGTGCTTCTCAATGTTATTTTATCAACTGTTTTTATTACTGTAAAGTAGAACGTGAGCCAAAGCTGAAAACAGCCTTTGCATGATTTAATGTAAAACAGATTTCTTGTACTGCTGACGCTGTAATGCAAACTTCTTTGCTCACACATTGGCTGAGAAAGCTGAAAACTCACATAAAATACATATTTCATTTTGGGAATCAAAACAAATGGTTACAAAATTCTTTTAAATCAATGAATGAATTAGAAGTGAGTTCTGAGTTTTTGATGAGCTTCATGTCGGCAAGAAAGATTCAGTGTTAATATTCATTAACACGCAATTATTGAGTACTTACTCTGTGAGAATATGAGGACAAGGCATAAGCTACAGGGAGAAACTGACTACAAAATAGACAATTTACTGTACAACATGTAAACACAGTGATAGAAATGGCTGTGAAATTAGGAATAGGAGTGTTTAGTTCAAATCATCATGGTCAGAAAAAAACATCACAGAAGGATAAGCAGATGGGCACAACCAACAAAAACATGTTTTCAAGATGTGAAAACACCTGTGTGAAAATAAAAAGAAAAAAATAACTGATATGTTTTACTTACAAAACAAATGAATATCTACATACAACTGACAGTTTAATTTTGAAAAGTATTTTATTAAAATCTACTGGTTCTTTAAAAATTTATTTTTCTAATTCCCCTTTAAAATCTGATAACAACAACAACAACAACAAATACAAAACTGTAAACAGTGCTGAACTGAACTGGATTTTCCTTAACAAGTGTCTCTTTACATAATATGGTATCTGGAGGCCCAAATGATGGCACAAGGTAAAAATCAACAGTCCACAGGTTTTTCCTATTATCCAAATAGGAACCTCTGGTTCCCCACCAACCTGACTTAGTGGTTCAAAGTAGTTTGGGTTTTGGATTTTGTTTCTTTTAATTTGTGTAAATATTACTTTTATCATCCTGAGTAATTTAGTTGCTAGTCAACATTTTTTCCCTTAATGTATTATGAAATTTTACTTGGTTGAATTTTTATTATTTAGCAAAGTAAATTTTAAAGATCTATTTGGCTTTATCATATGATTCACGAATTGGCAGCATGCAAGTAGGGGAGGTGGCCCAAGGAGGCATACAAAATGGAAGGTTTTTATAGAAAGGGTGGGGCAAGAAGGTTAAAGGCAAAAGAAAAGAATTGTTTTAGGCAAAGTAGCTTTCCTTTAAGGGAAAAGGGATCTTATAAAGCAAATTATCTAACCTTTTTTAGAGGGGGGAGGGGAGACAGACTGCATGGCAGACTTACAGATACAGACTGGAAAATTCTTGAATGACCAGTTTAAAATTATATTCATGGGGGGTTGAAACTGCCATTAGATCAGTATTAAGCGCCAGTTTGGGAAGTTGGTCTAAGTGATACCATTTTGGCTTGTGGTTTTCTTTTTGACAGTTTCCCCCTTTTGATCAGATTCTAGGCTTTACTGAGAGATGTGGTCAAAATTTAAGGTATTAGCATCATTCTCAGCCACTGCTCTGAAGTTCCTACAGCTTTTTTGCTCCTTTCCGTGGCATCTGCAGACCCTAACATTTTTACTTACTCCCTGTAATAGTCACAGGCCATATCTTCTGGTTCGCATTCTTTAAGTTGGTTGTTTTGTTTGTTCTTTAGATGTTCCAGTCTTGGGGAGATACTTTGCATGGTGCTTAGTGGCTGCAAAGACATTTTAAAGTTTTGGGAGAAATAACACACCAAAGAGATTATTATGATTACTCTAAGTAGGATAATTTTCAATATTTGGAGTGTACTTTAGAGCCACAGTCTCCAAGACTCAAACCAATCTAAATCAAATAAATCAAAGAAAGACCTCTTGGAAGTAGTCACCTCTTTAAGTCAAGTGGCTTGTTCTTATGTAATTGAGTTTTAACTTCCCCATAAGTGTTAATCAGGCACAGCAGGTGTTGTTATACACAATACAGACACCTCCTTGCTTAGTGAAAAGATAATCAAGAGCTATTCTATTATCAAAGCCAGCTTTGGCTAGAGAGTTTAGGAATCTTTGTTATGCTGCTATTGCTTTAGTGATAGATTTTGTAATAATTTTAAGAATCAGGGAGTTCTTGATCATAGCCTCGTTTACATTTATCCCTAACCAGGGAAATAAGGACCTGCCCAAAGGAGTAAATCCTAAATCAGAAAAGCCTCCTAGTAGGTTTTTAACTCAACAATGTAAATTCAGGAGAGTTGACCAAGTAGATGTCTTATTTTGCTTGGGAAAAATTATAGGGACAGTTAAATTTTCTCCTAGCCTGAAATAAAAGAGCTTATCCCCCTCCATTAGAAATGGTCTGGTAGATGCACATGAGGGTTTCTTTCCAGGCCAGTGGTGGAGTAAAGGAAAAGAAAGAGAGAAAGAGTTTTATGTTTAGCTAAAATATGAAGCCATGATACATCCATTGGGTGGAAGCAGTCTACTTCAATTGATACCAGCTACTTCTCTTTCTCATCAATTTGATTTAGAGGTCTCTAGCATCTCTTCCTTTTGCAGTAGTGTCCTTGGTCAGGACCACTTGGTGAGGCCACTTTCAAAGGGCCTTGAAGCCTATCTTCCTCTGATAATATTTTAGACTACACACTCATCAGGCTTTAGACTGTGACTGACAGGTGGTTCCTTTGAATGAGGATCCAGGAAGACTTCTTTAACCTGCTGATAACACGTTGGAGCATAAGACATTAGAGACTTATAGTAGTTGGTCATATTAGCGTGAGGTAACAAGGGATCCACAGAAAGTTGTATACTAATAGAATTTCAAGAAGTTTGTCACATTTTTGTTAAGGTTCCTATACTTTGTCAAGTGAAATAGGTGCCTTGATCATTGGAGATGATAGAAAACATACCCCAAATGGGAAACACATTATTTTAACATTTTTGTTGTTGTTCATTTGTTTTTTCTGAGAGGGCATCAGCTTTGCATCAAGAAAGGCTTTAACCCACCTGGAAAACACATATACAATAACAAGAACATATTGATAACCCATATGAAGTAGCAATTTAATGAAGTTCCAGTTGTGGGTGTTTAAAAAGTCCAGAAGGAGGTCTGAAGCCTTTGGGAACAAACAAAAACAGTTTTTCCGGAATTATGGACCAATCAATTCAGACGTTGCTATTAGACTGTTTTTGTAATTTTATACAAGTCTCTACCAATGTCTGTTTTATAATTTGATTCATCTCAAATGTACTATGTCAGGTGAAGGAATGTAAAAATTGAACAATGGGATTTGTCAGGGGGCGAAGAAGCACTAAGCAGTCATCTTGAGCTTCCCATAGCCCTGGCTATTCACTGAATTTATACCCACACTTTGACCATCTTAATTATTTTTATTTGAAAGCAGACTAATGTCCTGTCACAAGGACATCAAAGTGACAAAAGTCTGGCAATAAAGGACCATTTTTGTGGATGCAAAATGGACTTTATTTACATGTGTCACAATCTTACAAATATGAAGAAGGCTTAGGATTAGTTATTTGACAATGCTTCTCATGTAATTTACTTATCAAATAAGCATAATTTAATGATATTTTTAACATGAATGAATGGAAGACTACAGTCAAAATTTGATTTGGGCAAGTTTGCCAAAAAAAAAGAAAAGTTTTAAAACACTTGCCTAATTATGAAACTTAATATTTAAAAAGTAAAGAAACTTAAGAATCTCTATCAAAAGCAGACCAAAAGTCCAAGAAAACGTTGTCCTTTTAACGGAGAGAAAACAAAATTTTAATAAATTTGTTTCAATCTTATCCAGTTTTGTCAGTGGGAAAAGCATTGTGTCTCAGTTCTTAGCACTGATGCAATAAGAATTAGAGATCAGTGCCCAACGTGATAGCAGAAAGCAACTTTCTTAAAGCAACAGTATGTTCTCAAGGTGGGAGAGCAGGCAGGCCCAGAGGTGGGAATGGCTCCAAGTCTACAGGAGTTCTTTCCTTTTGTGTGCACAGGTCTTGCATCCTGGACAGGGTGGTCTCTAATCAAAGCTGCTTCTAATCATTTGGGGGACTCCTCCCATAGGTTGGGAGGGAAGTTTTTGAACCTATAAGGTTTGTACCAGAACTGTCATGGCAGCCTTTCTCCATAGGGAGAGGTGGCTGTACCTGCAATGCAAAGGTATTATGAGTCTAGGGCAGAGTGGAAAAGGAGAGCACATGCTCCACACCTGTGGCTCTTGGTCTGTCAGCCCCAGGGTCTTAGAAGCCACAAAGTCAGGATGTTGTGCCCCTGGGCTTCTAATGTGTAACCTGTTTATCACTGTCCTTGCCTTCAGGTCATGCCTCTCTCATTTCCCTCTCAAGGACTTGGGATTCTGCCTCAGGGCATTCCTTCCACTGCTCCTTTCTAGTGTCTTCCTAACAATTTTAATTATATATATTAATTACAATTTTTAACCTTTGGGAACTTTGATTTCTGGTGAAAATTAAGAAGTAATTGTGAATGGTCTTTCATATCAGTATTTTTTTAATTTGCAAATTTATGAATATATTTTAAAATTTCTAGAAGTGTATGCCTTCTTAAACTTTACAACGTAGCATTAACGTATTCAAGTATCTTTTAAGTTTTTTTTAATAAGAAGCTAAAAATAGGTAAATGAATGTGAATTAATTAATATTTTATTGTTTTGTCTTATTTGGAAACTATCCGAATATTTAATAAATTTAACTAAACTCATCATTTAACTTAGCAAACCTTTTAAGATTTTAAGTTACCAAAGATCTTATAGTTTGTTTTTAAATAACTGAATACGTACAAAATTCACTAGTTATAAAAGTTGAATGTGTTTTTCTGGTAGATGGAATAAGTTAAGGTTATTTTTCTAGATGACTAAAGCTTTCTTTTAACATTCGTAAGAGAAGATACTTAAAATTTGTATTTATCCTTGGCATGACAGAGTTTTAAATGACCCTTTCCCCTTGTTTTTACTTGTTTGGAATTACGTCCCTGGAATTTGCCTTTTAAAGAGATGGACCAGATAAAGGGATCCTAGAAAAGACCAGGTAGAATACTGAATATTTACATTTCAAAGTCATGGGGATAAAAATGTAAGCACTTTCTGGAAGGACTTCTGTTCCCTTAAGGTCAGAATTTTTACAATACTTATAAGCCTTTTGAGGTAAATAGGGGAGATTTGGAGATTGGTAAAAAGGATTGGTAGTCTGAATTGTTTTTGGAACCAAACTTTTCATCATCTAAAGACTAGATTTGTGAAAAAAGGACAATTTAATTTTCTCCAAAAATTGGGTTGTTGCCTAAAAATCAAAGGACTGAGACACCATCTATGTATGAGAATGTCTTCTTTTCCTCTCAGTACATCTAGCTTAAGAGAGAAGGCCTAATTTTTTTTAAATGAGGTTTTAAATATCAGCTTCCGATTTGACCAATTTTTGGTTCAGAAAGTTAGATACTCCCACTATGGGAACATTGTTTTCACTCCGAGGAGTTTGTTATCCTATGAGAATGGGGTTTAAGATAGAAAGTGTAGCCCTGGTATCATTCAGCAAGATTTTATTTAAATTTCAGTTTCATCTTGGCTGTTTAAGGGAATTCCTGGTAACAGTTTCCTAGGGAATCCTTTGAAGTCCTGTCAAGTCTGGGAGGGGCCCACACAGGGGCCCTCCTGGGGGGGGGGGCACTCAAACTGAGGGATTTGCATAAGTCCTTTGAGGACAAACATTGATATTTGGGCCATCGTTTTGAAGGTGGACCCGTGGGGGACACGTGTTATTTTAGGTCTCTGGTCTTGGAGCTGTTGTAACTGTAAAGCCAATGGTTTGGCAAATTTTTGCTAACAATCTTGCTCCAAGGTCCTTCCAAAATGCTCAACTGTAACTATGAGCTCAGTCAGGCCTGTAGCCTCGCATCCTGTTTTTTTGTGTGTTTTTTTATTAACCCACTAGTCTTTGGGGGATAATCCATTTATAAGTAAGGCAGTTAGAGGAGGTAGAGTGACCTCTTTTATAGCATGGAAGCTGGAATACCACAGAAAGAATGCCTCCAAATGGGCTTTAGAGTCTTTCATATTCCTTTTGTTTGCATGTTTAAATAATAGACCAATCAGTATAGGCAGGAAAGATTTTAGCAAAGGCTTTTAAAAGATGGGTTGCTATTTTGCAAACTTTTTCTGATCCACAAGAGAACTACTTTAGAGACTGAGGATCTCAAATATCATTCTCAGGATTATGCCATTCTGCTTCCCACATCCATTTCTTGGACCTTACCAAATCCTACCAACAAGTACTGCAAGTTGATAAAGGTGTGGCAGTCCAGGGGCCTAAGCCCTGATGAGGATTTTAAGCATTTCAAAAAACCTCTTTGGATCCTTCTTAGTGTAGGAAATTCTTTAATATAGCACTTATTTGGTCTCTCACCGAAAGTAAAAATATCTCAGGAGAATTGCCTCCAAACTCAGGTAGTTTTATTTTAAAAGGTAACTATTTAATTGTCTCTTCAGAGTAGGAAGGTAGTTCAGACAGAAAATTAGTAGACTGTGAGGAAAACGCAAGAAGTACCCCTCTACTTTTCTTACCTGAGAGTAGAGGGGAACAATATAGTATTCACATCAGTCCTGTCATCTTTTGTTTTAGGTACCTCTTGTGTTTTTAATTTTCCATTAGTCTTTTGTAACAACTCTTTCAATGAGGCTATTTTGGAATCTTGAAGCCTTTTGGAACCCTCTGCATACCAGTTAAAATAGGCAACCCATTCCATTTGCTTAATTTGGGAATCCCTACTTTCTTTTTTTTTTAAAAAAGATTTTATTTATTTATTTGACAGAGAGAGATCACAAGTAGGCAGAGAGGCAGGCAGAGAGAGAGGGGAAGCAGGATCCCTGCTGAGCAGAGAGCCCGATGCGGGGCTCGATCCCAGGACCCTGAGATCATGACCTGAGCTGAGGGCAGAGGATTTAACCCACTGAGCCACCCAGGGGCCCCAAGGGAATCCCTACTTTCAAGTGCACTTCTTAAATGAACAATCTTGTCTAATTGGAACGTTCCCCATAACAGCCTCTGTAATTTTAGGTTATTTTTAGTATTTTTTTTTTTCATCTTGGTAGATATCTGCAACTCCCAGGACTAGAGCTCTTAGACATAAAATAAGCAGGTATGCCTGAAGGTAACTTAGGTTTTCTCAGAACTAAACTAATACCTAAAAGAGATATGCCATAGGTTTGGGGACTGTGTGTTTTACAGTGTACCTCACTGCATGACAGTTTTCTTGAGGTGAGTGACCTAGTACCAGACTAACCAGTTCTGTGACCAACTTATCGTGGTAGTCCTCTTGAGGTGGTGAGCATTCTACTAGCCTTAAGTGCTCGACCCGTGCTCACCAATTTTTGTGGCTTTTTGGCCATGGAGATCCCTACCAGCAATAGCATGATAAAGGTACACAAAATAACACACAAAATAAGACCTACAACCATGTGCACCTTAATGTACTGGCAGTACTGGGTCCTGGCCACAAGAAGGCACTGTGTGCATTGACACCAATTCCTGTGGACTCTTACTGAGGTTCTCCACCTGGGACATTGTGTTTTGAAAGGGTAGGGGCTTGACTCTGGGCAGACCCTTCTACCAGCTCAGTTGGTCTCTGGGTAAAACTGCCAGCTCAGCTGGGCTCCAGGCAAACATGCAGGTTTACTTGGGCTCCAAGCATAACCACATGCCAGCTCAAGCTGACCTGCCTTATAAAAGAAAACCAATTAGATGAGGAGCTCAAACACACACAAAAAGAGCAAAGCTCACAACTGAGAGGAGCTTACAGATAGCCCTCAGAAAAATGGCAAGAAAGACAGTGAATTCAAAGGGTTCATGGGTACCATTGTTGCTGGGTTAACTGAGGAGACCTCTAGGTCCTGTGGCCTCCACCCAGCACGTCGCCAGAGATGTCACCTCTTAGTCTTGTTGCAAGGAAGGAATTCAGAGAGACCAGATGGCGACCGAATGGTGCAAATGAAGAGTTTATTAAAGAAAGAGAGAGCGAAATATGCTCTCAAGATGCAAGAGTGGGTTAGCTCAAAGGAGAGCTGTGCTTGGGGTTTTATTGACAGTTGTTAACTAGGGTGGAATATTTATTATTTGGGGAGGGGATTTCTTTGAGAACAGGGTTTTGCACCTTTTTTCCCCCTTACTTTGGCAGGGTCTCTGACCTTTGTTTTGGGCCTGTCTGGTTTGATCTGACTTCTTGTGGTCTTGTTTGTGGAATGCTGCCAAGGCAGGTTGCTAACTGTCCTGATAATGGGTCTTGACTCACCCTTTGTTGGTCTCCAGGCATCCTTTTAAAGTCTAACTGCCTACTTTAACACAATGCCTGTGTTCCTCATTTTTCATGAATGCTGCAGGAAATTCACTTCAGATTGCATCACTGCCACCAATTCAGTTAAATAACAAAAAATCAACTGCATAAGTTTTAAAGATCCAATTGTCTTCATTAAATGATTCATGCATTGACAGCTTCCCACCTGGTAGGTAGAGTGAGGCTCCAAGGAGGTAGTACAAGATGGAATGTTTTGTAGAAGGAGAATGGACCAAGAAAGTAACAAAAGAAAAGATTTGTTTGGGCAAGGTGACTTTCCCTTAGGGGAAAAGCAAGGGGTCCCATCATGCCTATTACTTCATCTTTCATTGGAGGCTGGGGAGGGCTCCACATAGCAGACTCACTGAAACTTTCTGGAAAATTCCTGACTGGTTAAAACATTTCTGGGTGAGGTTAGATTAGGTACTAAGCCTCACTCGGTTTGGGAACTTGGTCTAAGTGGCACCAATTTGGGCCTGTGCTTTTCTTTTTAGCAACTTATACATTATTTTCTCTAAAATATTATTCAATATGTTATTATTTAATCTATATATTATTACTTAGCCAATATTTACTTCACTTTTACGTGTGTACCTACACGTCAAGAGCTCCGCTGAGCTAAAGAGAGATGAGCTGGCAGGTGCCAGAGTAACTGACAAAAGCAACAACAAGCCAAAATGAAAATTAATAAGTCTTTATCATTTATCGTGATAGTAATATTGTTATTATTCTTTTCCTTCGACATTTGATACTGTTTTCAATGCTCAAGCTTTACAGTCGATTTCTCTGCTTTATTTTTACTCCAAAAATTATTGCCTAGTTATCTTTTAATGGAGTCTGGTCCTATAGAACTACCAACAGTTGACACATTTATATTCCCACTCCTCTTACCATTGGTGTTACTTACAAATTTTTACTGTTTTGCTTTTTTTTTTTAACTTTTGAACTCTTTGCCAAATTGTCTTTTTTGTATTCCCTTTGCATTGTGGCATTAACATTAATTACAGTAACAACTTCTATCCTGTTGCATTCACTCAGAGTCATTCAGTTACTAGGTATATAATAAGCTTTATTATTGTTTGATATCATGCTAAGGATTGGGGATACAAATGCAAAACTGAGATACATGGCCTCTGAATAGTGAATTCTTTCTAGAGGTGAGTGAAAACAAAAACTTAAATCATAACATGATAATAAACCAAAAATGATTTACCAGTTGTGATAATTGCTATGACAAAAAGAAGCAAAGTGTTTATTTTAGATGGAAAGTAGTAGAAGGTAGAATGTCTGAGACTGAAATTTTCTTTTTTCATCTCCAACAGATTGTTGTTTAGAAATTGGCATGTTATGTGTGCCAACTCAGAGAAATTAGGCCTGCTATAACCTGCCAATGTTAGCAATCCAGTGAATAGGAATGCATTAATTCTAAATCCTAATAGGCACATGAGTGTCTTGATTGGTACATTTAAGGTATTTTAGACCACAGTTTCCATTACTTTCTAGTTGTTTCCAGGAACAGGAAAGGACAATGGAACAAATCTAAGTATCTTTATTTTCAAAAAAATTTTCTAAAAGTATGTTATTTAATAAAGCGGATGTGAGTTTTTGAAGAGCAATTTACATCTTGCAAGGCTGTAAGCCATTTTCTCATCCACTCATCTGGCAAAATGATTTAGGGAGCTATAGGCCGGTCACATTCACATGACCTTGAACATCATGGTATCTTTAATAAGAGCTTTTTTTCTTTCTTTTTCTCAAGCTAATTTGGTGTCCTGAAATGAATAACTGGGTATGTGTTAATATATGACCCTCCTGCTAATGAACATTAGATCCCTCAAGGCCTGGAACCAATCTGACAGTTGTCTGAATGTTATATACTCTTAAGACTTCATTAGCCCATATCATAATTTCCAAAGACTTAAATGCCAAGATTGGCAATTTTTCTGCCAAAGCATCATTCATTGATATTCTGAATTGGGAATTGCTTCCGTAGGGACTATTTCTCAATGGATAGTTGGCCATATTATATGAAAATAATCACTCAAGATCATTTTCGAATCACAATATCCTGCTTACATCAACTTGTCTGATAAGAGAAAATTTAAGTCGCTTCTGTATCAGGTAGATTATTTTTGTTATTCACCATCTCTTTGTTAATCTCTAATCTTGGATTTTTTTAATGTAAAATATGAGTATTTAACATGGATAACTACAGAAACTTTAACATAAATGTTACATATCTATAGCTGTCATTAAACTGACGAAAGCACTCTACATTTTAAATGGCTATATTATATTAACATATTTTATTTTGCAAAATATATTTTTCACAGGAAACATTTATTAAAGAATAGTATATGCATAGACAGGCCTTGAGCTATTTGCAAAATTGTATAGCAACCCACTACCCCTCCCTCCCTCCTGCGATTCAAACATTCTCCTGAACTTGGAAAATCTTATGCCCATGAATATTTTATTTTTTATTTTTACTATTTGTGTAAACGTGTGTGTGTGTGCAAGCACATGTATGTTTGCATTTTCATTTTTACTGAGCTTTACACATATAGTAAAAATTAGAAAAGAATGCACATGAGTATGTGTGTTTAAAATCTAACCAATACTATCTTAAAGGGCATATTTTATAATTTACTTTTTTAACTCAACATTGTGCTTTTGCATTTTTTCCATATTGACATATGGACGATGTAGGCAGGCTGGGTCTGAGGACCAGAGGAAGGTCCTGCAGGATCAGTCAATAGGGTTCTTGGCTTCATGCAGAATAGAAATCAAACAAGAGCCAGAGAAAGTGAAAACAGTGGACTTAATAGCATGAGTGATAGAAAATAGCAAATGGAGTGTCGAGGAGACTCAGAAAAGAAAGGAGAGTGAGTCTCTCTGTCACTTGTTAGAGATTTATATTGCAAAGGGGTATAGGATACATATTCCTCCAGAAATCCAGGTAGGGTCCCCTCAGAGGCTAGTGTCAGGTGAACAATAGATGGTATTCCATAAATCACTGAAGGCAGGGGTGTTGATGCCAGCAGGAGCAGAAGTTTGTGCAAAGCTAACATCCTAGAACATGTTTGGGATCTGGTTCTTCTCACATGTTATCAGGTGTTTGGGGCCTAGCAAAAAACTCACAGAACAATTAACTTTCTTGCTTTCCCCTTGAAGTGGGAACAGTTTCTTTGGCTTATTCAGAAATGGGGCCTATCCGAAAAACAGCAGAAATGAAGATTTTCTAAAATGGAGTCCCTTCAGCTTCCCTATCTCATGGAGACCTAGCATATTCATTCTAATTTTTTGTAAAGTATTCCATTATTTGAATAATTCAATTTATTTACTCATTCCCCACATGAACTGTTAGGCGTTAGTTGTTATACAGACTTAAATTGCTGTCTTCTCCCTAAGAGTTTCTAGAGATGCAGAATCATCCCCATGTTGTACCTTCTCACTGGTATAGTGAAGGAGACACCCTTAAGAATGGAGATTTTCCTTATACGTGTAGAAGTCTCTTACAAAAGAGTAAGTTGTATTTGATTTTCAGAGCATTACCTATGATTTGCAGTTTCTTAAAAAGAATCAGCATAAAAGAATTCTTATGCAAAAGAGACTTATTTTGGAGCAGCAAATTCTGCCCATGGTCCTGCTTTGGAAACTTAGAAGCTTCACAATCCAGAAGCTAAAATGATAGACTGCTCCATGTCTCATTGCACCAGTCTCTAAGACCTGAAAATAGGTCATTTTAGTTAAACAGTTGTGTCTAATTTCAGGATGCAGGTCTTTCAGGGGGGCTTCCAAAGTTAGGCTTATATTGTTAAAAAAAAAAATCAGGTATTTAATAAGGCATTTCTATGGAAACAAAAAAAAAATTAAAGGTTAATGATTGGAATACAATACAAACCCATTCTGAATCCTGACAGCAGCCAGTTGAGAGATGATTTCTAGATGTAGGGGTTAAAGTGTCTTCTGAAATCTGAATGTCTCCAATGATAACATCAGGTATTCAGGTATACTTTCTGAGTAGCTCACACAGCAACAGCTATAATATGTCCAAACAAGAGCTCTCGTGGTGATTTCGCCGAAGGTTATATAAAGTCTGCGAGCTTCAGTTTGCAGGGCTTTGGGAAAATGGGCAGCTTTAGCTTTCAATGATTGATTGATTGATTGATTTATGCATGCATGCATGCCCCATGCTGTAGCCCAACATGGGGTTTGAACTCACAACCTTGAGATCAAGCCCTGGGCTGAGATCAAGAGTTAGATGCTTAACCAACTGAATCACCCAGGTGCCCCACAGATTGAACTTTTAAAAACATCTCCAGGACAAGAAGCCAAGCCAAAGACTTTCCATCAGACTTGCCTGCAATTGCTATAGATGTGGGTGAATTCCTCTCCTCCTCATGCTCCCAGTATATCCTGAGGTTCCTGCACCTCCCAGGAAATGACCCTCCTTAATCATCTGATAAGGCTGCTGGAAACCCTGAAGGCAAGGTACCAGCTGTTTTTCCAAGGGGTTTTAGTGGCTTTGTAATATCAAGCATAGTTCCTTAAATCTGTTTGATCTTATGAGTGTAGGGTTAGATTGAGATTTTTCTTTTTCTTCAAGTAGACTCATATCACTATAAAATTACCTCTTTCAGTGCTTCTGGTACATCCCAAATATTTTGGACCACTGTGTTTCCATTATCATTTGTCTCAAGGTATTCTTTTTTTCCTCTTTGATTTCTTCATTGACTCATAGGTTGTGCAGTAGCGTGTTGTTCAACCTCCTTAGGTTTGTGTTTTTGTCAGGTTCCTTCTTGTAGTTGTTTCTAGTGTCATACTGTTATGGTCAGAAAAGCTGCTTGCTATAATTTCAATCTTATTAAATTTATTGAAACTTTTTTTGTGCTCAAACATGTGATCTATCTTGGAGAATATTCCATTTGCCCATGAAAGGAATGTGTATTCTCCTGTTTGGGGATGGAAAGTTCTGAATATGTGTCACTTAAAGCCACTCTTTTCCTTATTGATTTTCTATATTTTGATGTATTCATTGATACACATAGTGTTAAAGTCCCTACAATTTTTCTATTATTGTCAATTTTTCCTTTATCTGTTAATATTTGCCTTATATATTCAGGTGCTCCTAAATAGGGGTATATAGATATTTACATTATTATATTCTTTTATTTGGCTGATCTTTTTATTGCTATATAGATCATCTTTGTCTTGTGTTATAGTCTTTGTCTTAAAGTCTGCTTTGTCTGATAGAAGTATTACTACCCCAGTTTTTTTTTCTTAACTACCATTTGGATGGAATATTTTTTCTGTCGTTTCACTTTCAATCTGTATGTTTCTTTAAGTAAGAAGTCAGTCCCCTTGTAGACAAATTATAGATTGGTCTTGTTTTTTAATCCATTCGTCATTCTGTCTTTTAGATTGTAGGATTAATACCATTTACATGTAAAATAGTTATTGATAGGTATGTAGTTGTTACCATTTTATTGTTTCCCGCTTGTCTTCATAGTTCTGTTCCTTTTTTTCTTGCTCTCTACCCTGTGATTTTTGACTTTTAGTGTTATGCTTGGGTTCCTGTCTCTCTTTTTTTGTTTATATATTATAGGTTTTGGTTTGTAGTTACCATGAGTTTCATATGTATCATCCTGTGTATATAGAAGTCAATATTATGTTAATGACTGCTTAAGTTTGCACTCATTCTAAAAGCACTACATTTCTACTCCCTTTTCCATTTTATCCATTTTATGTATATGAAATCATATTATATATATATAGTGTGAACCCTTTAATATTTTAGATATTTTTGATTTTACTACTTTTGTCTTTAACTTTCATACTTTTATAAGTTATTGATCTACTAAATTTACTGAATATTTTCTTTTACCAGTGAAATATTTTTCTTGTAAAATTTTCTTCTAGTTATGGTCTTTTCTTTCCCAATTAAAGAAAATCTTTTAACATTTCTTGTCAGACCAGTATAGTGGTGAAGAGTCCTTTAATTTTTGTTTAACTGGGAAACTCTTTCTCTCTCCTTCATTCTAAATAATAACCTTGTTGGATAGAGTCTTCTTGGTTGTAAGTTTTTTTTTTCCTTTCAGCACTTTGAATATATCCTGCCACTTCCTTTTGGCTCTTTTAAAAAAATTGGCTGATAGACTTATGGGGTATTCCTGGTATGTAATCAGTTACTTTTATCTTGTTGCTTTTAAGATTCTCCCTTTAAGGGCACCGGGGTGGCTCAGTTTGTTGGGCATCTGATTCTTGATCTCAGCTCAGGTCTTGATCTTAGGGTCATGAGTTCAAGCCCCATGCTGGGCTCCACACTGGGCATGGAGCATACTTAAAAGGAGTGTGTTAACCTTTTTTTTTTTTTTTTTAAATCTTTGCCATTTTAATCATTTTGTGGTGTGGACCTGCTCGGGTTCATTTTGTTTGTGGCAGTCTCCTTCCTGGATAAAGAAGTTGGTTTCCTCTCCCAGTTTAGTGAATTCTGCCCCTTTATTCTGCCTCTTACCCTTCTGAGTCTCCAATAATGCAAATATTAGTATGCTTGATGTTGTCCCAGAGGTCCTTTAACCTATTCTTATTTTTTAAATTATATTTCTTTTCTTGTTCAGCTTGAGTTCTTTCCATTATTCTGTCTTACAGAGTGCTGATCCATTTTTCTGTATCTTCTACTCTGCTATGGATTCCTACTAGTCTATTTTTAATTTCAGGTATTGTATTCTTCAGCTCTGATTGGTTCTTTTTTACATTTTCTCTCTGTCAAAGTTCTTACTAGGTTTATCTACTCTTCTCTCAAGTCTGGTGAGCATCTTTTGGCCATTACTCTGAATTCTTTATCAGGTAGAGTGCTTAACTCTATTTTATCTTACTCTTTTATTTGGTGCATATTTCTCTGTTTCTTCATTTGGATTGAATTTCTATTCATTTCTGTGAATTAAGCAAAACAGCTCCCTATCTCAACTTTGAAGAACTGGCCTTGTGTAGGAATGTTCCTTGTGTAGACCTCAGGAGACTGGCAAGTTGGTGGAGCTGTATTGAGGACAGGTTGGGGTTCCCCGGGCACTCCATGCCAGGGCTACCCTGGTGGATTGACTGAAACAGAAGTGTGTGTGGGCCAGAGGAGTCTTTGGGGACTATGGCCCAAGGGTACACTATTGGGAAGCTTGGAGTTAAAGCAGTTGTGGGCCATGGGTATCCGAGGGTGCCTTTAGCTGGTACTGTCTTGGCAAGATAGCCAGAGCTGTAGTAGGCATGGTGCTGTGGTTGCCTTGGTGGGACAGCTTGAGCTGGTGTCGGCTAGGGGCCTGGGGCTCACTGGTATAAAAGTTGGATAGAGTGCCTGGGCCCTGCTCAAGTCTGTACTATCCAGGTGAAGAAGGAACAAAAACAATAGCACATGCTAACATCTCTGACCTTGGAGAGCGTTCTAGCAGTTCCACCATCATTTGGCAGATGCTCTAGAGTTCGTAAATGGGTTTCCTTCACTTAAAGTTTAGTTGCCCTTTGAACCGTGTTTTTTTTTTTTTTCCCTGTGCCCCAGTGTGGGGAAATATGTGCATGAGTCCCTTAATGCTATCCCTCCCCAATGCACTTTGCAGTATTGAGAGTGGGGTCTCCATTGTTACCATGTCTCCTTCTCTCCTGCCATTCTCTATAGTGGTCCCTTGATGCTATATTGTGCAAAAGCTGTTGCATCAGCCCTCAGCTCTCCAGGAGGAACTACTGTATATAGAAGTTTAGATTCAGTGTGTCTGAGGAAGAGGTGAGTTCAGGGTCTTTCTATAGTTCAGGGTCTTTCTACATCTCCAGCCTACCTTTTTTAACCAAAAATATCCCTCTTTCCTTGCATACAGAGTTGTTTCCCTTATTATTTCCAGTAACATTAATTACATTTATTGAAATTCTTAGAGAAAAATACCATATTTCACTCATATGTAGAATTTAAGAAATAAAACGGACTCTTAAATACAGAGAGTAAACTGGTGGTTGCCAGAAGAGAGATAGAGGGGATGGGTGAAATAGAATTAAATTGTTGAATCATTAGATTGTTTATCTAAAACTAATATAATACTATGTTATATTTTAATAAAAAATTATAAAATAAATTAAATAGAATTCTTAACTCTTAGAAACCTAAGAAATACGTAATTGTAAATTGTTACACAAACAAACTCTAAATTGGCAAATTTATGAATACATTTTATTATTTCTAGAAACATGTCTTTTTCAGTTTTCCAATATAGCACTGACATACCCAAATATCTTTGTCTCTTTATAATAAAAGCTAAAAATAGATAAACCTATGTTCAATATTTAATTTTTCAGCATTTTATGTTTTTTGGAAATGATGGATAATCATTAAATAGCTAGATAACCTAATTTAACTTAGCAAAACTCTAAGGTTTTACATTACCAAAAAGGTTTGGTGAAACTAGTTAAGTAGACATAAATATTGCTGAAAAATTCACTTATAAACTTGTATCTTACTTGCACCTATTTATCTCACTTGTTGTTAATAATTATGTTTAGATAAGTCGTGAAAACTTTATGAGACATTAAATAAAATTAATCATCCCAAGATATTTTCTTGCTGACAATTTGTTTTAACAAAGATAACATGAATTTGATTAGTAAACCCAGAAAGTTGTTTGTTATAGCTCTTAAGTTGTTTTTATTTATTTTTAACTAAAACAGACTTCAGCTAGGTATTATTTACGCAAGATTATGCCAGATGATGTGAACTTGAAAAACAGTGGTTTAGTTGTTGTTTTATTTCTAAGTATTTTAGGAATCCCTAATTTTTAACCAATACCAACCAGCTGTAGATAAATATCATACATCTACAATTTACATATATAGGCACACATAAACATATAGATGCAAAGAGAAATCCTAACATTCTAGCCTCTAGCCATTATACAGATACAATTAATATAAAATTCACTAGATATAAAATAGTTGGAATGTGTTAAGTTTATCCGCTCAGATGGCTGAACATTTTTTTTAATTCACCTAAATTTTAAATGAATGTTCCCTTTTTCGTTTTCCTTTTGAAAAGAATTACCTACCTCCCTGAAGTTTGTAGAACACTTACATCTCAAAGGCACAGGGAAAAAATAAAAGTTCCTCCAAGAAGGATTTGGGTTTCCTAAGACCAATATTTACAAGCCTTTTAAGATAAATGGGAAAGGATTTGGCGTTGGCAAACTGAATTGTTTCTGCAGTCACAACTCTGGTTCTATAAAGACTAGATTTGTAAAATAGGGACAGCTCTTTTCAATTCCTCAAAAAATTGGGTTGAGACCTTGATATCAAAGGACTGTCACACCCATCCACCTATGTTGGAATGTTCTTCTTTCTCTCTGTACAGATTTAGCTTAGGAAAGAAGCCTTAAAAACTTCCTGTCAGACTCTGAATATCAGCCATGGTCAAGAGTTCATTCAGTCCTGTGGCTTCTCATTTTATTTTCTGCCTTTTTTTCTATCCACGAATCTCAGGAGGTAATCCAATTACAAAACCTTTTGAGAATCCTCCCTGAGTTTAAGAAATTCTTTAACTATGGCCCTTTCTTTGACCTTTGACCAAGGTATGAAAGATGTCTGAAGAGAATTGCCTGTAGCCTTGGGTGGTTTAATTTGGAAAGATATTTAATTGTATATTCAGTGTGAAGGAATCAGACAAAGGATTACTAGAATGAGTCCTCAAATAAAGGATGATAGAAGGGAGCCACAGGAATTACATCAATTTTATACTTTTGTTTTTAGGTACCTCTCATAACTTAAATTTTTAATTAGCCTTTTACAACAAATCCTTCAGCAAAGCTATTTTGGTATTTTGAAAATGTTTGGAAGCATCTGCATACCAATTAAATATATATTCCATTTTGTTTGATTTGGAATTCCTTACCTTTAATTCACTTCTTAAAATAATCTTACCTAATTGGAACATTTCTCATAATGACCATTGTAATTCTGGGGTATAATTCCTCTGAGGACTGGCAGCAGTTTGGGAGGACCCTAGTCAAAATGAAGTTTCATCCATATTTTCTGTTTGGACATATCTAGCCACAAATCGGATACAATTAATATTTCAGTCTGGCCATATTTTGGAGCCCAATCTGATAGTTACCAAGTCAAGTTACCAGGACACAAAAAAAGCTTAGTATGATTTTGCCATTTTTGTAGATATCTATAGCTTTCTGGACTGCAGTTCTTATAAAATAGACATGTGTACCAGAAAGTGTCATATTTAATTCTTTGGAATTCAAGACAGGGGAATTTACATTGGATATGGAGTTTAATTTTTATTTTAATTTCTGTCTTTTTATTTTGTTTAAGGAGTCCCTAAGGCTGGCCATTATATTTCTTTGTACTATTTTTTAATTTGGGCTTTTCATATGTACCCATTAGACAAGTGTTAAGGATGAAAGCTCCCTAAAACATTTTTTTTTTTAATCTAGAAGTTTTCCAATTCAAAGTATCTACTGTCTGGCCATTGATAAATAGGATCTATTAATCTTAACGTGAATCTTAATAGTGACTGAAATCAATAACACTTTTTATGTCTTAACCATGGATGTAAGAGGTATCCCCAAGGAAGGTTTAAAAGATGAAGCCCTTACAAGGTCCAGAGATAGTCTAAGAAAGAAAATACCTTCATTGTGACAGGTGGTAAGAATGGTGTAGTGCAGTGTCTCTAGTTTCCCATGAGAACACAAGACACCTCCAGTCACAGATCCACCAGTCTTTGACACTGGACAGGTGTTACTAAATTGGGACTTTTCTAGCACTAACAAAATAACAAAATTTGAGATAACAAAAGCCCGTTATGGACCAGGATCCCTTATGACAAGTTCCCCTGAGAGCTGGGAGAAAGGAAGACAATCAAACACCAGTTGCAAGTCTAGTTTGTTACCTGTGTTTCTGACCAACTGGCTTATTGGATCTGCAACCTATTTGGCTGTCCACCAGATGTGCATCACTACCCGCATCCTCCAGTTGGCAGACACCAGAGATGATATTCTCACTGGTTATAAAGCCAAACTCTCAAAGGATGGAAGAAGATGACAGAAACAAAATAATGACCATCTCTGTCTGGGAGAAAAAGGATCATTAGAAAATGAGTACTCATAATAAACTTTTACCAACATCACTATACCTAAGAAACTAATTCCACAAATATTTTCTTCAGCTAATCTAAATTTAGACCAAAAAAGGACTCCCACCACCCTCAATTCCAGTAGACCCCGAAGGCAAAGATCCAGAAGACTAACATGGTAAAAATTCTTAACTTCTGCCAGCTTTTGTCAGAGGTAATAGAATCTCTCAGTTGCAACAGCCATGATGTAAGCAGTATCCAGCAAGTGAAAGTTGTCCCTTTATGGGTACCAGCTATAGGGGCAGAATATTTTTCCTTTCTTCCTTCCTAGGTTCTTTGTTCTAATAATTAAAATGATACAAGTCAAAATAGCAGGAGAAAAAGAAAAGTTAAGTAATATGTATATATCAGAGAGACTCAGAAAAACTGAGTAACTCTGAAATGGTGAAAGCCATCACTTTTATTTTTTTTTTAAGATTTTATTTATTTTTTTTTGACAGAGAGAGAGAGTACACAAGCAGGGGGAGCAGCAGGAAGAGAGAGAGAAGCAGGCTCACCACTGAGCAGGGAGCCCAACATGGGGCTCGATCCCAGGACCTCAGGATCACAACCAGAGCCTAAGACAGACAATTAGCTGGCTGAGCCACTCAGATGCCCCAAGCCGTCACCTCTAATATCATCTTTAGCTAAATACACAAGAAGATGTTGGGGTTAGAGAGCCAGTTATGACAAATTACCGGGAAAAGCACAGTACACAAAGGTAAGTTTGTTATACACATTTAAGTTGTTGTCTTCTCCACTGGTAAGTTTCTAAAGATTTAGAGTTATCTCCATATGCTTGGTATGGTGAGAGAAATACCCTTATAAATAGATTTGCCTTACACATGTAAATGTTCTCTTACAAAAGAATCACTTCTACTTGATTTTCAGAGTTTCCCCTGTATTTTCAGTTTCTTAAAAATTAACCAGCCTAAAATAATCTTTATGCTAAAGACACGTTTTAGGTGGCACATTCTACTTCCCTATACTGTCAACCTAGTAATACATTGTTGAGAACTTTCCTGGAAACTGTACCCTATGACTGACACTTATATCTTAGTAGCCACCTTTTCTCACACCCGCCAAAGGAAACTTAGAGCAGAAGAGGTATAAGCGTTAGGGCTCATGTCACAAAGAAGGAACAGGAGTCTGCCTAAAACAGCATCATCAACAACAATAAATATGTGCACATACACACATATAATGAACATACCCACTTATGTACTTGATTGGTATTTCTCCCTAATTGCCTCCTGTGTTGTTTTAGTCATAAAAATACTAATGATGCCAAAGACTTCATATGGATTGCTCTTTGAATGGTGTAGCTTTGTGAATATATATATATATGTCTGTATATATTTATATGTAAATACATACTTATGTGTATAAAACTAAAAACTCAGATATTTAAATCATACGACATTTTAAGCACTTTAAGTAAATTTTTCAAATTCTGAATGCCAACTTTATGTATTTAGGATATTGCAATTTATCTTTTAATTAATATATTCATATATTACATAGCAATACATAGCAATCTATACATTCTTCATGAAAACTTACCATGTGCTATTGAGTCTCCAAAAATGTCAAATTATTTTAATAAGCAGTAGTAATTTAGAGACAAACTATCTTTGTTAAAGAGATATTTCCATCTCTGCTTTAATTGTGCCTATGCATTAATATGAACATATCTTCATTTTTAGGAAAAATAATCTAAGGATAATTTTATAGAAATAAATCTTCATAGAGATATTAAAAAACTGAGAAAATAACTTAAAAATGTTTACAATTTGTTCTTGAGATGAAAGCTACATATACTTCGACATACAGAGTGAAGATAATCACATAATAGCATTAACATTTTAGAAATCCTTACATAGGAAAGTAAAACATGCCTTTTGTAACATTAAGAAAACTATCAATAGTTTACTGGTCAAAACATGATAAACTGCTATTCTATTTTCATTTTAGGCTTATTCCATTTTGTTTTGAAATTCCTTCTAAATCATGATGATGAAATATATTATTTTATGAAAATATGAGACTCAGCAAGGTTACATACACCACCTGTATGAGTTAACATGCATAGAGAACATATAACCGAAAAAGCCAAATTTTATTTTGGAATATTATTTGTTTTCCCCTAAGAATGAGTACTTAATGACACTTTTATCTTCCCTTAACCATGTATATTTTCTTCTAGACTATGGTAAATTATTAGAGTTACATAATTTTATTGAATTCTTTCCATAAATTTCCCACAAGTAATTTTTCCAAAAAATTAACATTTATGCAAACTGAGTAAATATAGAATTTAAAAAAGTAATTTCATAATACGAATTTATAAAACACATACTTCTCTATTCAGGCAAGATCATAGAGATTAAAGATATCTGTCTCAGGTAAACAGTAAATTTTTTCTTCTTAATTATGTAACTAATTATTAAAAAGAATTCTAAAAGAAATATTCTAATCACTTGGGTATAGACGTTCTTATACTTTTTTCCTTTGGAAGCTTGTATGTATTTCAAATCAATTAAAATATACTCTGTAGTAGATATACCTGAAAGATAAACAATAGCCTATATTTTATAATTTCCCAAGATTATAAAAATAAGTCAAGGGACTCTCTAATTTCCCAGTTAGGAGACAAAAGAGTATAATTAATTTTTGAGTATTTCCTTATTTTTTGTTCCTTGGTCTAGTCCTCTTCCCAACTTCAAGTTTTTAAAAAAATTTCCAGGAAATGTGAAAACATTAAAATAAGCATCCACATGTGTACCCTTCCCTTGATAAACCTGTTCTTAACATTGACTACATTAATTTTATCCCTCTTTCTAAATATAGCTCTAGTGATAAATATATATTTCTTTTTGGTTGAGTCATTTGAAATTAAATTGTAAACAGGATGATGAACGTGGGGAAGATGGTAGCACAGGAAGCTACTGAGCTCACCTCATCCCACAGAAAACAGTTTCATCTATACAATTGCCTCTAAAAATGACCTAAAGACAGAAGAGACCTTCCACAATTAATCCTAGAGAGGAGGCCACATTGAAAAGGATAGGTGGGGCAGAGACTTGGTTAGGAATCAAACCCCTGGTGAGACTAACCACAAAGAGGAGGCACATCATAAGCATGGAGAAGCAAGAAGATAAGATCCCACACCAGGTACCTCCAGGACTGAGGACCTGCATTGGGAAGATGAGTCCCCATACATTTGCCCTTGAAAACATGTGGGGCTTAACATTGGGAACTTTACAAATCAGTGGTCTTAAAGCTGGCAGAGGTAGAAGGTAATAGAAAACTGAGTCCCTGCCTTGAAGAGCCGTATAATAACCCTACCCAAGTTGCAGCATAGAAACAGCAGTTTGAAAAGTATATAAAGGAGATTTACTAGCTAATTTCATAACATGTGCTAGAGGGGCAGAGATCTTTAGAAGATTTCTCAGGGAACAAAAGTGCTGGTGGCTGGGGCTTCTGGGTGGCTCAGTCAGTTAAGCATCTGCCTTTGGGTTGGGTCATGATCTCAGGGTCCTGGGATCGAGCACCAAATCCGGCTCCCTGCCCAGGGGGGAGTCTGCTTCTCCCTCTGCCCCTCTCCCTTTCCCCACTCAGGCTCTCTCTCAAATAAATCTTAAAAAAAAATAAAAGTTCTGGTGGGTGCTGTTTCTCTTCCCCTCCACCAGCCTAGAGTGCAGGCCACTTGCTGGAGTCAGCACTAACACTCTCTAGCTACCCCGTAAGTACTGTGTTCGCCTATGGACCTACCATATCCAACTCCACCTCAGCAGGTATCTCTCCAAAGTTGTTCCTGTTTTGCCACACCCTGCAGGCAAACCTGGCAAGGCCTGGTGCCACTGCAGTCACTGTTGCTCTGAGGAAGTGGGGAACTAACCTCATCAGTAGTGTACTCACAGTTCTAGCAGCCCAGCCTCTTAGCTGATTGTTCAAAAACAGGCCATGCCTTGTAGTATACATAAACTATGGCACAGAGACTAATTGAAGACATTGAGGGTGACTGCCAGCCTTGCCCACCCATAAGAGCCTCTCTGTTAGCCACACTAAGAGCCAGCTCTCCCCTTTGCTGCTCTAGCAGCTGAGACAGGAGGCTAAGTGCATAAACCTAGGGTGAGCACTGGCCCCACAAACAAATCACAAAAGCCTCAGGTCTCTCAACAAAGTGGGGACGAAACCCTGTCCAGTGAAGCTCACTGCAGCCAGCTGGGCTAAAGGTAATCACGGCTCTGTCATAATAGTGAGGACACATGCAGCCCACACAGGAGATAAGCCTGGAATGTCTGTGCTACAGACCACCACAGAAACTCTTTTGTAAAAGGGCATGTCTTTCAACTGACCTACCTAATACATAGAGACAAACAAAGTCAGGAGATGAAGGAATACCTCCCAAATGAAAGAATAAGACAAAAATCAGAGTAAAAGATAAATGAAACAGAGATAAGCAACATGCTTAATAAAGAATCTAAGTTAATGGTCCTAGGATACTCACTGGAATGGAAAAAAGAATGGTTATACTCAAAACTTCAACAATGATTTTAAAAATATTAAAAAGAACTAGTCATACTTCAAACATTCAATAACTGGAATTAAAAATACAGTAGATGGAATCAATAGCAGATTAGAGTATGCAGAACAGATCAACGATCTGAAAGGGTAATGGAAAAGGTAATGGAATGGAAAAGCAATCAAACTGAACGGCAAAAAGAAAAGAATAAAAAAGAAAAGAATAAAAAAAAAGAAAAGAATAAAAGAATAAAAAATAAAAAAACAGATTAAGAGAATTTGGTGACATTATCAAACATACTAAATTTATATTATTGAGGTCTCAGAAAGAGAGAACAGTGCAGGAAAATTATTTGAAGAAACAATCCCTGAAAACCTCCATAACCTAAGGAAAGAAACAGATATCCATGTCCAAGAAGCAAAGAGAGCCCTAACAAGATCAACTAAAGAAGTCCACATAAGTAAACACAATGGCAAAAAGTAATGATAGAGAATTTCAAAAGCAGCAAAAGAAAACAGTTACATACAAGGGAAACCCCAGGGATAAGGCTCTTGGCTGATTTTTCAGAAACTTTGCAGGCCAGAAGGGAGTAGTATGATATATTCAAAGTACTTTTTTTTTTTCTTCGAAGTACTTAAAAGGAAAACAAACGAACAAAAAAAACCTATGACCAGGAATAATCTACCTGATAAGATAAGGTTCAGGAGGCACAGAAAATTCCAAACAAGATGAACCCAAGGAGGTCTACACCACACACGTTATTAAAATGTCAAAGGTTAAAGATAAAGAGAATTTTAGAAGCAGCAAGGGAAACAAAGAGTTATGTAAGGGAAATCCCATATAGCTATCAGCTGATTTTTCAGCACAAATTTTGGAGGCCATTAGAGAATGGCATAATTTACTCAAAATTCTGATAGGAAAAAAATCTACAATAAAGAATACTCTACTTACAATGTTGTTACTCAGAATTGATAGATAAAAAGTTTCACAGACAAACAAAAGTTAAAAGTGCTTATCACCTATAAACAGGCCTTATAAGAAATATGACAGAGACTTCTTTAAGGGGAAAAGAAAAGACCATAATTAGAAGAAAATTATGAATAAAAAGATATAAAAAATATGAATAAAATGATATAATAGGACAATATATACATATAATACGGAGGTGGGAGTAAGCAAAAAATTTCTTTTAGAATGGCTATCAACTTAATATAGCTATATAGTTAGGCTGCTATAGATGAATCCCACATTAACCACAAAACCAAAACTTATAATAATTACACAATAAATAAAGAGAAAGAAAACGAAGCATAAAAAACAGAGAACTACAAAGACAATCAGAAGACATTTACCAAAAGGGCAATAAGTACATATCTATCAATGATTACTTTAAATGAAGTAAATGCTCCAATCAAAAGACACAGGGTAGCAGAATGGGTTAAAAAACAAGACCCATTTATATGTTGCCCACAAGAGATTCACTTCAGACCTAAAAACATACAGACTGAAAGTGAAAGGATAGGCATTCTGGATATTCAATGGCATCAGCTTTTCTCTCAATTCAAATAGCAAGGGCTTGTTTTTCTAGAATTGATACAAGAAAAATGTAAATTATGTGGCAGTGTTGTTTCCCTTCCCACATTGGCATTCATCAATTTAATAAATTGCTTGCTTACCTTTTTCCAAGTGACCAGTGCAGCTACTCTCCATCCTGTTGTCTTTATAGGGGGCATAGTTTTTCACTATATTCTCAATTATCCCCCAATCAGCTATTTTTATTAAGCCTGCTTTCTTAGCTACAGAGTATATGGATGATAGGGAACTCTTGAAGGTGGAATCTGGGCTAAAATATGAAAAGGACTCAGTGCTAAGCTATAAGATACATAAACTGGTGCCATCTAATTGAACAGGTAATCCATTAACCAGTAAAGAAATTGTGCCTTTATTCATTTTTTCAGGGAAATCCACTAATGAGGGAATTACTTGTTCAAAAAATCATCACCTTCTTCAAGGAGTCAGTTTGAAGCAAGGAAGGATAAAGGGAAACCAGAGAAATGAATGAAACAGGAACAGTAGAGAAAGAAGGAAAATTCCGATAAAGGGAAAGTGCCTTTAATGCTCACATTTCCTCTTTGATTTTTCTTTTCAATATTTTTTTTTCTGGCTACCCAAATCAATTTTCTTCTTAGAATGATATCCAAAAATACCAATAATTAATTTGGGATGAAACCTAACAGATGAAACCTAAGAATCCCAAAAAACACATTAATTTATCCAAATTAAAAGAACTGTCCTTATGCCATTAAAGAATCAGATTCTTTCATATTCATTCAAAATATGACAGAAAGATATGAGTTTTTTAAGAGAAAGAGCTATAGGCAACATTCCTGGATTTTCATATTTTCCAACTATATGATCTTAATGACATTTTAGAAGCTGTACTACCTGAGACTCCTGGGTAGCTTAGTGAGTTGAGCATCTGCCTTTGGCTTGGGTTGTGATCCCAGGGTGCTGGGATCGAGTCCTGCCTCAGGCTCTCTGGAGAGCCTGTTTCTCCCCCTGCTTATGCTCTCTCCCTCTCAAATAAATAAAATCTTAAAAAAAAAAAAAAAAAGAATCTGTATTACCCATCGTTATTTAATAGTAAAATCTTGTATTTAGAAAGTGTGGTGGTGTGGTTAGTATTCCACAAGAGTTAAGAGCTAGAAGGGAAACATTTTTGTAATTCATGACCACTTACCTGACTATTGTGTAGCCACAGACCTTCAGCTGCTTTGCTCAGTTCAGGAACTTCCAGACATCCTGTCTTCATCAACAGAATTGTTGAGGAAATATAATTAAAAACAAAATCTTCTCTCGACCCAGAAAACCTCTGCGCAAAGACAGAAGAGAGATAAAACAATCTCATTATTAAATAAGCATTAGACCAGAATGTGATGTCCATCACAGATAATTTCCTAAGAGATCGCAAAAACAGAAAGATATTTTACCCTTTAAGATAGCCAAGCAGACTCCATTTTCATACACGTTCTCAAGATAAACAATAATCAGTCCTCAATAGGAGGGCTTGGCAGCATTATTTGTCATGTACAGTTTATTATAGATTCTCATTCTAATTGCCTAAACTACCTGTGTTAACTGGTTTTATCCAAAGGAAATATAAATTTCTCATATCTTACTGAGGGGGAGTAGTTTTGAAACTTGGAGAGAGGTGCCACAAAAATGAGGCTCCTATTCTCCCACAGAAATTGGGAGATATGGGTCCTGTCCTTGTTGATGATTACATTTCAAGGAGATGTTTCCCTGTTTTGTTTTGTTTTTAAGATTTTATTTATTTATTTGACAGAGAGAGAGAAAGATCACAAGTAGGCAGAGAGGCAGGCAGAGAGAGAGAGGGGGAAGCAGGCTCCCCGCTGAGCAGAGAGCCAGATGCGGGGCTTGATCCCAGGACCCTGAGATCACGACCTGAGCCTAAGACAGAGGCTTTAACCCACTGAGCCACCCAGGCGCCCCTCCCTGCTTGTTGAAAGAGATATTTCTGGGTCATAAAGCTGGCAAGTGGCATATTTCAATTTTAAATAGATTTGTAATTATTTCAAAGAGACAAAACTATTACAAGTTTTCTAAAGTAAATGCTCTAAGAAAAGTTAGTCTCTTGCCATATTATCAACAGAGAGAATGAAGCTTCTTATTTTTAATTGTATTTTGCTCTTACAATGGAAATAAGCAGGACATCTACTTTCTACTCATATGTTAGTCAGGATATGCCAACAGCAGTAATGAAAAACTCCAAAATATCAATGTTTTCACAAAGCAAAGATACATGACTTATTCATGTAAGTCTAATATGAAAAGTAGGTTTCTCTCCATATCACCCTTCAGGGTTCCTAGAATTTCTTCCTCCTGATTATTCCAACAAGTGTCAGGCAGAAAGTAAGCAAAAAGAGAGGAGGGTCTTTCAAGTTATTATGGGAGGAGAGTACATACGATTTTGTTTTCTATATATTTCAGACTTTTAAACACATATTTTTATGATGTTAAACATTATTTTACCTCCAAAACACAGTGCAAAAGAAGCCAAACAAAGGAGTAGTCTCTTTGTGGTTTTACTTCTAGAAAGTCCATGGCCTGACAACAATAATTAATGCTGGTAGAAATAAGAGTGGTTGCTTGTGGGCCATGGAATGGGCAAGAAGGAACTGAGATGAAAGAAATCCCATACCCCCCCCCCCTTTTTATGAAAAACTAAACCAAGGGGCACCTGGGTGGCTCAGTGGGTTAAGCCTCTGCCTTCGGCTCAGGTCATGATCTCGGGGTCCTGGGATCAAGCCCCGCATCGGGCTCTCTGCTCAGCAGGGAGCCTGCTTCCCCCTCTCTCTCTGCCTGCCTCTCTGCCTACTTGTGATCTCTCTCTCTCCCTCTGTCAAATGGATAAATAAAATCTTTAAAAAAAAAAAAGAAAGAAAAAGAAAAACTAAACCTTATTTTTAAAAACTGAACCACTAGGAAAACAGATCACAGCCTTGAAACACCAAACACAGGCTATATTATCACTCAAGTAATAAGTTGGTAAAAAGATAAGGTCTTTATCAAAATGATAAGGTGCTGGAGCTGGGACAGCAACACTTCTTTCTGCAAAGACCCCAACCAAAGTGGTATTTGGTAATGGTGGAGTTGCCCCTCTTTTGCTTTAAAGGAATCACAGATCATCCCTGAGTTGCTTACTTTTTCTCCTTTGACCTTCCTGTTGCCAAGGGATTGTTTCAGTAGTGCTCTGTTATTTCAGGGGGGCTAAGTAAGTAATACTGAGTTTAGGCTTTCATTCCATTCTGTTCTATAAAAACTACATTTTTCCAAATCCAGTACTTAATCATTCTCTTAATTAAAAAGGCAATCATTCTTCCTTCAGTGTTCATTCCCGGATACTGGCGTAGAGTGCAATACAAATCCCCTTTTTCTTCAAGGGAAAGTGGTACTGGAAGATTGTTTTGTGGCTCTACTGCAGATAGCCTCAGGGCCCATCATGGTAACCAGTGAGAGGGAAGGTCTGCTTCCTATACCCAGTGTCACATTGCTTCATGTTTTTTACATGGTCTCTTAGTTGAAAAGTATAATGTGCATTTCAGGAAATGCATATCCAGGGGTGCCTGGGTGGCTCAGTGGGTTAAAGCCTCTGCCTTTGGCTCAGGTCATGATCTCAGGGTCCTGGGATTGAGCCCCGGATCTGGCTCTCTGCTCAGCAGGGAGCCTGCTTCCCCCTCTCTTTCTGCCTACTTGTGATCTCTCTCTTTCTCTGTCAAATAAATAAATAAAATATTAAAAAAAAAAGAAATGCATATCCACATTTTGATAGCCAGAAAAGAGATCCACAAGGAACTGTTCAAAGTTCTTATGCAAATGACCTCTCCCAACTCCACATCTTTTTTTTTTTTTAACTTATGTATTTGAGAGAGAGCCAGCAAGCGGGGCGGACAGTCAGAGGGAAAGAATCCTCAAGCAGACTCTTGCTGAGGACAGAGCCGAGGTGGGGCTCAATCTCACCTCCCTGAGATCATGACCTGAACTGAAACCAAGAGTCTGATGCTCAACTGACTGAGCCAACCAGTTGCCCCTCCCAACTCCACATATTAAATGAACTTCATACCATTGTATATTAAACAAAACCAAGCAAAACAAAGACACAGAAACCTTTTTTTTCCCCTTCTAAATTAGTGACCTCATAGATTTTGTTTTACAGCTTATGAAAAATGATTTGGTGATCCTTCCGGTAAACAGGAGGTTGGCAACAAACAAATGCCTCTGTTCACACTCCACCAGATAATAGGCAGGTTAGAGGAAACTGCCAGCTCCTTGGTACCTGTGTACTAAGAAGAATCTTGTACCTTGGAGGGCTCTGGCTTGGTACAAGGGAGATCCCTAGTGCCAGGATAAGAATGTGCAATTTAGGCCATCAAATATTGTGTCTTTTCTTTCCTTCTTTTAACCCTTAATACATGTTACATTTATCATGTACTCACTAAATAATTGGTCTTTTTAATTTACAATAAACATTTTTCATTGATACATAAGAACTTATTAAAAGGTAAGTTTTCACAAAATAGGTGGAACTTTCCACTCATTATTCATTCATCCATTCATCAGTCACTTTGGATTTATTTTCTCTTTAAATATTTCTTAAACGTCTGTTACATGTGAATCTATTACACATTATTTGTACAATGGTGAATAAGACAAATGTGTAGGCTGTTTTAGTGGAATTCTGTCTGTAATAATATGAATACAATATTCTTTCCCTGATCATATTACCCTATTATTTTGTTTTTGTTTCTGTCTTTTAATGATGTAGAAAATTTAAAAGATCAAAACTGCAACTCTATTTTTCCTTTGACTATCCCTTCTGCCATGTTTTCTTTTTTTTTTTCTTCCCTGGTTTTACACTAAGAAATTTTCAATTATGTTTGAAAAATTTTAACAAACTTTTAATACATAAGCCCCACCTCCATAGATTGTAGAAGACTCTATATACTATCTACGGAATTAAAAACAATCTTTATATATTCTTTTATTTTCATAACAGATTGCTGTTCATAGGGAATATAGATATATTTCCCAATTATGTTTACATGTACATGAAAAATTGTAGTAAACAAATCATATTAAAATGACAGCAGTTTCTGCACTTTGATATGTTTACAGCTTTACCTGATTAAATTTTGAGAACAAAATTGTTCCCCATAGCAATTTGTATAACTGCAATTCTAACAAATAACCTGTTATTGGGAAGTAAAGAATACCTATGACTACATTTGAAACATGCATTTCACTCAGACTTGAAGTTTAATTTACTCTAAGGTGAACGAGCCAGCAATGTTAGACAGCTGTTAAAATGTCTAGCATATTCAAAAATCCATTAATACACGATCTTATTGCAAAAACAAGTATATATTAACAATTTTTGTTAATCACCCATGACTCAAGTATTATACTCAGTTGTAAGCAAGGTGTTTTTAGAAGATGGTGATCAGAATAATAAAGGTTCTGGAACTAATAGAAATTCATTTAATTCTCATGTTAACTCTGAAACAGAGGTAGTGTCATCCACATATTTAACTGATGATAAGAGATAACTAACTTTCTAAATCTAAGACAGTGTTGTGAAATGTGATGATGGAATATCTATTTAGATGTATCTTGACCATAAAGGCCATTCTATTAAACTGTCTCATGCTATTAAATTATTTCTTTATCAGCAAATATTTCACAAATAAAAGTAATTCACAACATTGTGAAACTTGGATGCAAGATAAATGTTAACATTTCTTTTTCAAAACAGTTTTAAATGTAGTCTGTAAATATCTAAAGCAAAGTAGAAAACAATGTTTAGAGAGTAGATTTAAAAAGAAGCATTGCATCCTATGTGTGTGTGTGTGTGTGTGTGTACACACACATGCACATGTTATTATACCATTTGGCTTATATGTTATGTATGATTTAATATCTGTTCTTGGCATAATAAATACACTTAAGTAGAGTTCAGATAGTCACTCTCCCCACCTGAAAATAGTCAGCAGTCTTTCCGAAATACAAGTAGATTTCAAATCTATAAAAGAGAACTACATATTCTTTTGAGATTTCATTCTTGTAATGTGAGGGAAAAGAAGAACAGGTTGTGACTAAATTTCATGCTCCCATGAACCTTAAAATAATTTATAGTTATCAGAGCATTCATTCAGTGTCCTTATTACCTGGCAGTTGTAGTACACAGGTATGCCAGACTGAAGAAAAATCTTTTAATTTTGAGCCAAAATAAACTCTACATATTTAATGATTAACTTGTGGCAAAAATTACCTTAATATGTATATTTGACATGTCATATGTTGCATATACTTTATATGTGTATAAGTTTAACTGTATTCAAAACAAAAATCTCTAAATTTTATTTTAAGGATTTTATTTATTTACTTATTTATTTAGTGACTGAGAACACAAGCATGGGTCAGGGCAGAGGGAGAGAGAGAACCTCAAGCAGAATCTATGCTGAGTATGGAGCTGATATGGGGCTTCAAATCTCATGACCCTGAGATCATGACCTGAGCCAAAATCAAGTCAGATGCTTAACCAACTGAACCACCCAGGTGCCCTCAAAATCTATAATTTAAAATTAAATTAAGACGCCGCATTTAAAATGCATCACATTTTAAAGTTATTTGTTGTATTTAATTTTTATTTATAGAATCCATAATGATATTGGTCATCCAGTTTAGTCTAAACATTTGTGTAGTCAGAGTGGGTCATCATATATGAAGTTAACTTTGGGAAGCAAACTTAATGAGAGGAATAAGACTACCTAAAACTGTTTTGAAAAAGAACAAATTTTGAGGGCTCATACTACCAAATTTTGAGACTTGTATTATTGTTACAATAATCTAGAGACTGGTATTAGTGAAATTATATATAGGTTAAGTGAAGATAATAGAAAATACAGAATAGATCAACACAAATACAGTCAATTGATTTTTGTTAAATGTACCAGGCAACTCAATGGATAAAAGATAATATGTTCAACAAATGACACTGAAATAAGTATTCGCTGTTTTCTACAGAGAATGAATCTTGATCTTAATATCACATGTCATGAAAAGGACTTAAAACGCATAATCAATCTGTTATAAAATCTAAAACTACACCGCTTCTGGAAGAAAACATAGTGTAAAATCTGCCTAATTTTGAATTAGGCAAAAAGTTTGGTTCTATATACAACACCAAAAAATAACAATTAATGGGAAAAAAAACTATATGATAAATGGTAAATAAATTTTTTCTGGTAAAGATAGATGTAAGAACTTTTAAAAAGTGGTGTAGAGGGGTGCCTGGGTGGCTCAGTCTGCTTAGTGACTCAGGTCCTGATCCCAGAGTCCTGGGATCCAGCCCTATATCTGGCTCCCTGCTCAGTGGGAAACCTGCTTCTCCCTCTCCCACTCCCCCTGCTTGTGTTCCCTCTCTTGTTGTCTCTCTCTGTCAAATAAATCAAAAATTAAAAAAAAAAATTGTGTAGACTTGGAGAAAAAAATTGTATATCATATTTCTGAAAAACGTATCCAGTATATATAGAGAATTCTCAAAATGTAACACTAGAAACAGATTTTTAAAAATGGAAACCACAATAGCATACTATGGCACACCTGTTAGAATTCCTAAAACCCTAAAAAGCTAGTAATATCAATTACTGGTGAGGATGCATATCTACATGAATTCTTATTCATTACTGGTAAATTCAAATTCAAAACAATCACTTTTGATAACTGGAAGTTTCTTAAAAATCTAAAAATAGTCTTATGATACAATCCTAGGAGGTATAATCCTAGATATATTTACCCAACTGATTTAAAAACATATACCCCAAAATATGCACATCAATATTTAGAACAGCTTAATTCTTTTTTTTTTTTTTAAGATTTTATTTATTTATTTGACAGAGAGGAGAGAGATCACAAGTGGGCAGAGAGGCAGGCAGAGAGAGAGAGGGGGGGAAGTAGGCTCCCTGTTGAGCAGAAAGCCTGATGTGGGGCTTGATCCCAGGACCCTGAGATTGTGACCTGAGCCGAAGGCAGAGACTTTAACCCACTGAGCCACCCAGGCGCCCCTAGAGCAGCTTAATTCTTAACTTCCAAACTGGAAGTAACTAAGATACCCTTGAATGAATGAAAAAAAAATATGATATATGTACAATGGATTATTAATCAATGATAGAAAGATATGATATATAAACCATAAAATGATATGGATGAAATCTTAAATGTATATTACTAAATGAAAGAAAGGAGTCTGATGATGCTAGGTATCTTATAATTTCAATTATATAGTCCAGAAAAGCAAAAACATAGAGACAATGAGAACATTAGTGACTGCCAGTGGATTGGGAGGAGGGATGACTAGGCAAAGCACAGGTTTTTTTGTTTTTTTTCAGGTCATGAAATTATACCACATAGTATTGTAATGATAGATACATCACACTATTCCTCATACAGTTTTGCAGCACAAAGAATGAACCATAATGTATACAAATACAACAACAACAAAAAAAGGTCACTTAGGAGGCTGGAGGATTCCAGGAAAAAATATGCACTTGAGGGCAGCTACCTACATTACAAATGTATGAAGCAACCTCTGAAGGGGCTGGAAGAAAATATTTTAACCTAAGAAACCTTGGAAATAAACAGGGTCTGTAAGACTGAAGACAAAGGGAATCACACATAAGCATTGTACTCTGATTGATAAATTTGTTTCCCATGGTGTACAGGTTAAAATTCTGAAACTGCTATACACATATATACTGGAATTAAACAATTAAGTAAACCTAAGGGAGAATAGTGGGAGCTAGTTTTCTTACTGTTGGAGTGGTAGTTTATAGGCAAACAAGGAAGGAAGTCTTGAATGATCCATGAGGTATGGATTAAAATTAAAAACATAAGAAGTGGACTCATTTAACTTTAGATACAGATGATTACGCATAGAAGATCGGTAGATGCATATACATAGGTTAGTATACACATATATAGTTTCTTTCTCTCTCAACTGAAAGCATCTAGATGAAATGACCCTATGATAGCAATAAGGACACCTAGTGATCAGCTTCTGATTTCTTATAGGAAGAGTAAAAAGAACCTCCAGTAAAAACAACCAGGACTCCTGCGAAAAATTGCTTGTTCTAGTAATGGGGCATAAATATGTAAGATGAATCTGGAGAATTGTGCAGTTCCAGAATGTAAGAAAGTGCTAAAAAAAAAAATATACAAATGCCATGATAGAGATATATCAAAGTGACACAGGAACCAACTGAAGCAGCTATTAATGGCCAAAGTTGGAACTATTTGTACAGCATACAAGAGAGGGAAAGAATAGTTTACAGTGGAAATATTTAACCATCCAAACTCAGTCAGGAGACCAAGGTCAACTTCAATAATGATAAGGCATATTAATAGTACATACCCTTGATATGATACATTAAAATGACACTTT
Organism: Potos flavus; assembly: GCA_028534135.1. NCBI lineage: Eukaryota > Metazoa > Chordata > Mammalia > Carnivora > Procyonidae > Potos > Potos flavus. Next base: position 154,402,774 of record CM052898.1, read on the forward strand.
CACCTCTGTGATCTTCCTCATAAAAATCCACAACTTCAATTTCAATATGAGAAAAACATCACACAATTCCCAATTTGGGGACATTCTATAACATACCTGAGATATATTTTTCATAACTATCAAGGTCATCAGAAATAAAGAAAGTTTGAGAAACTTTTGCAAATGAGAGGAGCTTAAGGGTATGTAATGACTAAATATAATGCAGCATCCTGGATGGGATCCTAGAACAGAAAAAGCATAATAGATAAAAACTAAGGAAATTTGAATAGGATGTGAAATCTGGGTAATAATCATATATCAATATTGCATCATTAATTATAACAGAAGTAACATTAAGGTATTAATAATAGGGGCAACTACGCACTGAATGTATAAAATATCCTTCATCATCTTTGATTATTCAGTAAATCTGAAAGTTTTTTAAAAAAACATTTTATAAAATTGTACAAAAATTTGGACAGATATTTCAAAAAGTAACCCCCCTAATACAAAGTTACCCAAGATAAATCAAAACATATTCACATGAAAACCTTTATATAAATGTTTAGAGCAGCACTTATTGATGATTACCCTGAACTGGAAATGACCCAGTTATCCATCAACTGGTAAAATGATAAACTTTGGTATATACAATGGAATACTTCTCAAATAAAATGAAACATGCTACTGTTTCACAAAACGTATGGTGCCTCTAAACTGCATCTTACTAAGTCAAAGTAGTCAGATTCAAAAGCTTATATATTGTATGATTTAACTTATATGTCATATGGAAAAGATAAAACTACAGAGGTGAAATATATTTCAGTAATTGCTAGAGAGTAGTGTCAGTCAAAGGGGTGTGCTACCTAGAGACAACATGAATATTTCAGCATAATGGGATGAATCTTATGATTGTGGTAGTGAATATATGGCTTCATGTCTTTTTTTAAAACCCACAGAACTCTACTATAAAGTGTGAATTTTGATGTATACCAATTTAAAAAACCAACTGGGGTATGTGTGAGGAAAAAAATAGTCATAATGCATGCTATCACGATTTAACGTTATTACAAATGAATCACATAACAATATGATGGAGGTGCAGCAGATAATTAGCTCAGTAATTTTGAAAAAGACTATTCTGATGTCATACTGTAAGACTAAAGACAAAAAGAGAGTTGACCACCAACCCTGTTATATATAACAACCCCGTTAATATATACATATATGCTTCTAACAGGGTTGTGGGTTAACAATCTTGAAATTATTTTATGTGGATTTTAAAACTGAACAGGTAAATAAATACTTTGCAGATTATGAATAATAAAGTTAGTAATAATACATTTCTTTCTTTTTGATTAATAACATCCATTTACAAATTCAATATATTAAATAATTTGTCCCTAAGTCTCAAGAGTACACAAAATACTTACAGAATTTATCTCAAAATTGATTTACTTTCAGTATCAATAACTTTAAGTGAGATTTAATAGTTCTGACAATAATAAAATGTGTTGAGAAGTAGGTTACATTAGTGACCAAACAAGCAGCCAAATGGGCACATATCTATATATGGATTCATTAGGTGTCCTATTCTGATTTAACTTGATGTGCAATAACTTGAGAGTCAGTAGAAATACCGAATTTAATTAGAAAGGCATTTTGTGACTGATTGCTTATTCATAGACTAAAACTGCATTTTTACTCTATACTATTTTCACAAAGTAAACAAGGTTTGAAAGTCTCAGAGAAAAAAATTATTGCCTGATTCAAGAAAATTAATTATTCTCAATACAGTGCTTGGTAAAGAATAGGAAATAAAAGTAAAAGCCGGCTGCCAAGCATCAATAGACGCAAAAAAGAAAGGAAATTAATAATGTTCAATTTTTCATGTTAACTACCACACAAGTTAATAAATGAAATATGAATCCAGCATGCTAATATTATTATTGACTAAAATATTAATAGTACTAAAGAAGAGCTTTTAAGAAATATAATTATGGAAAAGAAATAGTTCCTACTGTTATTTTTCTTTCTTTTTCATTTTAAATATAGGTCTCATTTTAACTATGGTAGCTCCATGCAAATGTGACATGAGGAAATATAGCTATTGCTACCACTATGTGTTTGTATTGAAATAATAGATTTTGCTAATCTAAAAGTTATAGGACAGACATCCAGATCCACCTAAGGTAGAGTAAGCACATTCCACCCAATCTTTCCAATGACTAAAACAACAGCAAAATCCTGACAAGAATATATAAGCATCTATCTACAGACCCTGAAAAGTAAATAATTGCAGGCAAGCTTTGAAGAAAAATAAAAACTCAGAGGACAACCAATACAATGGTAAATTCCCTTTTAGTTTTTGTTTGTTTGTTTTGTTTCATTTCTCTTGTTTGTTTTTTTTCATCCCATATCTCATGCCAGACAGCCTGAATCCCAGAAGTGCATAACTGCTTAGCTGATACAGACAGAAGCATCTCCAAGAAAACAAAACATAAACAAACCCTCTATCTTCTTATTATGGAAACTGGGAGTGGATGCTTTCTGTGCTATGACAAAGATGAGAGGAAATCTCATCCCTCTCATCTCTTTTTCTCCTCAGACCTTCCTATTCTCTAAGACACAATAATATTGAAATTAGACCAATTAATAACCCTACAATGGCCTCTAAGTGTTTAAGCAAAAGGAAAAATCACATGTCTCTCACTTTAAGTCAAAAGCTAGAAATGATTAAGCTTAGTGAGAAAGGTATATCGAAAGCTGAGATAGGCTTCTTATGCTAAACACTTCGCCAAGTAGTGAATGCAAAGGAAAAGTCCTTGAAGGAAATTAAAATTGCCTTTCAGTGAACACATGAGTGATAAGAAAATCAAACAGCTGAGACAGAGAAAGTATTTCTGGTTTCAATAGAAGATCAAACCAGGTACAGCACTTCCTTAAGCCAAAGCCTAGTCAGGAACAAAATTCTAACTTTCTTCAATTCTAGGAAGGCTGAAAGAGGTGAGGAAATTTCAGAAGAAAAGTTTGATGCAAGCAGAGGTTAGTTCATAAAGTTTAAGGAAAGAAGCTGTATCGTAACACGAAAGTACGAGTGCTGATGTAGAAGCTGCAGGAAGTTATCTGGAAGAGCTAGGTAAGATAATGAAGGTAGCTACACTAAGTGGTGGAATTTCAGTGTACACAAAACAGCCTTCTATGGAAAGAAGATACCTTTCATGTACCTTTACATATCTTTTCATAGCTAGAGAAGAGAAGTCAGTGCCTGGCATCAAAGTTTCAAAAGACAGACTCTCTTGTTAGGGGTTACTGCAACTGGTGACTTTTAGTCAAATGAGCCAATGCTCATTTACCATTCCAAAAATCCCGAAGCCCTTAAGAATTATGCTAAATCTACTCTGCTTACGCTCTGTAAATGGAACAACATAGACTGGATGGCAGGGCATTTCTTTACCACATGGTTTAAGCTCACTGTTGACCTTGCTACTCAGAAAAGATTCCTTCCAAGTATCGCTACTCATTGACAATGTACCTAGTCACCCAAGAGCTCTGATGGAGATGTACAATGAAATGAATGTTGTTTTTATGCCTACTGACACAATATCCATTCGGTAGCCCATCAATCAAGGAATAATTTTGACTTTCAAGGTTTGTTTGTTTGTTTAATACATTTTGTAAGATTATAGCTGCCATAGATAGTGATTTCTCTGATGAATGTGGGCAAAGAAAATTTAAAAACTTATGGAAAGGTTTTACCATTCTAGATATCATAAAACCCACTTATGATTAATGGGAAGAATTAAAAATGTCATCAAGAGGAGTTTGGAAGAAGTTGATTTCAATCCTCTTGGATGACTTTGAGGGGCTCAAGACTTCCATGGAGGAAGTAGCTGCAGATGTGGTAGAAATAGCAAGAGAGGGACGCCTGGGTGGCTCAGTTGGTTAAGCGGCTGCCTTCGGCTCAGGTCATGATCCCAGGGTCCTGGGATCGAGTCCCACATCAGGCTCCTTGCTCGGCAGGGAGCCTGCTTCTCCCTCTGCCTCTGCCTGCCACTCTGCCTGTTTGTGCTCTCTCTCTCTCTCTGACAAATAAATAAATAAAATCTTTAAAAAAAAAAAAAAGAAAAGAAATAGCAAGAGAATTAGAAGTGGAGTCTGAAGACGTGACTGAATTGCTGCAATCTCATCACAAAACTTGATGAGGAGTTGCTTTTTATGAGTGAGCAAAGGTAGTGGCTTCTTGAGATGGAATATACTACTGGTGAAGATGCTGTGTAGATTTTTGAAATAACAGCAAACATGTAGAATATTACATAAACTTAGTTGATAAAATAGCAGCAGGGTTGGAGAGGACTGACATCAATTTTAGAAGAGGTTCTACTGTGATTAAAATATTATCAATGTCACTGTGGATAAAATGCTATCATCACATACCCAGAGAAGTCATTAATAAAAAGAAGAGTAAATTGATACAACAAAGTTAATTGTTGTCTTATTTTTAAAAAATTGCTACAGCTACCCCAATGTTTATCCATCACCACCCTGATCAGTCAGCAGCCATTAACATTGAGACAAGACCCTCTACCAGTAGAAAGATTATGACTCATAAAGCTCAGATAATGGTTAGCATTTTTTAGAAATAAAGCATTTTTAAATTAAGGTATGTACATTATTTTTTCAGACATACTGCTATCACACACTTAATAGACAACAGTATGATGTAAATATAACTTTCATATGCATTAGGAAACCAAAAAAAAATTTTATTTTTTAATTTTTTTAAAGATTTTATTTATTTATTTGAGAGAGAGAGAGCGAAAGAGAACATAAGAGGATGATCTGGGGGAGGGGCAGAGGGAGAAGCACACTCCCCACTGGGCAGGGAGCCCAAAGCAGAGCTGGATCCAGGACCCTGGGATCATGACCTGAGGCAAAGACAGACACAAACAACTGAGCCACCCAGGTGCCCTTAGATTTTCTTAGAGAGAGAGAGAGCTTGCATGAGCACAAGCTGGGAGAGGGACAGTGGGGAGAGAGAGAAGCAGGCTCTCCACTGAGCAGAGAATTCCACATGGGGCTCTCTCCTAGGACTGTGAGATCATGACCTGCGCTGAAAGCAGATGCCCCCTGAAATTAATTTGACTCTCCCTATTGTGATATTCACTTAACTACTCTGAGATAAATTATGAAGTCGGTAGCTGCATGATTAAGAAGCATTCACATATCACTTTACGAGGATAAAAGAATCTACCAAGAAGGCAGCATTTCTAAATGTGTATGCACCAAACAACAAAGTTGAAACATATGCAAAACAAAGCTGACATAACTGGAAAAAACAACAACAACAACAACAACAACTGATATAACTGAAAATAGCATACAAATCCAAATTTTAAGTTGAATACTTCAGCACTTCCCTGTCAACAGTTAACTAAGCATAAAATTTGAAGAGTGTATTAGATTTTCCAGAGAAACAGAAACAACAGGATGTGTGTGTGTAGATAGACGTAGATATAGATGTAAATGCGTGTACATATGTATATATTTAGATGTATGTGTATATGCACAGAGATTTATTTCAATAAATTATCTCAGTGATTATGGAGGCTTGGCAAGTTATAAAATCTGTGACAAAAATGACAAACTTTAAATCTTCATTTTAATTATATTTCTCTGACTTTACTCTGGCAAGGGAAGGAGAACTGCTTCATTCTTGTCAGGTGTCCTTAGATGATACCTAAGTGGAGTTCCCTCATAATTGCTTGGCTGGGGTAGAAGTCTCAATTCCTTACATGGTCTCTACTGACACTATATTTACAGTGGCTTGTTGCCATTTGTTATCAGGTAATTTTGGAAGTTCTAACTATCCACGAGGCCTCCTCTGACATCACCCAGCATAGAAGGGTAGGGAAACTTTTCTACTGCACCTTTGGGGTAGATAGCTAGGCTATGATGTGGTCTCCAATGACACTCCAGCATGGGGGAAGGAAAGATCTTGTTATCTTCAAGTAGTGATAAGTCATGGTTTCCTACTTAGCCCTCATTGCAGCCTCATGAGGATGAATGTCTAGGCTTCCCATTTTAGCTTTTTCTAGTGTGATGGAACATCATTTTTCTATGGTTTTTGGCTAGAGTAAACTGGTAATTTTTAAAATGTTTGGTCTTATTAGGCTCCCCCTTTCATGGTCTTTTGGATAGAGAGAGTAGGCTTTTTTTTTTTTTTTTTTCTTTTCTTAAAATCTGTGTGGCAATTTATTTTGATGAATTTCAAAAGTACTTCAACTTGAAAAGAGAAAGAGTAGTCTTATAATGAAATGGTGCTGAAACAATGACATATTTTTTACATAATCATATGCAAAACAAGATCACATATGTAACAGGATATATAAAACTACAAACTTTTGTTGAAAGCTTAGGGGAATAAAACTATAAACTTAGGTTAGGCAACAGGTTTTAGATACAAAAAAAGCACAATTTATATGAGAAAAATATAAAAATTGAGCTTTACATAAAGTTAAACCTTTTGCTCTTTGATAACAGTAAGAGAATAAAAACAAGCTGCACATCAGGAGAATATATTTGAAATAATTTATTTAAAAAATTATTTATAATCAGAATATATAAAGAAATTTCAGAATTAAGCCATAAAAAACCCATACAACCCAACAGAAAAATGAGCCAAAATTTTAAATAAACACTTCATCAAAAATGTATGCAGTTGGCAAACAAACACATGACAGGATGCTCAAAATGAGTCACTAGAAAGATGCAAATTAAAACCACAAAGACACACCTATTAGGTTGGCTAAAATGAAAAAAATGAAAAAGTAAAAATCAAACTGATAGTAACAAGTGCTAGTTAGGATGCAGAGAACAGACACAGAAGTGAAATGGCTTGAAGTCAATTGTCTTTTTCTGTTTCACCTTTTGAAGCAATGGAAGCTCAAGAATAAGGAAGTTGTTTCCATAGAGGGAATGAAAAAGAAAAGAGCTATTGCTTACATCGTAATATATCCCCAGTGCTAAGAGAAGCTAAAAGTCTCTGAAAGATATTCCTTGTTCAGAAACACCTGACTCAGAAAGTCCATTGAGCAAACTCATTACATTCACCATGAATGCAAAGGTGTTATTCTTCTCACTCATGTGCTTGCTTGAAAGCATAATATCAAAATGAACATTTAAATATTGAATAGTAATTGTTAATGCAATATGTAGTTTTAGGATCATTGATGGATTACAGCATTTTGTAGAAAGTATATCACTGTCAGATAATTTTGGATTTAGACCCTAAAGACAACCAAATGCAATATTGGTGCATAACATAAGTATTTAAGAATTTTGTAGATGTCTCACTTAATTTGCCTGTTTCTAAAAATATTTTAGATTTTTTTTTCAAGAGTATAGATGTTTTTCATGGCCCTGTGTTATTCTACCTAATGCTTTTAAGAAAAGCAAAGCCAGTGATTTACTGATTTACAAATATTTGAGTATATGGTGTGTTTGTGTGTGTATGCACACATGTTTGTATGTGTACAGAGCTGCTAATTTAGTGTTACTGTAACAAAGTTATAGCTTGCTTGATTTGTCAAAATAGAGACAGGAATAAGGCAATAAGATGTGCAACATAAGGATATGGAACACTAAATTTAGGTGAAAGGAGAGCAAAATAATTTACAGCTCAATATTTTCTGTCCACGAGTAATTCTTTCACAGTTTAGCAGGGCTTATAATGTAGACAAGTGATTCATAAAGCAGAAATTGGTCTTGCTATGAAAATAGACACCATTCCTGCTACAACACTCCAGGAATAGTGAATTGAAAGGGAAGCTGATCTATATTTTTGTGAAAATTCATGTTGTGTTTTGCAAAAATCTAATAGAGAAATATGAACTTGAAAATAATTCCCTTTTGACAACATCCTCACCTTGGATATGACAGGCACACTGAAATGAATGGAATATGTTTCCATATGTGTTAATTAGATTTGTCACCACACACTGTTCATCTTTATAGGGGTTTAGTGTCTACCAGGAATATCAACTTTCAACATTTGATATATTGATCTTGTTCTTTAATCTCTCACCTTAACTCCTATCTTTAGCATGATATTTTTCTCTTATTACATTTGCTATTGCTGTGGATTCTGGTATACAGATAAAAATGACTCTACAAAAGATGACTAAAATGGACAGATGTCTTTTTATCCTTTTTTTTTTTTACCACTCCTCTCTCACTCAAGAAAAAAAAAAGGTCAAAAGCAAAATAATTCATTAGAAAAACAGCCATAGTCACCTGTTGTATGGAATAAAAATGGGAATTCCCATAAGCTCTTATAAATCAAGTGCCTAATAATTCATTATTGCTACAGTAGAGAAGAAAATGATAAATGTGTGAATATATATATGAATAAGTGATATGGATAGATGGATAGATGTAGATAATGTATCTTTCATTATCTTTTATTAAATATAAATACCTTGTCCAAAGGAAGAGAAGGTTTTAAAAATACAATTGACTCTCAGTAAATAAATGATGAATATTGTGATAGGTTTTTCCGAAAGCAGAGCCTTAGGAAAAGAATTATGTGTGGATAGTTTATCTAGGAAGTGATTCTAAGAAGCACACGTGGATGAGGGAGAGTGAGACAAGTTAAGAGGAGATGCCAGCATAAGGATGTATTAGAGTTGTTGTTGGGGGGTCCCTTGAACACAGAAATCTTCCATCTTTTTTTTTTTTTTTTTTCCAGAAATCTTCCATCTTAAGGACTGAAGCTGGAGCATTTGTCCACCAGCTTCTGTTGTCAGTATATCAAGTGTTGTCCTTGCTCCCATTGACTTTCCTGTGCTTCCAGGCCATGTTGTGTGGCAAAAATCAGAACAAGATATATCACAAGATTGCATCAGCAGATATGCAGCTCAAGGTGCTTCTGAGCAGGTCTGAAACTGCACACTGACTGTTGCTAAAATAAGAGATAACCCAAAGGCTTTGGTATGCCTGATTAAATATATAGAATAATGAATGGTCATTATTTTGACCACTTCTTTCTGAGTTCTGCTTTTGGGTTCAGGATACCATGCTATGACAACTATGAAGGAAAATAAACCAAGTGGCAAAGACAGATTTCATTGGTTCTTTGCATTGTGAAATACTTTTGTTGCTTGGTTGATTTAAATGAGATCAGTAATGATAGTTAAAATAGAATTTTAGTGTTAGACTATTTAAATTATTTTCCTTAATGTCATTTCCCTCATTCAACCGACCTTTGCTAAAAAGTAGGTTAATTGTCTCTTGCATTTGCTAAGTTACAATTATAAATGCTGTCACTAAAACAATAAAATAACCTCAGGTATAGAGACTTGGTGAAGTAGGAAAGATAGGAAATGAATCAAATTTGCTCTATACAGGGTCAGAACTTGTTTAAAGTGATTTTAATTTATTACCCAACTTTTTCCCAGACCACCAGATTTTAATAAAAATCACTATACCACCTTTTTTTTATCATAATAGAATCATGGCTGCACACTTAAGCACATAGTGAGATATGTGATTAATTCTATTCAGTTAAAGGTGAGTAGAAATGCTCTGAACTGCTTACAGCGCAGGGCTTTTAACAGAACAGGTGTGTATTTTTCATGCACTTTCTTTCTCCTTCCTGGAAGCTCACTCATAGATAGTAAGAAGAATCTATGGAAAGCTGGAGCCATATCATAGAAGGAACTTAGATCTCTGAATAAGTGGTCTAATATTCAGAGAGCTTTCTCACTGGCCTAGGCAGCTCACCTTGGAATTGTTACATAACAAGCAATAAATTAGTCTTCTTGAAAATGTATTATTTTGGAATGAATGGATAAATGAATGAATGAACCAACAAATTCATTTGTTCATTCGTCCATTCATTTATTTAGGACGTCTTATTCTGCTACCATCCTGGGACACCAACATAAGATTTTTTTTTTAAATCAAGATTATCGTTATTTACATTTAGTGTTAACCATTTAATTATACATTTTACATTCCTTTTTTTTAGTTAATCCTCAGATAATCATAAATCAAGGATTTATTATTAGTCTTATTTGATAAATGAGGTAACTGAGGGTCTATGGTATTAAGAAATGTGCCTAATATTACACAAGTCAGAGGAACTTTGCATAAAATTCAATTTCAACAGTCCTCATACCACAAACATTTCTCCTAATAGAAAGTTTATAGAAATTTTTCTTTAAGATAACTACAATTTTTAAAAATCAAGTTTGAGCTTATTTTTTTCTAGATTCTGCATCATCTGTCCCCTTATGAATACTCATCCTGTCTTCAAATAAACGGATATGCTTTCCTTTTGCCTTTGTAAAAATTACCCTCACAAACCCCAGAGATGACTCACAAACCAGATTCACTTTCTTATTCTTATTTTCTTTAAAATGTAGATCAAAACTCATCCATTAGAAAGTATTTCTTAACAGAATACCATAGTCTCACAAAATCTATATTCACTCAGTTAATTAATGTTAGAGGACAGCATTGTATGGTTGTTAGGAATTGGTTCTGAACCAAAATGCTCAGATTTAAATTTTGACTCTAATACTGACTACCTGTATTAAATGCTTAGAAAAATTTATGACATGTAATAAGTGCTCAATAAATGTTAACAGTAATTTGTGCTTTTTAGCCATGCTCATAAATTTGGGCTATAAACAAGGCTCATATATGTCTATATATTTCCAATCAATACAGTATTTAAGAGGCAGTTACTATTTATTAAACTCTGTATCTATTGCTAGGGGTAACACACACACACACACACACACACACACACACACACACACCCCTACCACCACCAGGGCCAAGAAGAAATAAACAAATTCAACAAATCTTTGCCATAGACTTTTTGTTTTTGATTTATATGCACATAGGTGTATTGTATAGATGGAGATTTCTGTGATTTGTCCTGCATAACTGACCACACCGACCTGCAGATATGCAGGCAGGTTAAAGAATGTTGTTTGTAAGACTTGTGCGCATAAGCGATCTCAGGAACCTGGTTACTTGATGTTAGCTGGCCTCCAGGTCAGAACTGGCCCTTCTGGTCTGGATACCAAGTGCTGTAAATCTAGCCTTGCATCCCCTCCTGCTCCAGGCTGGCCTGCTTCTCCCCCGCTCCCGTCCTCCCCCCCAACAATGGAATCCAGGAGAAGAGACAAACACACCTACCCCAGGCTCCTTGAAGATGTAAATACGTGACAACATAGAAATGCAGCTTCCACCAAACTGCATGAAGGCAAACAAATGTTTAACTTCAGACCCCATCATCTGCCCTATAAATACGGCCCTTATGGGGACGTTCAGTTGGAAGTCTTCCTGAGGGGAGGATGTTCCACCCTGATCTCTCAATTAGGACTCCAGCCTGGCTCTCTCCATGGGGCTTCCCCAACTAATGAGGTTGGATGTTGTAAGTACCCAATTTAATATAACCCTGTCTTATTCTCCTTTACTGCTTACTTTTGCCCTCATCTCTGTAATTTCCTTCTTCTGTTTCTATTAGATTTTTATAATATCAATAAAGTGTTTCTTCCCCTTTGAAACTGAGACTATGGCTGTTGTGAATATTTTCTTCAGAAAAATAGGGGAAAAGTTATTTGTTTCTTTCTAATAACCAACATCAGGCTTTCTTTGCAATGTCTAAAAGAAAGAAAACAGACAAATATCCCAGCATTCATACAAAGATAAATTGACTGTTTAGGTAGATAAAATTTAGGACAATAGGAGAATATCAGAGACAGAATGAAAGAAAAAATATAAAAAATACACCATTTCATATCAAATAACAGTTAACATTCACATGGTATTTCATAATATATACAGTATCTTCTTACCTAATTCTCAGCTGGTCTTCTCACGGTTAAAAAAATAAGGTGTATATTAATATTTTCTTTTCCTTGAAAGCAAATGGAGATTAAAAATTATATAATAATATGCACGCATATATCAAATTTATAGGACTTGGACTATTTATAGGACTTGGTACTATATCCAGTACCATAACATAATGGTTTTTCCAGCAAACATCTAGAAAATTTTGAATAAACAAAGAAATCTAAGGGTCATTTTTGTAATTTTTACATTTAGTTAAATGACTGTAGGAAAGTAACGTGATAACAGTGTGCTGGTTAAGTTTATTTTAAAGTAATTATTATAACTATTAATCTTTAATATTTCATTAGTGCAACTAAAATTTGCCTGACTCCTTAGTGGAACAATATGTTAAATAAATTATTGAAAAATATGCATTTAAAATATTTGTAAAATACCTTCCATACCTATTGGTGATAATAAAATGTTTTATTTTTCCATAATATATGATGACTAGCAGCATAATGAATAATGAATAAACATGAATAAATGTCTTATAGTAAGTGGAGAACATATATATTTGCAGAGATGTATTATTTTTTAATCTAAATTTACAGGGGAGGACAGAGACACACTTATATTTAGCATAACTATTATCAAAGCAAAAATGAAGCTCCCTACTTTGTGATTAAGTTTAGAATAAGTTTTAGTTGCTTAATGCCCATTGAAAATGTCAATAGAAAGTGACTGTGGGTAGGAGGTTGTCCAAGATGGTAGCATAAGAGAACTCTGAACTCACTCCCTCCACAGGCACACCAACTCTGTACCCTCATACAGAGGAATTTCTCCTGAAGAAGAGCCAATGCTGACCAAACAGCTTTTGCATAACCAACAACAGAGAGTACATATAGGAAAAGATAGGAGAGATGAAGACATGGTAGTGATGGTACCCCCACCCCCAATGTTATGACCTGCAGTAGAAAAGGATATCACTGAGGGGTCTGTGCACAGACTTGCCACACTCAGGCACAGGAAAAGAAAAAAGAAAAAAGAAAACAAAGTGGTTTAAAGGGCAACTGGACTAAAGGAAATCATTTTACTAATCCTAGAGTGTCTGCCAAACAGGTAGGGAACAGCCGGAGATCTCTCTAGGGTCAGAAGCTCCAGCAAGCATCATTTTTTTTTTTTTATGTTTCCCTTCCACTTTAATAGTGTAAACAGGAGCAGGGTCCAGGTACTCTAGGCAGGCTTTGAGGGCTGCCCCAGCAAGCCCTGGGCTCCTAGTTCACATCAGCTAGAGCCAACCTGTCAATGTGACCTTGGCATAGCATACTCTGGAGACCTCTCAATACCAGACTGGATGATAAAAATCATATGATCATCTCATTAGGTGCGCACACACACACACACACAAAAAACATTTGACAAGATTCAACATGCATTTATGATAAAAACCATCAACAAAGTGGGTAGAGAAGGAACATACCTCAATAGAATAAAGGCCATGAATGAAAAACCCACAGAGACCATCATATTTAATGGTAAAAAGCTAAAAAGTTTTCCTCTAAGATCATGAAGAACAAGGATGCCCAGTCTTGCCACTTGTATTCAACATAGGATGGGAAGTCCTAGCCACAGCAAACAGACAAGAAAAACGTAAAAGACATCCAAATTAGAAAGGAAGAAATAAAACTGTCACTATTTGGACATAACATTGTGAGATATATATATATATATATGTATATATATACATATATATATATATATATATGTATATATATACATATATATATATATATCCCTAAAGATTCTATCAAAAAACTGTTAGGACTAATAATTGAATTCATTAAAGTTGCAGCATACAAAATTAACATGCAGAAATTATGTTTGCTCACTAATAGTGAGCAATCAGCAAGAAAAATTATGAAAAAGATTAAGATTAAATTAATTAATTAATAGATTAACTTAAGAAAAATTATGAAATTATGAAATTATGAAAACAATCCCATTTACAATTGCATTAAAAAGAATTCAATACCTTGGAATAAATTTAGCCAAGGAGGTGGAACACCTGTACCAATATACCCCAGAGATACTGAGGTTTGATTTCAAACCACTGTGATTAAGTGAATATTGCAATAAAATGAATAAAATAAATTACTTGGTTTCCTACAGCATGGAAAAGTTTTGTTTACACTATGCTGTAATCTATGAAGTGTGTAATAGCTTCATGTCTAAAAAAAAATGTATATACCTTAATTAAAAACACTTTATTGCTCAAAAATGCTAACCATCATTTGACCTTTCAGGGAGTGGTAATTACTGATCACAGATCACCATAACAAATGTAATAATATTAAAGTTTTTTGATAAATTGAGAGAATTACCAAAATATGACACAGAGACACAAAGTGAGCAAATACTGCTAGAAAAATGGCACTAATAGACCTGCTCAATGCAGGATTGCCACAAAAGTTCACAAACACAAACCTACCACAAATACAGTATCTCTGAAGTGCAATAAAGAAAAGTGCAATAATATGAGGGTTAGGGTTAAGGTTAGGGTTAGGGTTAGGGTTAGAGTTGAAAACTGTGTGTTGAAAACTAGATGATCTTGATGAGAGATATTGACTACACAAATAAATGGAAAGATACACTGTGCTCATGCATTGGAAGAAATAATATTAAAATGTGTATACTACCAAAAGCAATCTACAAATTCAACACAATTCTCATCAAAATACCAATGGCATTTTTCACAGAGCAAAGAAAAAGTATCCTAAAATATGTGTGGAACCAGAAAAGATCCCAAATAGCTAAAGAAATTTGAGAAAAAGCAAAGCTACATGTATAGGGCTCTCTGATTTCAAGCTGAAATTCAAAGCTGTAGTAATTAAAGCAGTGTGGGACTGGCACAAAAACAGACACATAGACTGATGTAATAAAGAGCCTGGAAATAAACCCACATATATGTGACAATTAATCTATGACAAACGATGCAAGAATATTTAGTGGGGTAAGGACAGTCTCTTCTATAAATGGTACTGGGAAAACTGGATAGCTATATGCAAAGAATCAAACTGGACCACTATTTTATAGCTTTAAAAAATAAATTCAAAATGGATTGAAGACTTGAATTTAAGATCTGAAACCATAAAACTCCTAGAAGAAAATACAGACAGTAAACTTTTTAACATCTGTGTGAGAACTACTTTTTGGACCTACTATTTAACTATTTAACAAAAGTTAAAATAAAAAAAAAATTGTATTACAGCAAATTAAAATGCTTTTGCACAGAGAAGAAAGCAAAATGTAAAGGCAAGCTATTGAATGGGAGAAGATATTTGCAAATCATACATCCAATAAAGGGTTAATATCCAAAATATAGAAAGAACTTGCACAACTTAATATCAAAAAACAAACAACCTGATTAAAAATTGGGGAGAGGATTTGAATAGATACTTTTTCAAAGAAACCATACAGATGGCCAACAGGCACATGAAAAAATTCTCAATAGCACTAATAATCAAGGAAATGCAAATCAAAATCACAGTGAGATACCAGCTCTCCCCTCTCAGATTGACTATTATCAAAAAGACAAAAAGTAACAAGTGCTGGCAAGAATGCGGAGAAAAGAAAAACCTCATAAGCTATTTGTAGCAATGTAAATTGATTCAGCTACTGTGGAAAACAGTATGGAAGTTACTCAAAAAATTAAAAATAAAACTACCACACAATCCAGCAATTCCACTTCTGAGCATTTATACAAAGGAAATAAAAACACCAATCCAAAAAGGTGTATGCACCCTTGTGCTCATAGCAGCATTATTTACAATAGCCAAGACGTGGAAGCAACCTAAATGTGCATCAGTAGACTAATGGATAGGGAAGATGTGCGGGTGTGTGTGTGTGTGTGTGTGTGTATAGAATAAAATATTAGTCAGCTATAAAAAAAAAAGGAAGAGATTCTGCCATTCGAGACAACTTAGATTAATGGATAGACTTAGAGGGTATTTACGCTAAGTGAAATAAGTCAGATAGAGAAAAACAAATACTGTATGATTTCAGTCGTATGTGGAATTTAAAAATAAACAAGACAGAAACAGACTCATAGATAGAGGAAACTGCTGGCTACCAGAAATTGGGGGATGGGCAAAATAGGTAAAGAGGATTAAGAGGTACAAACTTCCAGTTTTAAAATAAATAAATCCTAGGGATATAATATATAGCATAGGTAATATAGCCAATGGTAGTGTAATAACTGTATGGTGACAGGTGGAAACTAGACGTATGGAGATCATTTCATCATGGATAAAAATATTGACTTAGTATGATGTACTATTGATATAAACTAATAGAATACTATATGTCATTATACTTCAGTAAAAAATAGAAAGTGACTGTAAATGACAATCTCCATCCCTCATTCTCGGCAAATGAAAACTAATATGGGTTTCTTTTTAAAATAGATTTTGTAGTGGCACCTGGGTGGTACAGTTGGTTAAACATCTGACTCTTGGTTTTGGCTTAGGTCATGATCTCAGTGTTGTGAGATGAAGCCCCATGTGGGGCTCGATGCTCAGTGCAAAATCGGCTTGGGATTCTCTCTCCCTCTACCTCTGCCCCTCCTGCTCATGCTCACTTGCTCACTCACTCTCTCAAATAAATAAATAATTCCTTTAAAAACTAAAATAGATTTTGCAAACACACACCCATGAAAGTGAAAAAAGAAAAGGAACAAAATCCATGAGGTTATTCTAAGATTATTTATAATGTATGCAATAGATAAACTTCAACCAATACTGTTTTTTGATGCCAAACATGTTGTTCTTTTAATTTATAAAATATATTAAAAAGTTTGCTGTTTAGGGGCACCTGGATGGCTCAGTGGGTTAAAGCCTCTGCCTTCAGCTCAGGTCATGATCTCAGGTTCCTGGGATCGAGCCCCGCATCGGGCTCTCTGCTCAGCGGAAAGCCTGCTTCCCCCTCTCTTTCTGCCTGCCTCTCTGCCTACTTGTGATCTCTCTGTCAAATAAATAAATAAAATCTTAAAAAAAAAAAAGTTTGCTGTTTATATTGATAAGTATAGCCTACATAATAAAATAAATGTAATTCTCTTTTTTTTTGCCTCAAAAAGTACATTCATTCAAAGAAAAAGAAAAACAAAATGACAAGATGTCCATCCCTTGGCTCCCTTCCCTCCCCTCTCCTGCTCCTCTTCAGCCTTCCACAGACTGAACCCTGGGTAGGGCGAGGTACCAGGACAGCCCCCCAAATGAGGTCAGCAACATTAAGAGGCATCTCCTCAATGAAGATGTTGTAGAAGGCCTCAACGTCTTGAAGAGTCCTCTCGTCTTCCTCTGCCACCATGTTAATAGCCACACCCTTATAGCCATATCTGTCCACCATGACTGATTCTGTGAATATATTTTTCTTGTTGGTGGAAAGGTCATAGTTAAGGACTAAAGAAACCTGCTGTACATCAATGACTCTGGCCAGTCTGTAGTAATCAATAGTCTCCTAGAGCCAGAGCAGAACTCCCTCATGATAACATCTTATTCCATTTGGTCCACAGCTCTATACATGGTGGACATGGTGAAGTCTCAGGTGTGCATCTTCTCAGTGAGCCAATCAACCTTCCCTCAGGTGTTGATGAATATGACTGCCTGAGTAATGTTCAGGGTTTCTTACAAGTCACATAGTGTGTCCAGCTTCCACTCTTTTCATTCCATATTGATACAGAACGGGCAGATACCTTCCCCAGGGTCAGCTCCTCTTTTTTGACCAGAATATGAATGGGGCCCCTCATGAACTTTTTGGTCACCTCAAGCACATCAGCAGGCATTGTAGAGGACAGCAAAACAACCTGTGTGTTGATGTTAAGCTTTTGGAATATGTCATAGATCTGGTCCTTGAATCTGTGGCTTAACATTTAATCAGCTTCATCCAGTACAAACATCTCAATCTATTTGGGAAACAAGTATCTCCAGTTAAACATATCGAACACATGACCTGGGATACCCATAATGATATGGGGAGCTGCCATCTACAGCTTCTGCACCTTAGCAGGTACATTGGTTCCCCCAAGGCAGGCATGGCAAGAGGCACTCATGTAATCCTCTAAGGCCATGACTACCTTTTGTGTCTGCTGAGCCAACTCTCCATTGGGTGCCAGGACCAAGGCCTGGGTAGCCTTTAGATCCAATTCAATCTGTTGCAGAATCGGCATAGCAAAAGTGGCTGTTTTCCCAGTCCCAGATTGAACTTGAATGATCACATCATAACCCTTGATACAAGGAAGAATAGCTTGCTGCTGGATGACAGAAGGCTTCTCAGAACCATAGGCATAGATACCATAGAGAAGGGTCTTAGAGAGGTCCATGTCCTCAAAGCTGTCAAGAATCTCATTCCAGTTACTCTCAATGACCCCTTCAGGCTCCATCCCATTGGGGACATTGTCTCTGGATCAGAAATCCCGACTTAAAGACATGATCCTTAGAAACTCAAATTAACATATTTCTTAATATTGAATTGAAGGAAAATAAAAACAGAAGAGATACATTTCTCATGGCAACTGGGTGGCTCAGTGGGTTAAACCTCTGCCTTCGGCTCGGGTCATGATCTCAGGGTCCTGGGATGGAGCCCCGCATCTGGGCTCTGCTCAGCAGGGAGCCTGCTTCCCCCTCTCTCTCTGCCTGCCTCTCTGCCTACTTGTGGTCTTTATCTCTCTGTCAAATAAATAAATAAATCTTTAGGGGAAAAAAAAAAAAGAAGAGATACATTTCTCATGATAAAGGGCAGATTATCATTAAACATATCTTACTTGGAACTCACATAAATTTGCCAAAACTCTATACCAATGATTAATTACACTGTTTCCTACCAACTGAAGGTTGATATATGTATTGCCATTAAGCACCAATTTTCATCTTAGTAACATTTTTCTCATATTCTCCATCAGATTATTTCTAAATGCTTTGCAAAAATTAGAGATGACAAAATTATAGGCAAATCACTTTTCACGGATTGTGAAGATTCAACTCTTCTTATTTTAGGGACATATATTTTTCCTTATCAATGAATTAATTTTTTAAATAACTCTTGCCCAGATTCCCATGTAACATATAACCATTGACGTGTAAGAACTTCTTTTAAAATTGTCACTTTATGGTAGACATTTTGGATATGCTTTCTTTACATATTAAATAAACATGGCAAAATTTCAACAGTACAAATGTATATGTAATATGTTGTCCCAGTTCCCCCCAATAAAGGTAAGTGCATTTATAAAATAATGGTGCCTATTTTCAGAAAAGATAAGTGTGTTCGTAAGTATACATATATATTTACATGTGTGTATGTAAATACATATATACATATATAAATGTAAATATATATATATACCTATTTATACATTGAGGCATCTCTCTAGACATAGCTATTGATAGAGGTTGAATAAAATGGTATCTTAAAATACATATCTTCATATGAATTAATTTTTTCACTGTACAATATATTTTGAGTATTTTTATTATGTGCTGATGTGGATAAACTACATCACTCTTAATAACAAAATATTCTACTCTTGGGGTGCTTCGGTGGTTTATTTGGTTAAGGGTCATGGGACTCTTGATTTTGGCTCAGGTCATGATCTCGGGGTCATGGATCCAGCCTGCCTCATGTCATGCTTCACTCTCAGCAGGAAGTCTGCTTGAGATTCTCGCTCTCCCTATTCCCCCCTAAAATAAATAAATAAGTCTTTAAAAAAAAATTCCATTCTTGATATGCTGTATTTCTATAAATTATTTTAATTAGCTTACTGGCTAATTAAATATTATACTGATAATACTATTCAAAAATTTGCTACCACAAATATGTCTTGCAGTATATCTAAATAAGTACTAATTGTTTAAAAAAATGTTTCAGTTAAAAATTAAACTACAACCTAGATTAAAACAATAACAAGGTTTTGTGTTATGGTGTGTGTAGTGTGTATGTGTGTGTATGTATGTATGTGTATGTGTGTGTGTGTTTATAGGAAAAGAGAATTATAAGAAGAGATAAAATTAAATAGGTACTAACATCTTTGCAGAAAGTAAAACTGGTCATATAAACTTCAACTTTTATTAGAAAATGTAAGCTTAATGTTACCTGTCATATGTACATAAAATTAATAAGAAAATTTTAAAGTAGAATATGTAGGTTTAAATATCTTCACAAAATGAAGAAACAAAAACTAAAATCACCAAAATGTAAGAAATGGCATGTATAAAACAAACAAATAAAATAATGACAAATATGACAACATAAAACAAAAATAAGAAATGTTTTTAAACTCATCAAAAATCAGATGCATATGAATGGTTTAACCCTACTGATTAAAACACACTACCTTCCTATTGGAATCTTTCTGTCTTCTCTCTAAGGCTATATATTTTTGCACAATAGCATTTTAAAACAAAATGATACAAAAAATTTAAAAATAAACAGAATGGAAAGAGCAACTAAGTTTATATGCCAAAATTAAAGTGGATATCATATTATTCATGCTGGAAGAACTAATCAAGTTTTTAAGATGTAGAGCACTGAAAAAAAGAAATATATATATAAATATAAGATATATACATATAATTTTCCACACAAATTGCCAACCCCATTCCTGTGTCCTTTTGATATGAATACATTCATATTTGATCAGTTCCTTGTGTGCATTTTTCATTTTCTCTATTTTCCCCATTCTCAGACTTGGAAATAGCTATTTCTTCAAGTCTCACCTCTTCATTATATTGGAGAATGGTTTTTAGAATCAAGATCTGGGTGCTACATGTATACATTACTCTTGGGAGGTCACTGTTTCTAGATTATTTCAGTAGCAAAAAACCAGGGAATATATACACTTTAAATTACAATTTACATTCTTATTTCTAACTAAAATTTAACAATAAGGTTTTTATTTATTTTATTTAGTACTTTTATGCTATAAAAACTATTTTATTTCATACTTTTATGCTATAAAAACTAGTTCCAAATAACTTCAGTATATTTATGTACTTTTTTTATGACATACATTATGGAATAATTTTAAATTCATTTATAATACATTTACTGTAGTTTAAAAGAATATACTTTAATGTAGCTTAAAATTACATTGTCAACATTATTACTAACAATAAACCTATTGTGGATTTTTACTAAAAATGTACCAAAAGTATATTTATTGTTCATTTTGTTTACATATATAAATATATATATTTAAATCTATATAGAGAACTGTGTTAAAGTTACTTGAAATATTATTTATGCTTTACAGCTGTGTTATCAATTTAATGTAGAGTTGGATTTACTTTCTAATGTTTGTGTTTAATTTTGAATTTATTTTTCCTACTTTTTTCCTAAAGAGTTATTTATTCATTTGAGAGAGAGAGAGAAAGAGCACCTAAGCATTATGGGGGAGGAGGGGCAGAGGGATGGGGGCAGAGAGTCCCAAACAGACTCCCCACTGAGCAGGGAGCCTGACACAGGGCTGGATTTCACAACCCTGAGATCAGGACATAAGCTGAAACCAAGAGTTGGTCACTCAACCGACTGCCACCCAGGCACCCCTATTTTTCCTACTTTTAAGGTATTTTCCTATTTTTGTGGGTGAATTTCATTTTTGGAAATGTAAAAGAAATATGGTTCAAGGTCAAAATCATATAAATGTATCTGCTTCTCTGTATTCCCCTTTTTCTAAGTTTTATATAAAATTAAGTAGTTCATATTTCACTCTTGATTTTCTTGAGAAATTAAACAAATATGTATGTAGATCTTATTTACCTTCTTATAGTAAAGAGCAAGAGCATACTATATCAGCTTTCCCCCCCATCTCCACACCCCAAAGTTACTCAATCTGACTTCATCAAGTTCTTCTTTATTCTTTCTCACAATAAAGTGATAGATTTTTTGTAGATGAGAGTACCACAATTTAGACTCTAATGACAGATTCTTTCTTTTATTCCCAATCTCCCTACAAAAATAAACAGAATAATTAGGTCTTGTTGGTTACCATTTAAATACACACATACACACACACACACACACACACACACACACACACACAGGTATACCAAAAGATTCACACATGTAGAATATGGGTCTCGATCATTATATACATATTTATATGGAAAAATTTTAAAGGATTTTATGGGTCCCAAACCAGTTTTCATTATTTCCTTCCTTAAGAAAATAAGACATGATAAAAAGCATGTCTATGTCAATAACATTTCTTCTGGTCTAATCTTGATCGTTAGTGCCTTATAAGAGAGAATATAATTCTTACAGCATTCTCATTTCTGAGTTTTTGCTTATACTTTGGCAAAAAGCATATTCTTTTAGTTTTGTGTGTGTGTGTATGTGCTTAAAGGGAATGGCCAAAGTTTGTCTCTTTATTCTGATATAATCAGCTATACTTTCTTTTATAGTGATCGGTGTTCTGCTTCTACAGTGTTCTCTGTATATACTAAAGGAATAGGATAGAGTGAAAGAATAATTTTCTCCTAGCCTGTGTGCTGTAACTAAAAATCAATCTTCATTTTCCTGTTACATAGTGGTGGTATATGACAGGATATTACAAGAACTAATTCTAAAGATGCTTACAAGAATGTATTCAAGTGCCAGCTCTTACCCTTATTGGCTGTATTATCTCAACCATTTTATTTTACTCCTCTAATCTTTGGCTTCATTGTCTATAACATATAGAAAACATAATAATATAATGGTTACTGTATTCATATAATTATTTGTATATTACTTAATTTATATAATATATAATAATATGAGTAGATGATTGTTAGAATTAAATGGGATTATATACACCATATAGGAAATACTTTGACCCACAAGAAATGGTCAATGTTAGAGCTTATTAGTACAGTCGCTATATTAGTTGTAATTAAAGAACACTATGAATGCTGTTAGTAATAGCCAGAAAGCTATACGGTAACTTTATGCTAGAATTTAGTTAGCTAGTTAATATGACTAACATGAAAATATTTATGACATAAATTTTACTGAAATATAAGAAGATGCCAATTTAAAAAATAAATAAAGAAAGAAAGAAGATACCAATTTACATATAGTATTCGATGTAAAAATAAAAGAATATTAAAGGAACATAAAGTATTACTAAACAACATTGAAAGGTGTGTGATATTCCTCATGTGTGTACTTTAACATGTGAATATATTTTATTTAAGCAATAGGTATTAATATTATAATAAAATAGTAAAAAAAAAAAAAAAAAACTTACCCAGAAAATCATACCATGTTTTAAATAGTGGACTTAGGAAATAATTCATCCTTTTTTTCTCCAAAACACAAATATGTTTTTAAAAACTTAAACTATTACTTACTAAGAACATGAACATGATCTGCAGGTTTTACATAACAATGCATGCAGACCACCATACTTTGAAGGAACATCTAAAGCCTTCTCAAGTGAAATATCAAGGTTAACTATTTAAGCCATCTAAGCCATCTCCTCCTTGCTGACTGCACAATATTTATCGTGACAGATGTCAGCTTTATAATGATTGTGAGAAGTTTGTGGCTTTTATTACCTGGATTTACAATAGTGTGCAACAGAGGCTTAAATTGCACTATGAGCCTTGACAGCTGGCAAAAACATGCCAGAGGACAACTTTGTCAAACCTAGAAAGCACAAGAGAAGCTTAGTGGAGTCAATAAAAACATAAAAGTTGAAGAGCCTAGAAACAAAAAAAAGAAGAAAAAGAAGAGGACGGCTAAGTCTCCAGATGCCTGCATTGGCATTACATGTGCCTATGGACAGAAGAGTAGTGTTAGCTGAAATCATTCAGAATATGTGCAGTGTCTAAATATTAGTTACATGTCTGTTCAGTGGATTTATGTCTATATTTTATAAATTGATTCTATTGCATCAATTTGATTGCTAAGTTGCTAATAAAAAAAGAGAAACTTCTGTCTCTTAAATAATTCCAATGAAAATAAAATAGGTGAATACAAACTTTCAGTTAGCCTTTGTGCCTTAGAAATTTAAAGAAGGATGAAGATCATCATGTATATTATTTATATCATTTATTGGAAACTGCAGTTCTAAGAAATAAAAGATATTCTCTGAAGTAGAGAGGCAAAAGTAAATTATGAAGTACAGTTTCTATCCCTAATTCGAAGACAATTGGAATATCCTACTGTGGTTGTCACTGAAATATTCTCATTAAAAATAAACTGGCAGTAAAAGTAAACCTACCTATATTGATTTTGGATATAAAACAACAGTATAGGGACGCCTGGGTGGCTCAGTTGGTTAAGCAGCTGCCTTCGGCTCAGGTCATGATCTCAGGGTCCTGGGATTCAGTCCCTATCGGGCTCTCTGCTCAGCAGGGAGCCTGCTTCCCCTTCTCTCTCTCTGCCTGCCTCTCTGCCTACTTGTGATCTTTCTGACAAATAAATAAATAAAATATTAAAAAAAAAAACAGTACACTTGAAATAGATATGGCATTGTTCTCTTTTTACATTTAATTGAAAACAATCTAAAATATTATGACATGATACTAATCATGATAAACAGAGTTAAGCACACTCATGAACAGAAGTAGGACAAACATTTCATTTAGTTTTTGATTATTTTGAGACTCATTAGAAGCAACTACTACTAGTATTACTTGATTTTTCTTTCCCAACACACATACTCAGACACATAATTTTTGAGGTTTATTAATGTATCAGATGCTTCATATTTATTCACAAGAGTCAGTAGCAAAATATAAAGCAAAAGATTAATTTTTTTACATATACTGGCATTCTACTTGTGTAGTTGAAATACAGAGTAAACATAGATATTAAAGTGGTATTATACACTATCTCAGTTATAGGGAATTTTATACTTTGAGATAGAAACTATATGTAAATAAAATAGAGATTAATATAAGAATGAGGAGATAAATCATGAACATATGCACATAGCTAAGGAAAATGAAGATAGCATTTGTATTAGTCAGGGTTCTCCAAACAAAACAGGATGTGTTATATATATATAGAAAGAGAGAAGAGAGGGTGAGGGTAGAAGAAGAGATTTTAAGGGAATTGGCTCACATAATTGTGGAAGCTGACAAGTGCAAAATCTGCAGTGTTTGCCAGCAGCCCAGAGACCCAGAGAAGAGTTGATGCAGTTTGAATCTGAAGAGAGTCTGGAGGCAGAATTCTCTCTTTCTCAGGTGACTTTAGTGTTTTTTTTTTTTTTTTTTGGTTAAGAATTTCAAATGACTGGATGAGGCCTACCTGCACTATGGAAAGTAACTTGCTTTAGTCAAAGCAAAGGGAACTAAATGTTAATCTCTGCTAGGAAATACCATCACAACAACATCTGAGTGGTATTCAAATATCTGGGGTCTTTGGCCAATTTGACAAATAAAATTAACCATCACACTCTTTCCTTGGGTTGCTTTTTCTGTTTGTTGGTTGGTTGATTTTTTTAACTAGTTTATGAAAGATGTTGCAAGTAAAAGTAGACAACTTTCAGATTTAGGTCACTACTCAGTATTTCTTACCTATCTGTAGTACACTCAGTGACTTCTTTTGTAAAGTTGAGCTCTTCATAATTATTTCACCTTGAGACATAACTAACCAAATCAAGGACACAGTACTGATTTTCACAAATACACTTAATGTTGTGATCTTTAAAACCCTATATTAATGAGAAATAACAGACATTATTCTGAAAGTTTTATTTCTTTTTTCAGCAATGACTTTATACCATAAGCCCTAATTTTATTATTAGGATAATACCATAAAAATATACCATTTATTTTTTGCTGTTGATAAAAGTATACTATTCTTTTTTCCCCATTGAAATTTGTCATTAAGGGGCACCTGGGTGGTTCAGTGGGTTAAAGCCTCTGCCTTCGGCTCAGGTCATGATCTCAGGGTCCTGGGATTGAGCCCCACATTGGGGCTCTGCTCAGCAGGAGGCCTGCTTCCCCCTTTCTCTCTCCTGCCTCTCTACCTATTGTGATCTCTCTCTCTGTCAAATAAATAAATAAAATCTTAAAAAAAAAAGAAAAGAAAATTGTCATTAATTATGAAGGGGATTTTCCAAAAATGTCTATATATCAAAAAATATTACTCAAAAACTATGAAAACCTGTCCAGTTAATCAAAACAATTGGTTGAAAAACTCACTTTAAAAATATAGGGACATCCAATTGATAAATGTATGGATAAAGAAGATGGGTATGTGTGTATGTGTGTGTATATACATATATATTTATAAATATAAATATAAATATATATATAATGGAATATCACTCAGCCACAAAAAAGGATGAGGGCTTGTCATTTGCAACAACATACATGGACCTAGAAGATATTATGCTAAGTGAAATAAGTGAGACAAAGATAAATACTATATGATTTCACTTATAATAAAACAAACAAAAAGCAGAAATAGATCCATAAATATAAAGAAAACCTGATGGTTGCCAGAGGGGAGGGTGGTAGGGATGTGCAGAAGGGATGATGGGGAGGGGCAGAAACAGACTTTCAGCTAGGAAATGAATAAATCATGGGGATAAATGGTACAGCATAGGGAATATAGCCAATGGTATTGTAATAGCATTATATGGTGAGAGATAGTAGCGAGACTTGTGGTGACCATAATATACACAGATTTGTCAAATCACTATGTTATATATCTTATGCACACATAACATTCTGTGTCAGCTATACTTAACCTAAAAAATAAAACTCATAGAAAAAGAGAAAAAATAGGGATATTCATATTTGATTGAAATGACAAAACTGTTAGCAACTAGCCTCTCCTAATAATTATCATAGCTATTTTCAATAATGCATGATAAGCAAAACAACACTGTTATCACCAAAAGAAGGAAAAACTGTCAGATGGCTCTATAAACTGTTTTATGCCTGGAAACCTTTCTAGAGTGCAGCAAGTCCAAATAGAGCAGAAAATCACACTGAGTTGAAACCAAAGAGATCAATGTTATGTTTTTGAGGCTATTGGCTTTATGGTGCAAAAACTGAAGAAGAAATTATACAATGAAGGGACTCCAGGAATATGCACAGGAGTTGTCTTGACTGTTTAGCTAAATAGTAAACTGAGAAGTTGTAGGAGGAGATTCTGCAAGGCTAACCACTCCACAACCAAAGGAAAAAAAGAATAAGAAAGGGGGAAGAAAGGAAAGAAAAAAAAAATTACCAAAGAAGAGCTATTGCAGAGATGTGAGCTGAACAATTGTTTGGGTTTGAACACAGATGCTAGATGTTCAAATTCCCATGAGCTAGAGTGGAGAGATCTCATCTTATACTCCAGGTATTCAGCAAATTCCCAGAAAGGCAATGCATTAAAAATAAGACATATAACCCTAGAAAAAGTAACCCCAGACTCATCTCAGAAAAATTTAAAAAGAAGCTCAAAACAGTCAAGCTCATCTGCAAATTAATCAACTACCAGCCAGAATAATACTTTACCTTCTTTTAAGAGAACAAAAATCCAAACATTAATAACCTAACACATGCAACGTTCAGTACAAAATAGCAAATTACTGATTTTAAAAAGAGAAGAAAAACCAATCAAAAGACACAAACTCAGAAATGATAAGCTTGATGGATTTTGCTGACACACTTGCTTTTTACAATTATGTTTAAGGATTCAGGGGTGCCTGGGCGGCTCAGTGGATTAAAGCCTCTGCCTTCACTTGATGGTTATTTACAAATATTGGCTACTAAAAATAAAGCAGCTAGTAAACATTCACATATGGATTTGAAAAATTATTTTATTGTGGTAAGAATGATTAACATGATATATACTCTTCTAAAAATTTTTTAAGTGTACAATACAGTATTGGTAAGTATAGTGACAATATTGTATGGCTGATTTCTAGAACTTATACCTGTTGCCTAATCGAGACTTTATGATATATATTTTTATTTAATTTGGATGGGTACTGAATAACTGGGGGCGCCTGGGTGGCTCAGTGGGTTAAAGCCTCTGCCTTTGGCTCAGGTCATGATCTCAGGGTCCTGGGATCGAGCCCCACATCGGGCTCTCTGTTTAGCAGGGAGCCTGCTTCCCCCTCTCTCTCTGCTTGCCTCTCTGCCTACTTGTGATCTCTCTCTCTCTGTCAAATAAATAAATAAAATCTTAAAAAAAAAAAGGATTCAAAAGCAAGAGGATTAAAGGAGAAAATAGAAGACTTTAATACAATAGAATACATACAATACAATACATAAGAAAGGGAACCAAATATAAATTACTGGGCTGGAAACATATTCATATAAAGCTAAATAATAAATTCTCTTAATAAAATGAACTTTGGATGAGCTATTTCAGAATAAATACAAACTGAACTTGAAACCACTTAAAATAAAGACATTTAAACATTGAGAAACACGGATGAATTTCAAAAATCATGCTATGTCAAAAAAATCAAATACAACCAAATAAACATTATCATATCATTTATACAAGATCATAGAAAAGATGAAATTATAAGGACAAAAAGGTGATCAGTGTTTCCCAACATTGAGGAAGGAAAGCCAGAGAAGGCATGGATTGCAATAGAGCCCAGGGATATATTTCAGTTGGTTGGAAATGCTTTGTATTATGATTGATGAGATAATAACTATATATAATTGCCAAAATTCATCAAAGTTACTTTTAAAGGGTGAAATTTATTCTAGTTTATTTTTTTATACTGTCATTTTTTTTCAGCTAAAACAAAGTTCATATAATTCAGAAGCTGAGATTATACCTCTTCTTTTGTAAGAACTGAAGTTCGCTCTTGTCCATGCATGTATTTTCTGTTTCCTTATCACTTTCATGTACATTGGCTACTGATATGCTTCCACTCCAAATAGGAATTGCATCTTCTTATCAAAGGTCCTGCCTTTAAGACTACCTGATCATATTCTACCTGTTTTAACAGATGGGTAAGCCAGTATCCCCTTAACTTTTTGTAATACAGTGATTGACAAATGTGTCAGCTCCTCTATTTCTTGTCAGAGCCACTCTGAATTGCTACTTACACTATTCCAAGAGATCTCAGCACAACAGAACTAATATTTTCCTATAATGGACTTTGTCTTTACTGAACTTTGCCCCAGTTGAGCAATTTCCTTACTCTCCTTCTGATTTTTACTAAAAACTTCTTAATTACTTATACATTAATGTTTTTCCTTGGATCTTCATTGGTTTAATCCAACCTAAGAAAAAGAAGACATTCTTTGGTACTATTCACAAGTCTCCCAGTTGAAAGAAAAAAATCCAATTAGATTCAGATAAAGTTTAAAATAAAAAGGAACTGTGTTGGCAGAAGTGCCTGAACTGTCAGAACTCTCATGATCTCTTATGTCTCTTTTTTCTTTATATCAACCTAAATTTTCTTCTATTGCATGGAGTTACCTCTACACAATTTATGGGGAGATGAGGAAGAAGAAGCAAATACATCACCACCAGAGAATATCTAAAACCAACTCTGCAAGATCAAAAGTAACAATGAAGGGCTTTATTACTAAGCTGCTATATCTTAGGGAGGTAAAATAAATGTTTCTGTGTTTATTTGTTTTAAATACTGTTTTCTGTAGTGCATTTCTATAGAAAAATACATATTGAGATACACTTGAGATACTGGTTTTGTTGAAGAACAGGGAACATACTACATTTTATATGGCAGATATTTATTAAATATTTATTCATTTCTTGTTGAATCATAATAAAAAGTGGTTTAAAAAACAATAATAAAAAGTGGTTTCAAAGAAAAAAGATGATGAAACTCCTCTAGTAGAAATATGTTAAGCAAAAAGATATTCGTGGTGTTTTACTTTAAAAAACAAATGCATTTTACATGATTCTTAGGTTGCAGAATCCAAGTTTTTCTAGCCAATGTCCAGGCACTGATCTTCATAAAATGAGAAGAGAATAGCAATAAAGCAACAAGTTGAGTTTTACTTGTTTTTTTGTTTTTAAAGATTTTATTTATTTATTTGACAGAGAGAGAGAGATCACAAGTAGTCAGAGAGGCAGGCAGAGAGAGAGTGGGAAGCAGGCTCCCTGCTGAGCAGAGAGCCTAATGTGGGGCTTGATCCCAGGGCTCTGAGATCATGACCTGAGCTGAAGGCAGAGGCTTTAACCACTGAGCCACCCAGGTGCCCCTTACTTGGTTTTTTATTTCATTTTGTACTAAAATAGTATTTTTGAGTGTGTTTATTTCAACTGATTATGGAGCAGACTATCAATATGGAAGATTGTGGGGATTTTTTTAGATCAAAAAGCATGAAACATCTGCATTATATGAAATGTATTTCTTTTGAAATTTTTGTCTATCACATTCATATTTTTCATATCAAATGTTTCACAAGGTGTCTATATTATTTTCTATTGAGATGATAATCAACTGAATAACGGAAAAATGGAGAATGTTAAAATATCTCTGCTTACGAAGAGGAAATTACAAGCAGTAGAGCTCTCTTTTTAAAGTAACATTAACTTCAGAGGCATCTGGGTGGCTCAGTCTGTTAAGCGTCGGCGTTTGGCTCTGGCCATTATCCCCGGGTCCCAGAATAGAGACCCTCATTGGGCTCCCTGCTCATCTGGGAGTCTGCTTCTCCCTCTCCCTCTGCCTGGCACTCCTCTTGCTTGTGCTCTCTCCCTCTCTTTCTCTGTCAAATAAATAAATAAATAAAATCTTAAAAAAAATAATACTAACTACACCACTACTGGGATTATGTTTAGAAGTATATACCAAATGCCCATGAGGTTTTCTATTATGGCATCAAAATCCATAACCACAAAAAAATAAGAAATATTAATATTGTGAAATTATCCCTGAATGGCCTAATGTGAAATTGGTATGTGATGTCTTGGAGGTAAATAATTATGAAGATGCTAATAATGACAATAATGATAGTAGCCAACAAGGGAGAAAGTAGGAAAGGAAAAGGTAGCAATGAAGGAGAATGAAATTGGGAGAGAGAATAGGGGAGGATGAGGAGAAAATGTAGTAAATGTGGAGAAAGAGGATGTAGGAAATAGGTGTCGGGGAAGCAAAGAGAAAAAGAAATAATTATTTTACTAATTTTATTAAAATTAGTTGAACACTTTAGTAATTACTTTATTGGTCCTTAAGAGTTTAGAAAATTACCTTCAATTTCACTCAGTACTTTTCTTGATTTCTTTGTATATGAGGGGTTTTTTTTTAAAGTAAAGAACAAGGCAATGTATTTAATAATTAAGATTCTAGTTTTAAAATGTCAGTGTCATGTGATAAATATCAACATATATATCTGTATCCATATATATAATATACGTACATTCATTCAGATAGACATATATTCTTACTCATATGTATAAGTATGTACGATATATAGACAGTGAATTAAACAATTTTCTTTCTATAATAAACCACATTTTTCTTCATTATAATTCAAAAATTCACATAAATTTGCACACAGATTTTGAAAAAATTACTTATATTATCTGCCATGAAAACTGGATTTTCTAACTCTTCTCTCATTATGTTCATATATATAGACAGTGTAGGACTTCACCCTTACCAGTCTCTGTATAATACTTTTTATCATTTTTAGCATTGATAATTGGCATGTTAATTTCTTGGGAGTATTGACAATATGTGCCGATATAACACTCAGGGATTAATAACATACTCTGGGGTGGCCTTATAGGCAAAGTACTTAAAAATTAAATCAAACTTGGTAATAAGTGGTACCAGGAAAGTAATGCAAATTGAAAAGTGATAAAAATCCTAACAAATGGCTACTTTGCAAGATAAATGCACAAAGTTAGCACGAGACACAAATATGCAGTAGAAGAAAACAAAATTTCCCATGAAATATGTAAAATGTATGTTACTTTTTAGGTTGGCTTTTAAGAGTTTATCTGCAGAGATACCTGCATAGTTCTATTCTCCCTGCATACTTCAATGACATAAGTGCTATTAAATATAAGAAACAAGGAATGCTGGGTATGTGGACAATAATATTTTAAAAATACAGTGTTCAACACTCTAAGCTTCCAAGTTAAGTATAAAGTTTAAAGATTCTCAGAACTTGGGGATTCTTCCTCAGCAAAACTTTTTGCATTACTCCTCACAGGGGAAAAAAAAATAACTCAAACCATTGAGGTATTGATTAATGTATCTGCTATGCCAAAGACATAGCTGCAATTGGGCCCACACTGAGGATTGTTACGCTCTTACTAGGAAAGCTAACAGGTTTGTATGGAGTCTCAAAATATCTGAATAAGCAAAATGCATGTTCCTGTTCACTTTTTCCAAATCCTTTCTATCAGATTCAGGTTATATTCTCAGTGACCTACTTA
The DNA here is from genome assembly GCA_028534135.1 of Potos flavus. Lineage (NCBI taxonomy): Eukaryota > Metazoa > Chordata > Mammalia > Carnivora > Procyonidae > Potos > Potos flavus. The sequence continues at coordinate 154,434,973 of CM052898.1, forward strand.
TTCCCAAGTCTCTGATCTCAAGGATGAGATTTTTATCTCATTGAACAAATGTAAAATTATTAGAAATTAAAACAACATTTAACCAGATTATGTCACAGATTTAATTGTACCATTTAAGACAAACCATTTTTAGCCTATAAACCTCGAATGTTAATATAGACTTGCTTTTTGCTAAGGATGATAGTAATACTTGTCTGTAGCTCACCTTCTTGTTTTTCTTATATATTAAGCCAAAATATACTATCTAATTCTAAATATCAAAACAAATTAAAATTCTATTTTTTTCCTCCTAGAAGATAAAAATATTATTCTACTTGTAGTTAAGAAGAAATTTTGTGCCATTCTAAATCCAACTCCAGGGGCAGAAAAGTACTCAGAAAAGTTTAACAACTAGTCTCAAAAATGGCGTCGAACCAAAAATTATACAAAAATAAAGGACTAATGTGTAGAAAGAATTTGTTTATCTGAAAAAATATAAAGCTATGAAGATTCTATAAATTGGGAAAGGATCCTACATGCAAAAACTAAAATTATAAACCATAATAGTAATTAGACACTAAATCTCTTATGAAATTGAATTTTTTTTAAAAAGGGAGGGAGATGATTTGCCCAGAATACGTAATAAACCTATATATGCACAGGTGCATGCGCGTGCACACACATACACACACAGAAATATTCACACAATATTCTTTCCTCTTTCTATGGTCTTTCTAGAGTAGTATCAGTGTCTTCATTTTTCCTTTCAGTAGAAATACTTCTAAGCACCTGAACAGACTGAATGTTTGACGTATGTTTGAAAAAATTCTTTTGAAGAAAAAAATGTTTGCAAAATATTAATAGCATGCACCTATAGTGTCTCTCACTAAATATCTGAAAACATTGTCTATTTTGATAAACAGAAAATTTTGTGTTTTTTAAATCTAAAAGATCGTATGTCATAGTTATTAAACATATTTAAATTTTTATGGGTAGGGAGGCTTAGAACAGAGGGAGAGAGTATTGTTAGACTTTGAGTACAGTTACTTAGTGTTCGTAGTTGTCACAATCCAGTAAAAGTTATTACTGAGCTACTAGCTAAACAGTGTGGAGGAGAATTACATAAAATGTGGGAAGAAAATTGTTTTAAACAGGAAATTAAGGAATGGATGAGTAAAAAAGATTAGAAGAGTCTGAAAGTTTTGGGTTTCAAAATATAGCTTCAGAAAGTTCCAAAACATTGAGTAAATAAAGCCAATATTTTAGATTTGTAATTTTCAAGAACTGTAATCAAATATATAAAAAATATGTATCTAAATAACATAATTTTAAGCAGTTTTAATTCATTTATTTTATCTGAGTCCAACATCCTTATATTTAAGATTCTTTGCCATATTTTAAATTTTGTTTTGAAGACTTTTGGAAGTCCCATTTCTGTAACTTTACTAAAGCAAAATTTACTCATGGGACTAATGGGGAGAAAAGGAAAACCTTGGCTGTGCCTTTTTTTAATGATAATACATTCTGGATAATTGAAATATTTAATTTGGAAGAAAAAGTTGACATGTAGTAACATTGATGCAACACTCGCGAATACATGAATAGATGCCAAGCAGTAAAACAACTTCAGTAATTACCATGCACAGCATTTTAAATACTATGTTCTGTAAAAGAGAAAAGAAATGTAGAAAACCTATATTTTTTAAAATATATATTCATAATGAAAATACTGAGATCCTTTTAAACTAACTTTGCCACTTTCTGAATTCCATTTTTGTGTCATCTATTTAAATGGCCTATATACAACTTGCTCTCAAAATTTTATGAGTATATTATCAGAATATAATTTATTCATTTATTATTTGCATGAAGCATGCAAGTTGTGTTTATGATCTATATTAATGCAGCTAATGTTAAATAGCTGGTTGTATGATAGCTATAGTGCTACTAAAATGTGTTGATACCCGAAGAAAATATTCACTAAATTTTTTAGTATTTGTGTAAATTAAGTCTATCATATGAGTTATGCAAAGACACAAAATACCGTATCTCTAAGTTATTTTACTAATCAAATTTCTGAGGTAGCATTGCAAAGCAGCTTTGGTACTCAGAAAATTGAATATAAATGCTCTCCTCAGGCCTTTTGTAATCAAAGAAACAGAGTAGCAGATAGGTGAAAGATTGAGTCTACAAAATATTTTCTAGAAATAATAAAAAGTGCAAGACTTACAATGATATGAACACTTACACCATACAGTACATTTTGTGCTTTTGTGCTATGTCCTTAATAGAGTTATTTTCATGAAATATAAAGATTTTGTATGCTGTCAAATATGTGGTATCATTAAATGCTTTAAAATATCATATAAAATAATCATTGTTCCTACATTTTGCCAAACACGTGGATAAAAATTTTTAAAAGTACCGTTAATCATGCAACTGTTATTAAGCAGGTGGCAATTTGGCTTCATGCAGATAAACCATCTGGTTGATTTTTTTTTTTTTTTTAAAGATTTATTTATTTGACACAGAGAGAGAGATCACAAGTAGGCAGAGAGGCAGGGAGAGGGGGAAGCAGGCTCCTGGCTGAGCAGAGAGCCCGATGCGGGGCTCGATCCCAGGACCCTGAGATCATGACCTAGGCCGAAGGCAGAGGCTTAACCCACTGAGCCACCCAGGCGCCCCTAAACCATCTGGTTGATTGACTAAAATTTCAAACTTTACATAGTTCTCCATAGCATATAAATGTGTCAAAGATTCTCAACATTAAAAAAAAAAGCAGCTTTGCTGTCATGTTTTAAAATACAGTGATGCACATAGTATAGGACTCTATTAAAGCTTTTTAAAACACTTAATAAATATTTACCAGGTTTCACTGAGATTTTTCTCTTCTTATTTTGCACATATGATTTCTCAGAAAGTTTGACAGTTTGTTTTCTGTAATTGTATTCTATGTATGTTTAATCCCTCTTCATTTTTTGCTTTGGACTTGACTTTTATGCATTGGTGGCCACCTTGATGTTAAAAGTGTTATACAGTTTCAATGACTCACTACTATCCCATTAAACAGGTAATTTAAACTTAACATATCTTAAAATATTCATCCTTCTATCTGGAAAAGACCTTTTATTTCTACCCTTTCATATGCCTAATTATAAAATAATATATATTTATTATATGTACATTTATATATACCTAACATGTTATATGTATACAATATGTATATAATACATGTTATATATAACATATATTCATATATTACATGTATAATATATAATGCATATATAATATATAATGCATATATATATGCCATATATAATACATGTATTACATATTGTGTATAATATACATGTATGTAAAATCTCTACAAAATATCTGAGGATATAAAAGAGAATCAGGGAATATAAGCTAGCTGTAACACATATGAAAAATAACCACAATTAACTTTCTGGAAATATACACTCGACTTTCTGGAAACATACACTCAAGCAAGGTTTTATTTGCACATGTATGCACATGTGCACACACAAACATGTATGTATTTCAATTTTGAACCAAATTAGGCTAATAAAATATAGAATTTCAGAATGTATTCCTTTCAAGTTTTTTTTTTTTCAAGTTTTTTTTTTTAAGATTTTTTATTTATTTATTTGACAGAGAGAGATCACAAGTAGGCAGAGAGGCAGGCAGAGAGAGAGGGGGAAGCAGGCTCCCTGCTGAGCAGAGAGCCCGATGTGGGGCTTGATCCCAGGACCCTGAGATGATGACATAAGCCAAAGGCAGAGGCTTTAACCCACTGAGCCACTCAGGCGCCCCTCTTTCCAAGTTTTTATTTAAATTTCAGTTAGTTAACTTATAGTATAATATTAGTTTCAGCAGAATGTACTTTCTTACTTAAAATTTTAAGATTTTGGAGTAATAATTCCTTTGGAAACATGTTTTTTCCACCCTCAAGGGAAATATAGAACTTTTCTATAGGGAAATATACAATTTTTTATTTGTAGGTAGCCATAGAACATTTAAGAATATTTTTGAGGGGGAACCTGGGTGGCTCAGTGGGTTAAAGCCTCTGCCTTTGGCTCAGGTCATGATCTCAGGGTCCTGGGATCGAGCCCCGCATCGGGCTCTCTGCTCAGCGAAAAGCCTGCTTCCCCCTCTCTCTCTGCCCACTTGTGATCTCTCTCTCTGTCAAATAAATAAATAAAATATTTAAAAAAAAAAAGAATATTTTTGAGTACTTTCCATATTCTTTTACAGGGATAATGGAGGCAGAACTTATACTGTCAAAGTAAAATTGTTTTCACACAATACACATGTTTCAATTTAGAGAACACTTTCCTCCTCTTACTAATTACTTGCATATTTTAAGTATGCACCATTCTCCGCCAATAAAGTATATATTCCTTCACATGAGAAATGAGTTATGTCTCATTCATCTTTGCAATCCTTTGTAAAGTGTATATTAGTTGATGAAGTTTTTATTGAATTAAAAAGTACCACTCTGATCTAGTCATTGGATTTATGTGTACAGATGAGGATCAGATACATTCTATTTCTTTTATTATTCCAAGAATAATCAATGAGTACCTGTTTTTGGCACTGCACCTGTTTGTTTTTATTGTGGAACTAATAGAATTGTCTCTGTTTATACTATTTTGCTAATTCTACTGTGTCTGTTTTTCAACAGTGAATAGCTGCTATTTTTAACAATTACTGTTTTTAAACAGTGGATATTTACTGTTTAGCTATTATCGATAAAAATCAAAGGACACTAATATACTGACACTAAGATAGCATTAGAAGTCAAGGGAAATGTCAGAGTCCAATCCTGAGCTCACTTCCTCTCACAGACATACTGAGGTTACAACTACATATAATGTAACTCACTGTGAAAATCACCTGAAGACTAACAGAATAGCACTTCCACAGCTAAAGATATAAAGAGAAAGCCACAGTGAGAAGGATAGAAGGGGCAGAGACATGACTGGGAACCAAACCCCCTGTGCAGTGACCCACAAGCAGGAGAGATATCACAAGCATGGAGATTCTCCCTGAAGAGCAAGAAAACCAAGCCCTACATCAGGCACACCCTACGCTGGGGATCTGTACCATGAAGACGAGTCCCATAATGTCTGGCTTTGAAAATCAATGGGGCTTAACTCCATGAAACCAAAGGTTTATAGGAAGTTCAGACTCTGCTCTTAATGGGCCAGCACACTAAATCACTTAATCTGAGACCCGGCACAGAGACAGCAATTTCAAAAGAGCCTAGGTTATAAGTGAAGGCCATTTGTTGACTAATTTTAAGATGTGCTGGGTGGGCAGGGAACTGTAGGAACTTTCTCCAGGAATGGAAGTACTATTGGGCACCATTTCCTTGCCTCCCTTACAGCCTAATTGGCCTGATGATGGTGGAAGCCCATTCTGACACTTCCCATTTAATTTGCTGTGCTGCTCACCCATCCTAGGGTTGCCATGCAAACCCAGCCCACAAAAGCAAACACACCTTTGCAAAGTGCATATGCTCCTGCCACACCCAGTGGGCAGCAACAGTCAGAACCAGCATCCCCTCACAGTAATTACCACCCCACCACACCCAATGGACCGCCCTGGGCAGAATCAGTGCCACTACAAAGCACAGTCTTCATCAAGAAGGGTGTTACAGTTCTGCCAACCTGCGCACCTGCCAACAGTTACAGCCAGGTCTCTCAGCGAGCTACCAGGAGATAATCCTACCAACTAGCATGTCTGCACCAGCTACAGATGGGCCTCTAGCCAGCCATGCTGGGGGCCAGCCCTGCCCACCAGTTTGCCCAAAGTAGTCACAATTAATTGTTATACCCAGACAGGCTGGGGGCCAACCCCGCCCACCAGCATGCCTGCTGTAGTTACAGCTGGGCCTCTTAGCCAGCCGTGCCAAAGGCCATCCCTGCCAACCAGTGTGCATACGGTAGTCACAACTAGTCATTGTATCCAACTAGGCTGGGCCCAGCCCCACACACCAGCATACACATGTAGCAGTCACAGCCCAGTCACAACAGGAAGGCATGCAAGCTGAACACAAGGCATTCCTGGAGCACCTGATTCTGATAACTAGGGAGGATTATACCATTGGACCCCACAGAATGCCTTATACATAAGGGCACTATCTTCAAGGCCAGGAGAAAATAGCTGACCTATCTAATACATAGAAACAAACACAGAGAAACAAAATACTGTGACAGAGAAATATGTTTCAAACAAAGGAACAGAAAAAAATCTCAGGAAAAGAACTAAACGGAGATAATCAAATTACCTGATAAAGAGTTCAAAGTAAGTGTCATAAAAATGCTCACTGAACTTGAAAGAAGAGTGGAGAAACTCAGTGTGAACTTCAACAAAGAGAAAATAAAAAAAAAAAAAACTAATCAGAGTTGAAAAATACAATAACTAAAATAATACACCAGAGGGATTCAACACTAGATTAGAAGATGCAGAAAAATGGATTAGCAATCTGGAAGACATGATAATGGAAAGCAACCAAACTGAATGGCAAAAATAAAACAGAATTTAAAAAAAGAAGGTAGATTAAGGGACTTCTAGGACAACATCAGCATGCTAACATTCACATTTAAGGCATCCCAGAAGGCAGAAATCTTGTTTCAAGAAAAGAATAGCTGAAAACTTCCCTAAACTGGGGAAGGAAACAGGTAATTAATAGTAGCACAGTAAACTCAAAATGAGATCTATGCAAGGAGGTCCATACCAAGATACACAATAGTTAAAATGTCAAAGTTTAAGATAAAAAAAGAATTTTAAAAGCAGTAAGAGAAAAAGCAATGTGTTATACATAAGGGAAACTCCAAAAGGCTCTCAGCTTATTTTTCATCAGAAACTGCAGGCCAGTAGAAGGTAGCATGATACATTCTAAGTACTTAAAGGAAAAAACAAGAAAAACAAAACCAAAACTAAACCAAAAATACTCTATGTGGCAAGGTTATCATTCAGAATTGTTTCCCAAGCAAAGGTTAAGGACATTTATCACTGCTAAACCAGCCATATGAAGTGTTAAAGGGACTTCTTTAAGTAGAAAAAAAAAAAACCCATAACTAGAAGAAAATTATGAAAGAAAAATATTTCACTGGTAAAAGCACATATATTGTAAAGGGAGTATATCAATCACTTATAAAACTAGTATGATCTTAAAGGAAAAAAGCAAAATCAATTATATCTATAATAATTAGCTAAAGGATACAACAATAAAAAGATGAAAAATGTGACTTATATACACAAAATGTGTATATAAGGGGATTAAAAATGTAGTGCTTTTAGAATGTGTTCAAACTTAAGCCACCATCAACTTAATTATGATCCCAAAATAGAGCATCTAAACATTTAAAGCAAATATTAACAAAGGGAGAAATAGTGATATAATAATAGTAGGGGACTTTAACACCATACTCACATCAATGGATAGGTGAACCTAAAGAAAATCAATATGGACACTGTGGCTTTGAATGACACAAATGGACATAACAGTTATATATAGAATGGATACTACAAAAACACAAAGAATTATAAGAGACTACTATGAAAAATTATATGCCAACAAATTGGACAACCTAGAAAAGTGGACAAATTTCTAGAAACACAATCTTCCACGACTGAATTGGAAAGAAATAGAAAGGTTGAACAGACCAATCACTAGTAACAATATTGAATCAGTAATCAAAGAAATAAAAAATCTGAACAGACCAATCACTAGTGACAATATTGAATCAGTAATCAAATAACTCCCAAAAAGCAAATGTCCATTACCAGATGGCTTCACAAATGAATTCTACCAAACGTTTAAAGAATACCTATCCTTCTCAAACTATTCCCCAAAAATAGAAATGAATGCTTCCAAAACCATTCTATGAGGTCAGTATTACCTTGATATCAAAGCAAGACAAAGACACTACAAAAAAAGAAAAAAAGAAAAAAGGATCATTCACCACGATCTAGTGGGATTTATTTCAGGGATGCAAAGATAGTTCAATATGCTCACTGAACTTGAAAGAAGAATGGATAAATCAATCAATGTAATACATTAATAAAATGAAAAATAAATCTCAAATGATCATTTCAATAGATGAAGAAAAACATTTGACAAATTCAACCTATGGTCGTGAGAAAATATACCTCAACATAATAAAGACCATATATTTATTGAAATCTGGGATTGTAATACCTCTATCTTTGTTAACTTACAGCTAACATATACTCAATGGTGAAAAGCTGAAAGCTTTACCTTTACAGTCAATAAGAAGACAACGATATCCACTATGGCCACTTTTATTCAACACAGTACTGGGTGTCCTAGTCACAGCAACCAGACTAGGAAAAACATCCAAATTGGTAAGGAAGAAGTGAACTGTCACTATTTGCAGACAATATGTTACATATATAGAAAACACTGAAGACGCCACAAAAAAACTATTATAATAAAAGAATTCAGTAAAGTTGAGGGATCCAAAATTAAAACACATTTTTTTGCATTTCTCTATGCTAATAACAAACTAGCACAAAATGAAATTAAGAAAAACAATTTCATTTACAACTGTACCAAAAAGAATAAAATATCAAGAAAAAAACTTAACCAAGAAGATGAAAACATACTCTTAAAACTCTATGACATTGATGAAAAAAATTGAATACCTCATAAATAAATGGAAAGATACACCATGTGCATGGATTGGAAGGATTAACCTTATTAAAATATCCATACTACCTAAAATAATTTACAGATGCAACATAATTCCTGTCAAAATATTGGTGGCATTTTTCATAGAACTATGAAAAAAGTACTTCTAAAGTTTGTATGAACCATAAAAGACCCAGAAAGACTTCAAATACCCAAAGCAATCTTGAGAAAGAATAAGGAGGTATCACAATCCCTGATTTCAAACTATGCTACAAAGTCAAAGTATGGTACCAGCATAAAAACAGACACATAGACCAATGGAACAGAATAGAGAGCCCAGAAATAACCATACTTGTATGGTTAACCAAAAAAGGAAGCAAAAAGAAAGAAAAAAAAGAATGGGGAATAATAGCCATAAAAAAAAGAATGAGATCTTGCTATTTGTGACAACATGGATGGAACCATGATTGGTATCATGTTAATGGTATTATATTAAGTGAAATAAATGAGACAGAGAAAGACAAATACCATATAATTTCATGAATAAGTGGAATCTAAAAAAACAAAAAAAAACAACAAAACACAAAAAAACAAAAAATAATCAAACAAAACATAAATAAAGAGTAAATAGAAAAATTGGGGGTTTCCTATTGGAGAGCTACATGAAATAGGTGACAGGGTTTAAGAGAGAAATTTCAAGTTATAAGGTAAATAAGTCATAGGTATATAAAGTACAGTGTAGGGAATATAGTCAATAGTATAATAATTTTATATCATGATGGATGGTAACTATACTTTTCTGGTGAGCATTTCATAATGTACATAACTTTTGTTATTAATTTTTTATTTATAAATTATATAAAATTAATTATATATTATATATATTATTTTTATTATAGTTAATATATAATATACTGATATAATTAATATAATAAATTAAAATTATATAAAAATAATTAATATAATATTGTATGTCAACTATACTTCAATTTAAAAAATGGCATTATGTCAACTATACTTCAATTTAAAAAATGGCATCTACCTTTTATAAATATTGCATATTTTATATAATGCCTAAGTCTTTTTGTTTTATCATTATTTAATGCCACTTCCTGAGGGCACACGGGAGAAGAATGAGGCACAAACAAGTCAGCTGCAAGAGAGATTGGGAGCAGGGGTTGGCAGTTGAGAAGACTGCCGCCCCGAACAACTCCTTAATCCCATATTTATTGGATACAAGATGATAGTCAATAAGGGAGAAGAAGATTATGCATTGTTTGTATGTAAACAAGAAGGAATGTGAGTCATAGTTGATCACGAGTCTTACAGATTAAACAAGAAGAAGAGAAGGGTGTGCCTGGTCAATCAGCATAGAATTCTATAGAGTAAGCGCACTTAGCACTTAAATGGATAACCCCAACAGCAAGCTCTCTCGGAGGCACGGGAGATAAGGAAAGAGGGAAGCAGACGGTGTTCCGCCCTGACTGAGCCAGGCCTCCCCAGCTGCTCAGTTTCCTTGAAGCAGGCGGTGTTCCGCCCTGAGCGAGCCGGGCATCCCCAGTTGCTCGGCTTCAAGAACGTCTATCTTCCCCTCCACCTGAGGCCTGCTGCGAGTATATGTTTTTCTCAAGGTTATCTTTAAGCATGCTTATATGACCAGCACAACTCCTCCTAGTTATATTTTCAGGAGTATATTATTTTGAGGGACGGTTACATTTAAAATGATCAAAATTTTCATATACATTTTTCATATATATGTAATTTTATGATCAAATTTGATCAAGTTTTTGATCAAAAATGATCAAATTTTTCATATATATGTAATATATATAATTTCTTCCGTGAAATAACTTCATCAATGTGATTTAACCACATATAATGAGTCATCTTAATGATCAATTTTATGACATTTTTCTTTTGACATTTTATAAAATATAGTCTTTATGCCATATGACTAAGAATCAAATGAAGTGGGGTTTGTGTTTGTTTTTTACAAATAAGAATATGATGTAGTTAAATTATAGTGGGAAATGAAAAAATAAGATATAATCAATAAATTAGACAAATGGGGATGACCAAACATATTTTTCATATGAAAGAACACAGTTTGGAGGTAACCGGATATGTTTAACATATTCACCTGAACTCAAATACCAGCAGATAATAAGAGCAGCATAGAATATAATATACTTTTTATTTTTTATAGCAGTTTTGGGGTCACAGCAAAATTAAGAGGAAGGTATGGGGATTTTTTAATATACTCCCTTCTTATACACATGCACAGCTCCCTGCCCCCCTTATCAAATCATCTACCAGGATGGTACCTTTGTTACAATTGATGAATATACACTGACACATCATTCTCACACAAAGTCCGTAATTTATGTTAGGGTTCATTCTTAGTGATGTACATTTTATGGGTTTGGACAAATGTAGTGACATGTATCCATCATTACAGTATCAGAGTATTTTCATTGCCCTAAAAATCCCTTGTGCTCTTGTATTCATCCTACTCTCTCCAGCCCAGTCCCACAAAACCCTGACAACCATTGATCTTTTACTATCTCCATAGTTTTGCCTTTCTTAGAATGACAAATAATTGGAATCATCCAGTATGTAGCTATTTCAGATTTTCTTTCATTTAGTAATGTGCATTCAAGGTTCTTTCATTTTTTTTTCATGGCTTCATAGCACATATGTTTTTACAAGTAAATAATATCCCATTGTCTGGATATACCACAGTTTATTTATCCATTCATCTACTGAAGGACATCTTGATTGTTTCCAAGTTTTGGCAATTATAAATGAAGTTGGCATAAACATTCATGTGCAGGTATTTGTGTGAACATAAGTTTCAACTCCTTTGAGTAAAGACCAAGGAGTGCAATCAGTGATCATACATGATAAGAAAATATTCAGCTTTGTAAGAAACTGTCAACTGGTCTTCCAAAGTGGCTATACTATTTTGCATTCCCACCAGCTATGAATGAGAGTTCCTGTTGTTCCACATCCTTTCAGCATTTGGTGTTGTCAATATTCCAGAGTCTGGCCTTTTTAACAGTTATATAGTGTTATCTCATTTCTGTTTCAATTTGGATTTTCTTGATAACATATAATGTGGAGCAGCTTTTTATGTGCATATTTGCCAGTTGTGTATCTTGATTGGTAAAGTGTTAAGGTTTTTGGCCCATTTAAGGGCTTTCTTATTCTTATTTCTGAGTTTTAAGAGTTCTTTGTGTGTTTTGGATAACAGTTCTTTATTGGATATGTCTCTTATAAATATTTTGTCCCCAAGTCTGTGGCTTATCTTCTAATTCTCTTCATATTATCTTTTGCAAAGTGGACATTTTTAATTTTAATGAAGTCCAGTTCAACAATGATTTCTTTCATGGATCATACTTTTGGTGTTGAATCTGAATAGTTATTACTGTACCCAAAGTCATCTAGGTTTCTCTTATGTTATCTTCTAAGAGTTTCTTAGTCCTGTGTTTCAAATTTAAGTCTATGATCCATTTTGAGTTCATTATTATCAATTATGTAAGGTCTATGTCTAGATTTTTTTTTCATATGGATGTCCAGTTGTTTGAGCACCATTTGTTGAAAAGACTATTTTTTGCTCCATTGTACTGCCATTTCTCCTTTGACAAACATCAATTGAATATGTATCTGGGGACCTATTTCTGGGTGTTCTATTCTGTTCTACCAGTCTATTTATCTACTCTTTCACAAATACCACACAGTTTGATAATTGCATCTTTATGGTAATTCTTGGGAAAGTCAAGTAGGGTCAGTCTTACAACTTTGTTCTTCTTCCTTCAACTTTTTTTGGTTATTCTAGGTCTTTTGCCTCTTCATATATACTTTAGACTCAGTTTATACAGTCAACAAAACAAACAGGCAACCCACGGAATGGGAGAAGATACTCACAAATGACACTACAGACAAAGGTCTGATATCTAAGATCTATAAAGAATTCCTCAAATTCAACACTCAAAAAATAGATAATTATGTCAAAAAATGGGCATAAGACATGAACAGACACTTCTCCAAAGAAGACATACAAACGGCTAACAGACACATGAAAAAATGTTCATCATCATTAGCCATCAGGGAGACTCAAATCAAAACCACATTGAGATACCACCTTACACCAGTTAGAATGGCCAAAATCAACATGACAGTAAACAACAAATGTTGGAGAGGATGTGGAGAAAGGGGAACACTATTACACTGTTGGTGGGAATGCAAGTGGTGCAGCCACTTTGGAAAACAGTGTGGAGATTCCTCAAGACATTAAAAATAGAGCCACCATATGACCCTCAATTGCACTACTGGGTATTTACCCCAAAGATTCAGATACAGTACAAAGAAGGGCCACATGTACCCCAATGTTCATAGCAGCAATGGCCACAATTGCCAAACTGTGGAAAGAGCCAAGATGCCTTTCAACAGATGAATGGATAAAGAAGTTATAGTCCATATATACAATGGAATATTACGCCTCCATCAGAAAGGATGAATACCCAACTTTTGTATCAACATGGATGGAACTGAAAGAGATTATGCTGAGTGAAATAAGTCAAGCAGAGAGAGTCAGTTATATGGTTTCACTTACGTGTGGAGCATAAAGAAAAACATGGAGGACACTGTGAGAAGGAAAGGAAGGGTGAATTGGGGGAAATCGGAGGGGGAGATGAACCACGAGAGACCATGGACTCTGAGCAACACACTGAGGGTTGGAGGGGATAGGGGTGGGGGGTTGGGTGAGCCTGGTGGTGGGTATTAAGGAGGGCACATATTGCATGGAGCACTGGGTGTGGTACATGAACAATGAATCTTGGAACACTGAAAAAATAAAATTAAATTAATTGAAAAAATCATTAAAATCTATAAAGTTTATAGATTATCATAAAATAACCTGCTGAAATTTTAATTGGGATTGCATTGAATTTATAAAGTAAGGAAGAACTGGTATTCAACAATATTGAGCCTGCTTATCTATGGATATTGAATATCTCTACTTTAATTTAGTTCTTTATTTTGTTCATCAGAATTTTGTGGTTTTCCTCATACAGATCTTTGTACATATTTTGTTAGATTTATACTTACAGTATTTCTTTTTGGGAGTTTTAATGTAAATAGCATTGTGTTTTTAATTTTAAATTCCACTTACTCACTGCTGACATGTAGAAAAGCAATTGGGCATATTAACCTTATGTCCTGCAATCTTGTTATAATTACTTATTGGTTCCAGGAGTTTTTTGAGGAATTTTTCATATTTTCTACAAAATGATTAGGTTGTCTGTGAATAAAATTTTATTTTCCTAATCTGTACACCATTTATTTCTTTATCTTTTTGTGTTAACTAGAATTTCCAGTACAATGCTGAATAGGATTGGTGAAAGAGGATATCACTGCTTGGTTCCTGATCTTGGGAATGTTTTGAGTGTCTCATCATTAAGTATGATGTTAGTTATAGTTTGTTTTTGTCAATATTCCTTATCAAATTAAAGTTCTCCTCTATCCCCTCTTTGCTGAGTGTTTTATCGTGAATAGGTGTTGGTTTTGTCAATTGCTTTTTCTATATCTATTGATATGATCATGTGATTATTTAGCCTATTAATTGACTTAAATATTGAACCAGTCTTATATACCTAGAATAAATTCCAGCATAGTATACTTTTAAGTAGGTATTTACTATAAGTTTTTACATAATTTGGAATATAAATGGAACAAGAAAAAGAGCTATTATTTGTACATTTACTATGACCCAGGCGTTATGCTATTAAACATGGTACATCCATATTTTAATAAATTATTATTATTAGCCTGGTATTAGTATTCTTAAATTTATATAGAACCATAAAACTGAAAAGTTTTTTATTTGAAAATTGTTAAACTAAGAAATTTAATGTGAAGATGATATTTAAACCCCAGTTTTATCTTACACAATATTTTCTAGTCTGTGTTAAATTAAAAATATTGATTAAATTAGTCTGGTATCATATTTACACTTAACTGGTATGTCTTTATTATTTTACATGTAAAGTCACATAAATACATGTGCATATATATGAGGTTTAATATACACTGAGTTAAATACATACAAAGAATAGAGACACTTTTAAACATGATTTTTAGATACTATTTTAATAGACCATGTTCAAGCAAATGTTTGCTCCTGCTGCTACTAGTGTCTTTGTTATTGTTGTTGCTGTGTTAATATTACTATGAGGGCAATAAAAGTAAATCCTGCTTCCATTTGTGGTTTAAACTAATGATCTTTAAAATACATCCTCCCATTCTGATTTTCTCTTGTTTAGTAAAGACATGTAAATAATGTCACATCTTTTTGCTAGGAAAGATGCCTTACTGTCCCTCCCCACTCCACCCCCGACCACCAAAGATATGTACTGCAAAATGCATCTCTTCTATGTTTAGAAATTAGGATATTTATTTTAGCAAAAAGTAATTGCTTCTTCATACTGTATACTGTAATAGAATTTTCAGTCCAAAAGCAATTTAAGTCAGCAACATATTGAACTATAATTAAAGATTTATGATTCCATTAAAAGGTAATGTTATAGTTAATCCCTAATAATAAAATACTTCATAAAAGTTCAGTGTTATACACAATGCAAAATACAAATGTCAAGTTGTCCCAAATATATACTGGGCTTGTGATTCCACACTTGAATTTCAATAATATATTGCACTGGCTTTAGATTTAATAGTGGAATTATGACTATCTTTCCTTAAATATTTGGGTAGACTCTTTCTCTGGATAGGATATATTTATGTAGGTAACTGGATACTCTGAAAAATATTGTGATGCCTTACTTCTTTTCTATATATTTTTATTCTTAAAATAATGACGAATTTCTGGTCAAGATGACATAGTATGTTCAGATTACAATGTCCTTTCTTAACTTTAAATAAAAATAAACTATTATAAATATAGGTAATTGAAATGGAATAATCAGGGAGAAAAAATAGAAATGGATAGAATGCATACAGTTTTGAAACCATGGGTCTTTGATCCATAAATATGCAGGGATGCCCAAGGATTTGGCTCCAGCATTATAAAGGGATACATGCATCATGTGATATGAGAACAAGAGTCAGGCTCCTTACTTGAATGTAAGCATTCAAGCTCCCTATCTTCAGCAAATGAGGCTAGCCATATTACTGAAGGACCCCCTTTCCAGTAGGATTTGCCACATTTAGCAAATAGAAATACTAGTTAAAATAGGCACACTTCTACAAAAGTATTACTCAGTTTGCTTTAAATTCAAATTTTACTGGGCAGCCTGTATTTTATCTGGCAACTGTACTCCTGAAGCTACAGATTAAAGAAACAGGAACAGCTTCAGAACTGAAAAAAGATGATGGAAACTTCATGTTTAAATTATCTCCCAGATACCACCATATACTTCACAAGCCCAATATTTTATAAATTTTATAAGGCTGCAAAATTTTACCATAAGACTCAAGTCCAAAGGACTAGTGGGTCAGGGAATAGACACTAGCAAATTGTTGGTTAGGAGATACCAAAAGAAAATCAAAACAAAGAAAAAATATGAACATATTAAAAAGGAAAGAACTTGGGGCAAAATGGAGGAGAAGTAGGAGACCCTGTTTCCACTGGTCCCCTGAAATGAGCTAAATATCTACCAGAACACTCTGAACACCCATGAAATCAGCCTGAGATGTAAGATTATACACTTCTGGATCTCTACGAGGGCAGGAGATCATCAGAGGAGAGGTAAAGTGGACTGGGAGCACTGGGACTGATATCAGAGAATAAACAGAAGGGGGAGGGAGCCACCAGAAGTGACCCATTGGAAAGTAATACCCCAATATGAAAGTGCCCTGTGCTTGGGGACCAGCATTAACTTGGAGTCTAGTTAAAAGCACTCAAAAAGAATGAACGAATGAACGAATGAATGAATGAATGAATGAATGAATGAATGAATGAATAACAAAGGGTCTTAAGGGGTGAGTGGTGGAATTGGGTGGCCACAAGCAGGGACCTAAGCCCACGGTCCTAGAGGAGGTCACAGCCAGCTACCACCTGCACCTGAGAGAGCCCGGTGGGGACCCCAGTCCATGGTCTCTGAGCCCATGGCTTTCCACTGCTTGTACCACCCCTTGGGCTGTACACACCCCTGACTGTGCCTGAGAGAGCCCGGCCCAGGCTCCTGCTCAAGGTCCCTGGACTCACAGCATTCCATGACCTGCACTGCCACCTTCCGTGACCTGGGCTGCAGCTGGGTCAGAATGCACCTGGCGTGGGTGTGGTCTCCAGAAAATAGTCTGGGCAACAGCAGCCATGGGGAGTGATACCACTCACGGTTTTAGTGGCCCCCCAAGCGGGGGCCATGGGTGACCACTGAGACAGTGGCTGAGTGTGCGCACCACCTGTGGGAATTTGTGGTGTTCAGCAGAGTTTGCAGAGGGGGAGTTTGTGTGTTCTGGACCATCCAGAGGTGAGCAGACTGAGGCTTTTCTCTGAGGTAGAGGTCTGTGTGCAGTTTACTTTCCTCTGACCTTCCGAAAAGCTGCAAAAAGCCACCAAAGAACAAAAACCTCTAGAGAACAAAGGCCTGAAAAAATGGTTTCCACAGGACCCAGCCCCTAGAGAGGGGGCAGGGCGACTCAGCCAAGGCAAGATTGACTGAAAAACAATGCAGCAGACTCCTCCCCCAGAAGACAAGCAGAAAGAACAAGAGAACAATAACCACAAGGTCCCCATAAAACTGTAAAACCTCAACATCAGGGGAAAACAATATATTAAGCTCCTAGTATTGCCCCAAAACCTGTATATTTCATAGATACAACTTTTTTTGTTTTAATTTGATCTCACGATTCTTTTTCTTTTATTTTTTTAATCTACTTACCACTGCAACTAGATATTTAATACAACATATTATATAATAACTTTTTAACTTGAACTTTTTGCATATATATACCTGTGTTTCTTTTTTTCTTTTTTTTAAATATATACAGATATAAGCTTCAAGCTAATCCTTTTACCCTATTCAATACTACCCCTATATATAAACCAGTTATAATTTCCCTGTATCTCTGGAAAGTTGAGCCCTTTAAGAAAGGTAACAAGATACACCTAGGAAGAACTGAAATAAACTTCCTCGCCCACATTGAGGGCTCATAACCACCTTCCCATCTTATTCTTCCGTCAGCGTTTCTGTGTATTAGTTTTTGTTTTTGTACTATATAAATCTTATTCTTGAGGTTCATTTGGCTGGGTTTTTCTTTTCTTTTTTTTTCTTTCTTGTCTTTTACTTTTGTCAGTCTTTTTGTTTGTTCATTTTTGTTTATGTACCTTATAAATCTTACTTTTGGGGCTCGTTTTGGCTGGGTTTTTTCTTTTTTTTCCTCTTTTTCTTTTTTCTTTTTTCTCTTTTTGGTGGTGAGTTCTGATTGCTCCAAAACTTTCCAAGGGCACCTTGACTGGATTGTGGTTGATATATTCAGCTATACATCCCCTCAACCACCTCTCACCAAAATGACTAGGAAGAGGAACACCCAACAGAGGAAAAATTCAGAGACTGTGACCTCTGCCACAGAACTATTGGATATGGACATAAGCAATATGTTGGAAACGGAATTCAGGTCAATAATTATCCAGGCAATGGCTAAGTTGGAGAAGACCATTAGTGGCAACATAGAATCTCTAAGGGCAGAAGTGAGAGCTGATCTGGCAGAAGTTAAAAATGCTACCAATGAGATCCAATCTAATCTAAATACTCTAACACCCAGGGTAACCAAGGCAGAAGATCGAATTAGTGATATAGAAGACAAATTGATAGAAAAGAAAGATCAGGAGGATGCCTGGAACAAACAGCTTAGAAGCCGTGAAAACAGAATTAGGGAAATAAATGATGCCATGAAACATTCCAATGACAGAATTATTGGGATCCCTGAGGGGATGGATAAAAAGAGAAGACTAAAAGATACAGTTGAACAAATACTGAATGAAAATTTCCTTAATCTGGGGAATGGACCAAGTGTTTGTGTCCTAGAGGCAGAGAGGACACCCCCCAAGAACAACAAGTCTAGAAAGACATCCAGACACTTAATTGTGAAATTCACGACAGGACATCTTAAGGCCAGCTAGGGAGAAGAGATTCCTTATATAGAGAGGAAGGACCATCAGAATAACATCAGACCTGTCCACAGAAACCTGGCAAGCCAGAAAGGGCTCACACGACATATTCAGGGCACTAAATGAGAAGGACATGCAGCCAAGAACACTTTATCCAGCAAGGCTGACATCAGAATGGATTGAGAGATAAAGAGCTTCCAAGACCAGCAAAGTTTAAAAGATTATGTGATCACCAAGTTGGAACTACAAGAAATATTAAGGGGGGTTCTATAAAAGAAAAAAACCCAAAAGTGACATCAAATAGAAATTTACAGAGACAATCTATTAAACAAGTACTTCACAGGCAACATGTCAATAAAAATTTATCTTTCAATAATCGCTCTCAACATGAACAGCCTAAATGCTCCCAAAAAACAACAAAGGGTTAAAACAACAACAACGACAACATAGGGTTGCAGACTGGATAAAACGAAAGGACCCATCCATATGCTGTCTACAAGAGACACATTTAGAACCTAAAGATACATCCAGACTGAAAGTGAAGGGATGGAGAACCATCTTTCATGCCAATGGGCCTCAAAAGAAAGCTGGGGTAGTGATTCTCATACCAGATAAGCTAGATTTTAAGCTATAGACTGTAGTCAGAGTTACAGAAGGACACTACATCATTCTTAAAGGGTCTATCCTCCAAGAAGATCTAACAATTGTAAATATTTATGCCCCCAACATGGGAGCAGCCAACTACATAAGCCAACTTTTAAACAAAATAACGAGTCATATTGATATGAATCCATTAATTTTAGGGGATCTTAACACGCCACTCAAAGCAATAGACAGATCATCTAAGCAGAAAATCAACAAGGAAACAAGAGGTTTCAATGACACATTGGACCAGATGGACCTCATAGATATATACAGCACATTCCACCCTAAAACAACAGAATATTCATTCTTCTTGAGCACACATGGAACTTTCTCCAGAATAGACGACATACTGGGTCACAAATCAGGGCTCAACTGTTACCAAAAGATTGAGATTATTCCCTGCACATTCTCAGACCACAATGCTTTGAAACTGGAACTCAACCACAAGAAAAAGTTGGGAAGGAATTCAAACACTTGGAAGCTAAACACCATCCTGCTCAAGAATGTTTGGATCAACCAGGAAATCAAAGAACTTAAACAATTCATGGAAACCAATGAGAATGAAGACACATCCGTCCAAAACCTATGGGATATGGCAAAGGTGGTCCTAAGGGGGAAATACATAGCCATCCAAGCCTCATTCAAAAAAATTGAAAAATTCTGATACACCAATTCTTTTTACACCTTAAAGAACTGGAAAATCAACAACAAATTAAACCAACCCCACACACAAGAAGGAAAATAATTAAGATTAGAGCAGAGATCGATGAGTTAGAAACTAGAGATACGGTAGAACACATCAACGAAACTAGAAGCTGGTTCTTTGAAAGAATTAATAAGATCAATAAACCACTGACCAAACTAATCCAAAAGAAAAGAGAGAGGACCCAAATTAATAAAATTATGAATGAAAGGGGAGAGATCACAACTAACACCAAGGAAATAGAAACAATCATCAGAAATTATTATCAACAGCTATATATATGCCAATAAGTTAAGCAACCTAGAAGAAATGGATGCATTCCTGGAAACCTATAAACTTACAAGATTGAAACAGGAAGAAATTGACAACCTGAATAGGCCAACATCTAGTAACGAGATTGAAGCAGTGATCAAAAACCTCCCAAAAAAACAAGAGTCCAGGACCTGATGGATTCCCTGGGCAATTCTACCAAACATTCAAAGAAAAAATAATACCTATTCTCCTGAAGCTGTTTCAAAAAAATAGAAACAGAAGGAAAACTTCCAGACTCTTTCTATGAAGCTAGCATTACCCTGATCCCCAAACCAGGCAAAGACCCCATCAAAAAGGAGAATTTCAGACCAATATCCCTGATGAATATGGATGCCAAGATTCTCAACAAGATCCTAGCTAGTAGAATCCAGCAGTACATTAAAAAGATAATCCACCATGACCAGGTGGGATTTATCCCTGGGATGCAAGGGTGGTTCAACATTCGCAAATCAATCAATGTGATAGAACAAATCAATAAGAGAAGAGAGAAGAACCACATGGTCTTCTCAAATGATACAGAAAAAGCATTTGACAAAATACAGCATCCGTTCCTGATTAAAGCCCTTCAAAGTATAGGGATAGAGGGAATATTCCTCAACTTCATAAAATCTACCTATGAAAAACCCACAGCAAATATCGTTCTCAATGGGGAAAAGCTGACAGCCTTCCCTTTGAGATCAGGAACATGACAAGGATACCTACTCTCGCCACTCTTGTTCAACATAGTATTAGAAGTCCTAGCAACAGCAATCAGACAACAAAAAGAAATAAAAGGTATTCGAACTGGCAAAGAAGTGAAACTCTCTCTCTTCACAGATGACATGATACTTCATATGGAAAACCCAAAAGACTCCACCCCCAAACTACTAGAACTCATACAGCAATTCAGTAATGTGGCAGGATACAAAATCAATGCACAGAAATCAGTTGCTCTCTTATACACTAACAATGAAAATATAGAAAGGGAAATTAGAGAATCGATTCCATTTACTATAGCACCAAGAACCATAAGATACCTGGGAATAAACCTAACCAAAGAGGTAAAGGATCTGTACCTGAGGAACTACAGAACACTCATGAAAGAAATTGAAGACACAAAAAGATGGAAAAGTATTCCATGCTCATGGATTGGAAGAATAAGTGTTAAAATGTCTATAGTGTCCAGAGCAATCTATACTTTCAATGCCATCCCGATCAAAATTCCACCAGCATTTTTCAAAGTGCTGGAACAAACAATCCTAAAATATGTTTGGGATCAGAAAAGACTCTGAATATTAACTAGTTACAAAAGGATTTCTTAAATTCATAATTTGTAATTTAGATTTTCATGATTTGCCTCACTTTATGACAATGCTTTATGTCAGAAACACTGAGGCATGAAGAACTGATCCACTGAATAGGAAAATGTGCTGGATAATTTTAGATCTGTATGCTCAAATCTCAGAAGTTTTTTAATGTCACATGTGGAGAATGCATGATATCTTTGATGTTCCTAAAATGTTCAAAGACAATAAATACCTAATAGAAGAAAATGGGCACTCTGTTGACACACCGCTGATACTATGTAAATGTCTTCATACAGTATCTCATTAAGATTTCAAATGTTTCTATAGCCATAGTCATTATTTGTTATCCTTCAGAGGAATATGGGATTTTAAATTGTGTCAGAGCAGCAGTTCAAAGAAGCCACTTGAGTAGTAAGGGTTATTACTGACAGTCTCAGCAAAATGATTGCATTACCATGTGCTGGAATATGATTTTGAAAAATGAGGAATACTCTATTTAGGCAAAGAGGAATGACTTGCTGTTTGTTTCTGAATAATTCAGTCTGCTGTATGTTAGGTTGGAATAGATACATGAATCTTTTAAAGATTACTGATATCTTGGTAGAAAGTCTCATTAAAGCAAACTGTAGGGTATCTGAGGTTTTTTATGTATTTATCAAACAACTGATAGAAACATTGTTTTTTAAAAATGAAAAGATGAGGTTTAAGGGCATAAAATCCTCACACCTGGTTGTTACCAGTGGTACTTTATCATTATTAATCATATCTTATTTTATTTCTAGAATGAGTGTAGTTCCAGTGACATCCTACCTTTTAGCTGTTTCAAGAGTTGTGTGAAAATTTTATTTTGATAATACAAATTTTATTTTAAATACACCAGACAAATACAGAACATAAACTACTGTTGCTGCTATTGTGAAAGTAAATTTATTTTTTTATGAAAATAGGGATGCCTGGGTGGCTCAGTTGGTTGAGCGACTGCCTTCAGCTCAGGTCATGATCCCAGGGTCCTGGGATCAAGTTCCACATCGGGCTCCTTGCTCTGCAGGGAGCCTGCATCTCCCTCTGCCTCTGCCTGCCACTTTGTCTGTTTGTGCTCTCTCTCTCTCTCTCTCTCTGACAAATAAATAAATAAAATCTTTAAAAAAAAAACAAAAGAAAGAAAATAAACACTGCTTGATATATCTAGAGTTATATAATATTTATAATGGTATTATAAACCTATCCTTTTTTACATACAACTTCCATCAAAACAGTCAAGCAGTTAACTACTAAATGTTTTAAAGTAATTATATGTAACTTTTAGGCTAATTTTACAATCATTCGAGCAGTTTACTAAATGGAAAGAATAGCTAAATTCTATGTTTTGTCATATTCAAAAAATCAAAGTTTATCTATGTTTTTATATATAAAAATATTTATACATAAATAACTTTTTATATATAAAAGGTTTATATACATCTTTTCATCTATATCGAAATATATCTGTATCTTTCCCAAGGGAAGTGATTTATAATAACACTTCAGGGTGACAATTTAGAATGACACTAAAGGATGAATACTTTCATATGTTTCTATATTTATATGTTTATACTTATATTTATTTCATATATTTACATGTAATTATATTAATTAGATATATAAACACATAATAATATATCATACTTAAATAAATATATGTAATATTTATCTTTTCAGTGTGTCTATTAACTCTTGATCCCCAAGTTCATCAAATAGGCTAACAGCCTTATTTAGGGCAGAGTTTAGGGAATAGACCCACTATAGTTGTTTTAAGCAGAAGAGAGCCTAATATAGGAACAAGTTGGTTATAGTATTATTACAAGGGCTGAGAAGGTGGAACACAGGGAGTGCCTTGTAGATTTTGAAACCAAGCCACTGCACTTGCTCCTCAGAGGTTAAGAAGTGTCTATGGCTTACTGCTGACCTCCGGCTATCCCAGAGCCTCAAATCAACTAAAGGGTAGAAGAGAGAATCTGGCCACTGCAAACTCAGGTCAGCTAAACTTTACATAGGAGCCACCACAGCTTCAAGAAGAAAACCTCTGCCCCTCTTCTACTTCCCAAGGTTCTTCTGAGTGCATCTCACTGGAAAGATCGGAAGCCCACCCAGAAACCTGGGGACAGAGTCTGGCAAATGTGCTTACCAGCAGAGCACAGAAGAGATAAGTAGTCAATGAGAAATAGAAAAATGTAAAGAAATAATAATAAAAAGAGAAATTACTTCTCCTTAATTGTAAGAGTTTAGAAAAACAACCAACAGTGAGATTAATTTGTGGGTTTTTTGTTTTTGTTTTGAGGGGTAAGAATTTATCAAGTGAGGCATTTGGAAAGATCACTTTAAGCAGAGGAGAATGAATGTTCAGAACTACAGAGGTACAAAAAAAGCAAGATAATGTATAGTTAGGTAAGTGTAATTGGAGTGTAAGTTGCATATCAGGAGCAAGGAAAAGAGTAACAGTAGTAACTAATGTTGGAAAATCTTCAGGAAGGTTAACAAGGGGATATGGCAAATTGAAAAGGAGTTTTAACTTTATCCCCATGGAGAGTGAGGACATTAGAGAGAGTGACATGATTAATTTTGTGCTTTACTAAGGGTGGACAGAGGGGGCAGAAATTGGGATATAAAGAAAGAAAAAGAAATCCACTTCTAACATATATGCAAACATTCTCCTATGTTCACAGATGATAATTTCTACATAGACACAAATAAGAGTTTTGTATCCTAATTAGTTTGACTATTTTTTATTTAGATCTACTGAGGATTTAGAGGCAAAACAGATTTCTACTCCTGGGTTATAGGCCTGAAAATTGGCCAAGTCTGAAATAAGCTAACATATCAGATAATATGGACTTTATAGTTTTTGTGGGTCTTTTAAAATTATGGAGCATTTGGTAAATATTCATTTTCTGTGAAAAATATAATGTTCATTAAAAGAGGACTATGAGCCTTTTTCCTCTTCTGAGAATAGTGTCCACAGACATCCAGAATGGTCCAGCACTTGACATATTGTTGTAGACTGTCCTATAATACAGTCTCCAACAAAACTAGGCTGTCCCAACCCCCTGGTAATAGAGTTGTTTACCTTTATACCAAGAAGCATCAAAATCTTCATGTGACCTGTGCCCAGGCAAACTTGGAGGAGTTTGTGCTGTGAGACCTAAAGTTTGTATGAGGTTGTCTAAAATAAAAAAACGCATCAGTGGGGCCTAAGGTGGTTTCCTGTGTGTAAAGTGTGTTCCTGACAGGATCAAATGTGCTTTCCTTATAGATGAGCAGAAAACCATTGTGAAAGCATTGAAGGCCCAAGCACAGAGTCAGAAAGCTAAACGAGGGGCACCTGGGTGGCTCAGTGGGTTAAAGCCTCTGCCTTCCGCTCAGGTCATGATCTCAGGGTCCTGGTATCAAGCTCCGCATCGGGCTCTCTGCCCAGCAGAGAGCCTGCTTCCCCATCTCTCTCTGCCTGCCTCTCTGTCTACTTGTGATCTCTCTCTCTGTCAAAGAAATAAATAAAATCTAAAAAAAAAAAAGAAAGAAAGAAAGCTAAACAAAAAAAAAGGAGTTTTTTTACTGTAAGAAATATAAATAAATAAATAAATAAATATAAATGGACTATGATCCTCAAAATCATTAAAATGATCATTCAACTAAAGAACTTATAACACAATCAAAATAAAGACTATGATACTGCATACTACTTCAAATTCCTTAGTAACTAACACAAGGTTAATATAATAAAAGGACGAGTGTTGAGAAAAAAGAGCCAGTCTGCAACTCTTTCTCCCATTGATCTTCTACTAGACTCCTTCCCCTCACCTTCATCCCCTTCCCTCTGCCCTTCTCCCCGTTTCCCAAGCAGACACACTCCTTTTCCCAGCTGTTCAGACTGTTGGCAACAAGGCCTGTCTGCTGAATCCCTCCTAAGAAATTACTCCAACCCAGTAACTAGTGGATGCTGTCCCATCTCAGCCACGGTCTGTTAACTGGGCTCCAGAGCTTTCTGGAGGATCAACTGAGATGTATTTCACAATGACATTTCAATTCAAATTAGTTTTCTCTCTCTCAATCTCGACATTCCCTGATAAATTTCCTCACACATATCTCCCTCTTGGAGTCTTTGTCCCAGGAAATCTAATCAACGACTCGCAACATACAAACACGCACACACATACCCACTTCTTAAATCCACACACACACACATACAAACCTATTTTGTTGCTTGCCTTTCTCCCAAGAGTATTTTTATTTATGTTAAGAGTATGTTTGGGGTGCCTGGGTGGCTCAGTTGGTTAAGCGACTGCCTTCGGCTCAGGTCATGATCCTGGAGTCCTGGGATCGAGTCCCGCATTGGGCTCCCAGCGCCACTGGGAGTCTGCTTCTCTCTCTGAACTTCTCCTCTTTCATGCTCTCTCTCAGTCTCTCTCTCTCCCTCAAATAAATAAATAAATAAAAAATCTAAAAAAAAAAAAAAAAGAGTATGTTTGGGAATGAAGAACAGTACTTCCTAACCTAGACCCTTTCTCTTATAAGACACGTCTTCATGATTGGATACTCTCTAATTAGTAATTAGTCCAATGCCTGGAAAATAGTGAGAAATCAATAAATATTGATGTTGAATGATAGGTTGAATTAAGGAATAAAACATGATTTAAATCAAGCCATCCTTTCTGTCTTGAAAAATTCTTTTTTTTTTTTTTAAGGTTTGAAATAGACTGCTGTCCAATATAGTAGTTACATGTAGCTACATAGATTTAAATTTATATTAATTAAAATTAAATGAAATTTAAAACTTTAATTTTTTCAGACTCACTAGCCACATTTCAAGTGTACAAAAGCCGCATGTGGCTAGTAGCTACCATACCAGGTGCTCAGATTATAGAATATCAATCCATTGCAGAAAATTCTACTGGAAGGCATTTGTTTAGAAATCAAATGCCAGGGAATGCTGTCCTATAGACACAATTTATCTTTAACGGAGCTTTACAATATTTGAGTGACTTAAGATGTTGGGAATCTCAAGGTAAGGTGCTTAGCGGAAGTAAGGTTGGTGACAGTGTTAAAAATATGCTGAGTACCTAAAACAGTAATTTTTTAAAAAGAAATGCTACCATTGGCAAATCTGAAAAAGAAAAAAAATAAGCAAAACAAACATTTGTAAAAGACATCTGAATTTTGTGGTCGATAGTCTTTTTTCAAAGATGTATTCTTTAAGTAAGTACATGAAAAACCTAAAATCACTCAATGTTCCCATGATACGTCTATTAAATTCCAGTTACTAGGTGGAATAGCACTGCTGTTATATGTTTAATCCACCATAACTCTGGGCCAATTGTAAAGAGTGCTGTTGCACAATGATCCAATTCAACATGTGGCCAGTAGAACTTCAGTATTGTGTATTTTTAGAAGATATCTATGTCTGGATACAGTAAGTGAAGGCAAATTCTTTTTGTCCAGAATGGTATATTATGTACATATATACATATACATACATGTATTTATCATATATACAGACATTAGATATACAATATGTGTGTATATGTAACTATATATGCAAATATAATGTATATGTAGTAGATATATAAATCATGGGCCACAAGAAAGGCAAGACTTGTGTTTAGGCATTAACACATTAAAGGAGTATTCATAAACCAAATTATTCAGGTACAGGTCTATATATGAAAGCAAAAGTTCTCACAGCACAATAATATTCACCAAAGAAATAGGCACTCAGCAGTTCTCTTTCAAACACTCTTCCTCATTTTACACTAAGGCACATTTCTGTCACTTAACTTTACATCCCAACAAGCTCCATCATGACAATGGTTTTGTTTTCCTTCGATCTCTTAAACACTTTTTAAAATTTGTTCATGTGAGATAATATAATACAAATTAACTTCAAAATGAGACTACAAATATTTGAAATTTCATGAAAATTCCAAGCAGCTACTAGTTTGAGAACATCTGCAAGTCCTTTGTAAATGGGAAACTGTCAAAGAGATTGATTTATATAAAAATAAATAGGCATAGAGAGTAATGAATTCAATTAATTTGTTGATTAACTATTTGGTTTGGTTAACAAATACTAAACCAGGTTCCATTATTTCCCAGATATTCTAGTTTCTGAGACTAAAACCGGAACAAATTCCTGTTCACTGTATCTGACATCCAGTAGGGAGAGGAAGATTCTCTGCCCCTCAGCACAGAGACATCTCTGTCCCAGGCAGAAGTGTGGGAGGACAGAACTAGGAAATTGACATAATGTGCCTATAGCAAAAATAATGTGTTCACTGATTGTGCTATAAAAATCTAATATGAAGTGAAGAATGGCTTATAGTGCTCCCAAATATTTGCCAAGAAAATTTGGAAAGTAAAATAGCAGAGTAAGACAAGAGGTACAATTCACTCCTGAATTGTACAAATTATAATACAATATTGATTTGAGCTTTATTAAATAAGGTTATAAACATGTTTCTATAATTTAATATTTTCAAAATAGCGTATAAAAATCAATGCACAATCGCAGTTATGACAAGTGCTTGTTAGCCTAAAGATAAAAACTAATTTATTTCCATTTTAAATTCCTACTTCCAATTTAATTTCATCTTTGAAGATATAGATCTCAAGTACATATTTTCCCTATTCACAATTAAATTATGTCTTCATGTTTTTAAAGTTGATAGATGTTAGTCGGTCTATTCTTACAACAATTGTATCCAAAATGTAAGTAATTCTACATTATTACTGTGCTGTGGACATGTAAATATCACTATAAAAATTTCATTTCTTATATAAACAAAATGTATATATCGCCATAGGCAAATTTCTTCGTTACTATTTTTTGACCGTAGACCCTAATGGGTTTTAAAACGTAGTACGTGGTTCATTCTTTCATGTCTACTCTGCTCATTTTACACCTTAAAGACATGTCTATACCAATCATTGTTTAAACTTCGTAGTTCTCCTTCCCATCTATTAATCCTTATTTTCCAAAATAACCAACTATTTTAATTTCATATGATATTTCTGTTCTCTCCTAACCAATTTCCATTTGCAAAGTGTAAATTGACAGAGGTATGTGAAATGAATGATAAATAGTAGGATGCTAGCTACATGAATGTTGTATAGCTGGTGGATTCATAATCTAATATGTGCACGTACCTATAATGCACATATGTCTATTTATAAGCTTTTATATGTATATATGGGCATACCTTGTTTTACTGCACTTTGTTGCATTCCGTGGTGTATTGCATGGGTGAGGCTTTCTGTGATTTGCCCTGCGAAACTGACCACCCTGACCTGCACATACAGAGGCAGGCTAAAGAATGTTGTGAGACTTGTGCTGCATAAGCAATCTCAGGAGCCTGGTTAGTTGACATTAGCTGGCCTCCAGGTCAGACTTGGCCCTTCTGGTCTGGATGCCTAGAGGTATAAATTTTGCCTTACATTCTCTAGGGCTCCAGGCTGATCTCCTCACCTCCCCAGTGGAATCTGGGAGGGGAGGCAAGCACACCTAGCCCAGGCTCCTTGAAGATGTAAAGACATAACATAGAAATGCAGCCCGTTCCAAATGGCACGTAGGCAAATAAATGTTTAATTTCAGAACACATAATTTTCCCTATAAATATGACCCTTATGGGGATGGTCAGTTGGAAGTCTCACCTGATGCGAGGATGCTCTGCACAGGTCTCTCAATCAGGACTCCAGCCTGGCTCTTCCCCAGGGCTTCTCCAGCTAATGAGGTTGGATGTTGTGAGTACCCGATTTGATGTAACTCTGTCTTATTCTCCTTTACTGATTACTTTGCCCTCATCCCTGTGTAGATTTTCCTTCTCTTCTTTCTACTTCTATTAGATTTTCAGGATATCAATAAAGTGTTTTTTCCCCTTAGAAACTGAGAGTATGGCTTCCGTGAATCTTTTCTTCAGATCACATGATACTGTGTTTTTTACAGGTTAAAGGCTTATGGCAACCCTTCAACAAGCAGCTGTACAGGCACCACTTTCTAACATTTGCTCACTTTGTGTCCCTATGTAACAATTAGGTAATTATCACAATATTTCAATTTTTTCATTATATTTTTATGGTGATCTATGGTCAGTCATCATTGATGTTACCATTATAATTATTTGGGGGCACCACAAATGATGCCCCCACAAGACAGCAAACTTAACTGACAAATGTGTGTGTTCTGACTGCAGACGTGGTGGAATTAGCCAAGGGAGCAAGAATTAGCAATAGATTGTAAAGATATGACTAAATTGCTGCGATCTAATGATAAAACTTTAACAGATGAGAAATTGCCTTTTATGGATGAGCAAAGGAAGTGGTTTCTTGAGAATATACCCTTGGTAAAGATGATATAAAGATTATTGAAATGACAACAAAGGACTTAGAATATTCCATAAACTTAGTTGATAAAGCAGTGGTAGGGCTTGAGAGAATTTACATTAATTTTGAAAGAAGTTCTACTGTGGGTAAAATGCTATCAAACAGCATTACATGGTACAGAGAAATCATTCATGAAAGGAATTGAAGCAGCAAACATGGTCTCATTTTAATAAATTGCCACAGCCACCCCAACCCTCAGCCACCACAACCCTCAGCCACCGCAACCCTTGATTAATCAGCAAGCATCAACATCAAAGCAACAAAAAGATTATGACTTGTGGGAATCTCAGATGATGGTTAGCATTTTTTAGCAATAAAGTATTTTTAATTAAGGTACACATATATATATAGTATATATATAGTTTTTAAAATATAATTATATTGCACACTTAATAGACTACAGTATAGTGTAAACATAACTTTTATATGCACTAAGAAACCAAAAATAAAATATTTGACTCACTTTATTGCAACATTTATTTTATTATAGTGATCTAGAAGCAAACCCATAATATATCCGAGTTATGCCTGTATATATATAGACATCTATGTATGTGTATATGTGTGTGTGAGTGAAGAGAGAGAATATAGAAATGCGGTCTTTCTTCTTTCTTTAGCTCAACTTGAAGCCAGTTATAATTAATCTTTTTTGCTTATTTCCAAGAGGTTTGAAAAAATTTATGCTTGTATATTCTCTCCTCCACTGAGCATAATTACCATATTTTAACATGGTATAAGAGCACAAAATAAAGTGAGCAAATGGAAGAGAGAAGATGAAAAGGAAAAAAAAGTACAAATTAAGATCATTCATTTTTTTAATGAAATGTAGATGTTACTTTCATCTCCTACACTAATCTTCTGATCTTCCATCCTGATTTCATGAAGAATGAGACTGATGTAGGATTAGGAATATAAGACAGTTCATTCAAGCTAGTTATGAGTTTTTTGTTTTCTACCATGTGTTTTACACTTCTCTTCTGGGGTAGGAAAAGACTCTATCTTTTCCTCGCCGTAAAAATATTCTTAATCTTCAAGACACAATTGTGATATTTATGACATGATTCAAGAAGGATCAGAATATCCTTAAGAAGGAACAGATATATATATACATATTCTGAGATTATTATAAATAAATATGTAATTCAAGAACCATCAGGATAGTATATTTATGATTTTATGTGTGTGTATATATATATGTATCTCCTCTGAGATTATTTTATATATATATATTCTGAGATTATACATGAATAAATAAATATGTAATTCAAGAACAATCAGGATAATATAATATATTTATAATTTTAAAACAAAACATTACAAATTGACTTTGGAGCTGGAAACAATTAGACAGGCTGGGAAAGCATATGTGAAGACCCTAATGCAGGAAGAAAATTAGAACTGAGGAAAAGCTAGAAAATAAGGATGAACATGGCAAGAAACATTTGGGCATTGTTATGTTAAAAAGCTAAGGGCATCTACTTATATTAGAATTCTCCAGAAAAACAGAACCAATAGATGATTGATAGATGATAGATAGATGGTAAATAGAGATTTATTATGAGGGATTGGCTCACACAGTTATGAAGCGTAAGTCCCACAAACTGCCATATGCAAGCTGAAGGCCCAGGAAACCCAATGTTACATCGTTCTAGGCCAATCACAAAGGCCTGATAACTAGGAAAGCCAATAATCCTGGGCTGAGTCCTAAAACCCCAGAACCAGCCATGCCAATATGTGAGAGCTGGAGAAGATGGATGTCCTCAAGCAAAGACAGGGAATTCACCCTTCCTCTGCCTTTTGTAATATTTAGGACTTTAGCAGATTAGATAATGCCTACTCATCTGTTGAGGATGACCTTCTTTACTTAATGATTAAAATACTAATCTTTTCTGGAACACCCTGACAGACACACCCAGAAGGAGTGTTTTACAAGGTATCTGGGCATTCCTTAACTCAGTCAAGTTGACACATAAAATTAACCATCAGACCACTGAATGTTTTTCCAAGTAAAGTGCCATGACTGATTTTGACTTGAACCCTGTGGAATTGATAAGGGATAGAAGCAGGAAGTATTCACCTTTAGCCCAGAAGGTTGACCTATAGCCTGCATAGTTCTGATAAAGATCAAATATGTGATCTTTGCTACATTCTTAAAGGTTCTCATGACAGCCTGTACATCTCACTGATAGTTAATATTAAACTTAAGGAGGGCACGTGTTGTGATGGGCACTGGGTGTTATACACAACTAATGAATCGTTGAACACTACATCAAAAACTAATGATGTACTATATGCTGGCTAACTGAACATAATAAAAAATAATAAAATAAACTAAGTGATAGGCACCAGAGAAATCTTGTGAAAGTAGTTGCATAAGTAGAAAATTGAAGAAAACATTTATGATCTAATACTCTCTGCATGTGCCCTCCCCCTTGAGCACTAAGCATATAACCACTAGCTTCATACAGCAAAAAATACAGCTTTTTCTGCCCATGGTTCCTGTCCCCATGCTCCTCAAGCCTTTTAATGGCACAACTTTGTAAGATTGTTTAAGAATTCTTGACTATTGTGCTCAAAAACCCTGCAAAAGAAAAAGTTGGAATGCATGTTTAGTTTCTTACTTTTTCAATTTGACAGTCTAAAAAATTTATCTATGTGGACAGCTTTCTTTCTAATCTCTGGAATAATAAGAGTATCAATAGTTTCAATAATATTTAGTCCTATAATAAAATTCCTTCTCAGATTTTCATCATGATTTTACCAAGTTTTAATCAGAGTCATGGGTCTGGTGTTTAACCAGCCAATAATATGCATGGGCTAGTAGCTAAAGTACCAGCAATTGCGATTGAATTTATTAAATTCATAGTTGCAAATATAGAATTAAATGACCATTTCTTCAATAAATATTGTATTGGTATGGTATTTTAAGCACTACGTTAGGTGCTAGGGAAACAAATAAGGAAAGGGTACATACCTACAAAGACATCATGGCTGAGAAAGTTCAGAGTAAGTAGAATAATAAAACGAGAGGAGGGGATCAATGTAAGCATTACAGGGCCTATGAGAGGGGCACAAATTCTAGGTTACTGGCTTAGTAGAGAAAGATTCTCTAGAAAAAGCAATTTTTGAAATCAATTTATTCAGCTAGCCAGGATTGATATAGGTAAAGAACAAAGAAAAAATTGAAACAGTATGATAAGAATGTTTAAAAGGAAAAAATGTGGTTTCTTTTGAAAAGAGCAGGTAATTCCACATTTATGATATAAATTGAAAGAAAAACAAGATTACTTCTCTGCTGAGTAGGAAAAACAACCTAACTAGATAAAACAAACAATAGAATATACTATTTCCTGGTCACATTGCTTCAAAGAATGAAGAGGTAGACCAGATGAAGAGTGGTGGGCAGCACAGCAAAATTTATAGAGCGATAGTACAAAGTTCCTGATGAGGGAGGAGACCTGAGAGGGTTGTCACCAGAGTTCCTAAATCTACGGGTTTTTATAGGCTTGTTGGTTGGCTGTTTTAATCTGATTAACTCTCCATGTGCCTGTCACCCAATCAGTTTTTCTCATCTACCTATCACATAGGAAAGGGTGGATGGCTCCTTCCAGGGAGGGTGTAAAATGCTTTTAAGGGTGGTTTCCTCTTAGTGCAGGGGGCTGATGGCTATGAAAACAAATGCCATAATTAGAAAAATGACCAGAAACTACATAGTCAAGTTAATCATTTTTTAAATTTCATAGAAACAGTCTTCTTTGCTTTATATCCAAACTATGTAAATGTATTTATAAATTATTATATAAACTTATTATAACAACTTCTAAAAATGATTTTAAAATTGTATGCTCTATAAAAAGTTCTGGCTGGTAGGTGATCAGAACATTATTTGTGTTTTTGTTATATATAATTCATTTGCCTCTTACCATATGTAATTCAAAACCCTATGAGCTCTAGGAATGCAAAATGGTTCATTTAACATGGTTAAAGTTGAAATATATTTGTAGAACTATTATATTTATGGGTTATTTTTAAATAAAATCAGTATTAAGAACTTGTCAACAGAATCATGAGTAGAAATTTGGATTGTCTTTTATTCTGTGAAAAGATGAAAAGGAAATAATGCATAGCAAACATTTTCTAACATATACACAAATAGAAATTTCATCTAACTAGAGGGATTTCCCTTAGGAACTGTGATAATTCTATTTAATGTTCTGGAAACAAGTTTTGCATGATGTTCTCTATGCTATTGGATGCAAAAAATATTTTCCCCACACTCTCACTATTTTGATGCTACACCACCAGTTCCCAAACTTAATTTTTTTCCTCCACTGTAGTAGTAAAATAGCGGTTCTTCAAATTTCTGATTGATAGGAGTAGGTCATGTGACACAGTTCTGAATAATAAAGTATAATAATCTTTCTGAGGATTTTTCATGGTTAAGAAAAAAAAGTATGGATTGTCTTATTGTTTTGTTTTTCCTTTTTCCTGCCTTCAATCTGAGTATGATGCAGCAACGTACACAAATAAAACTATTTCTGAAAGAAATCAAACCATTTCACATCTGCTAGAAATGCTTATGAATTATAGTTGCTTACCATTTTACAAACACTTGGTATTTTCAATATTTTCAAAATTTTCTATCTTAATTATTCTTTTGGATATTTGATAGTAACTCAGTGGTTTTAATTTTTAATCTCCTAATGAATAATAATTTAGAGCATCTTTTTATCTGCTTATTAGCCTTTCACATGTTTTTAATTCTTTTACCCACTTTTTTAGTTGTTTGAATTATTACTGAGTTGTAAATGTTATTTATACATTTTACTATGAACATTCTTGTGCATGTCTTGATGTCTTGATGAATATATATATTCATCATGTGCATGTCTTGATGAATATATATATAGATAGATATACATATCTATCTATCTATATATATGTATATAAAATTTAGATTTATAAGAAACTGACAACTAGTTTCCAGAGTGCTATTCAGGATAATTCTTTATGAGTTTCTCATATTTCTAGATTTCTTTTTTTAATATTTTTTAAAATTTTTATTTATTTATTTGAGAGAGAGAATGAGAGAGAGAATGAGAGGGGAAAGGTCAGAGGGAGAAGCAGGCTCGCCACCGAATAGGGAGCCTGATGTGGGGCTCGATCCTGGGACTCCAGAATCATGACCTGAGCCGAAGGCAGTCGTTTAACCAACTGAGCCACCCAGACATCCCTATTTCTATATTTCTTTCCAGCAAAGACACTGACAGTCTGTTTCAGACCATTTTTCCATTTTTTTCTGTGAATACGCACATACACATGCACACATATATATAAAAAGAGAGAGAGAAAGAGAGAGAACAGACTGAGAGTTCACTCTCCCTCCAGATTCATTAAGTATCCAATGTGAAAATATGTCTTCCTAAAAGGCAAAGATCAGACAGCTTTAGTGCACATTATAAAATAATTAAATTCCTGAAGTTTGTGATTCCTCAGTTATGGTGTAACCCACTGGACCCATGTATTGGGACCACTCTGCATTGCTTTTATGGGACTTGGAGGACAGAGGATACATGAAGCCTATTTGCTTATTGTGCTATGAGTAATAAAGTCATTTATATATGACCCAGAAGTCTTGCATTTTCTGCTAGCATGCCAGAAATAGTAAAAGATTAAAATGTTAGTTTACAAGTTACAATAAATCTCAGACAAGTCACAGTTATTGATAAATGACAATACAACTTTACACTCTCATCAACAATATATAAAGCTATTGAATATTCCATATTCCTCCCCAAACTTGATATTGTTTCATGTATTTTTAAAATATTTATGCTTAGTAAAGAATTTTAAGTTGGTATTTTTTTCCATTAAGACCTTTAAATTCTTTTTTTGGCTTCCATTGTTTTTGTAAAGAAGGACAATCATTTTATTATTCTCGTTTATGTAGTATTTCTATCAGATGCCTTTGTGACTTATTTCTCTATTGTTTCCAAAAACTAAATTATTATGTGCCATCCAGTTTTATATGTGATTTTCCTGCTAGGAGTTTAAGATTTGTATAAGTTTTATCAAATTGGGAAATTTTTAAACATTTTCTGAAATGTGTTTTTAGACTACCTAAGGCCAACAAAAATTTAATATATATTAGACTGCTTTATATTGATTCACAATTCACTGAAATACTGTTCATTTTTTTCTTTTGCCAGCATTTTTCTCTTTGACTTTCTGCATAGTTATTGTTGATCACAATGTCATTAAGTTCAATATTGTT
This sequence comes from Potos flavus, assembly GCA_028534135.1. Taxonomy (NCBI): domain Eukaryota; kingdom Metazoa; phylum Chordata; class Mammalia; order Carnivora; family Procyonidae; genus Potos; species Potos flavus. The sequence goes on from CM052898.1 coordinate 154,471,375, forward strand.
TTCTTCGACAGGATCTAATCAGCTGTTATTCTCATTCAGTAACTTTCAGATTTCCTATAGTATAGTTTTCTGCTTAAGAATTTTCTTTGCTTCCTTTTTATATCTTCTATTTCTGTCCACATACTGTTTGTGTTTTTCTAAATATTTGAGCAAGTCGATAACACTTTTTTTTGAGAGAGAGAGAGAGAAAGAGAGCACATGTGCATGCACACAAGCAGTGGGGGTGAGGGAAAGGGAGAGAGAGAATCCCAAACTAGGCATGGAGCCCAAAGCAGGGCTCAGTCTCACAACCCTGAGATCATGACCTGAGCAGAAATCAAGAGTTGGTCACTTAACAGACTGAGCCACCCAGGTGTCCCTAGGTTAACAATATTTGTAATAGGTGTTTCAAAATCATGTTTGCAATCCACCATATCTATCATTTCTGTGTCTGTTTGTAATGACTGATTTTTCTCTTGTCACAGTTTCCCATTTCTTCATAATGTATTAGTTTTGTTTTGTTTTGTTTTGTTTTTAATTGCAGACCGACAGTGTGAATATGCAACAGAATTTTGTTTTCTTTTATTTAATGACTGTTGATGTTTGTTTTGTCAGGCATTTTGGTTATTGATAAATCAATTTGATCTTGTTAAGACATTGTAACCTTTGTTAAGTATGTATCTAAATTAGTCTAGTACTATGTTAACCTTACTACTAAGAAATGCCCTGGCTTGTTACTGAATTCCCAAGTATACAATGAAGACATTTAGATTGTGTGAGCTTTTGCAAATGTTTACCTTATAGTATTCCTGACATTTGCCATCTGGCCTCATATAACATTTACCCTATGCATGAATGCATTAGTATTCAAGCAATAGATTCAAATATACATTCTCTGGACAATATTTGTCTCATTCATATGTTGAAGCCTTATTCCTAGTGTAATGGTATCTGGAGGTGGGACCTTTGGGAGGTAATTAGGTCATGAGGTTAGAGCACTTGTGAATGAGATTAGTATCCTCATGAAAAGAAACATGAGAGATGGTCTTCCTTTCCAACTTATGGGAATATAGCAAGAAGTCATCTGTCTGCAATTAGAAAGATTACTGTTATGAGGGACTAAATAGTCTGGCCTCTTGACCTTGGACTTCGCAGCCTCCATTACTGTGAGAAATTAAGGTCTATTGTTCCAGCCACTCAATCTATGGTATTTTTGCTACAGCAGTTCAAACTAGTAAAGACAATACTTTCATGCAGATTTCTGGAGCTCTTCTCCTGTGCAGTCCATTTTTTCTATAGTACTCCCATTCCTGTCCACAATTTCCACCCAGAAGACTTTCTGAATTCTAATCTCTGACTCTTCAGCTCAGTAAGACTGCTTTACTTTGTGCGGACTTCCTAAATACATTACTGCTTAGGAAATCACCTCAGAAATCAGCCAGGGAAATTGTAGGACTCTCATCTTATGTTTCCCTTCTCTCAAAATCAGAGTCCCTATGGTCCAATGCATGAAAGTACTTGTTTTGTTTTATATTTTGCCCAATTTTTTAGTAGCTTATGAAAAAGGACCAACTCTAGTACTAGTTATTTTAATAGGATGAAAAGAAGTCTCTGACACTTGTATTTAAATTAAAAATCAAAATTACGGTTGGGGATGGACCAAGATAGCAATATAAGAGGCTCCTGAACTCACCTTCAACCATAGGTATATTGAATGTACAGCTATACATGAAGCAATTACCACTGAAGAAAATCCAAAAGAAGTTGAACAACCCTGACACACTGAGCAAGTGAGAATACAGTCACACTGAAATAGGTAGGAAAAGCCGAGGCACTCCCACCATAAACACCACCTTCAGCACAGTGACATACAATTGGGAGAGAAACCCCACACCCAGCTTCTCCCTGAGCAGCAAAGCATTTGGATCACATATCTAGCACCCCAACCTTTAAGATTTCCACCTAAGGGATGTGTCCCCCAATACACCCAGCTCTGAAAACCAATGAGGCTTGCATCCAGGAGACTCACATGATTACAGTAAACAAACAGCAGTTACTAACAAGCACATGAGCACTTGTAGCAGCTACTCCCCCAGGCCTCAGTGCATAGGGAACAGGCAAAGTCTGACCATCTCTCAATTTTTCTCTGAAAGGAGTCTAGCTACATACTTTAAAAGCTATGGTTTGAGGGCCAGACTTCTAATTTAGCACATATTTAGGGACTGGCAACAGTTTTCCCAAGAGTGGGCAAAATGGTAGACATCTCCCTCTGCAAAATGGTAGACATCTCCCTCTGCTTCACACCAAGATACCAATAACTCCCTGGAAGAGCTTGCATACATTCATAGTTTGCAGCTTTTATGGCCTCTGCCTGAGGATCCCAGAGAGCCCGGCTCTAATAACCAATGGGACTTGCATTCATGTATCATACAGGACTGTAGCAAATAAAGAAGCAGTTCTTAATGGGCACAAGAGCACCCAAAGAAATTCCAGGACCAGATGGCTATGCTGGTAAATTCCACTAAACATTTAAAAAAAAACTAATAAAATTTTTTTGCACATTATAATAAAAAAAACAAGGAAGGGACATTCTAAACTTATTTTACGAAGTCAGCATTATCCTGTTGATACCAAAGCCAGACAAGGACACTACAGTAAAAGAGAACTGATTTAACCTGAGGAGGAAGAATACCACTCAACTTAAATGTCAGCATCAAAGGCTCACCAAAACTGGTACTGGGTCTCGGGGAAGAAGGTGGAGTAGGAGGACTATGAGTGCTCCACGGCCTACATTTACAAATAGATACCATTCACATCCAAGTCAATAAACTAGAGAATAATCTGAAGACTGGTAGAACAAACTCCACAACTAAATATAGAAAAGAAGCTACATCTGAAAGGTTAGGAAAGTCAGAAAGGTGGAGGGAGGCTGCCTGCAGGAGGGAGGGAGATGTGTGTGAGGAGAGGGCAGAGAAATGATCCCTTGCATCAGGGAGTTTACACAGGGAAGACTAATCCCCATAATACTTGGCTTTAAAAGCCAGAGGGGCTAAATTCCGTGAGTCTTTAAAACCAGTGGGACTTGGAGCCTAGAGCTTTAAAATTCAGCTGACTCAGGACAGGGCAAGCCAGGAGGGAAAGTGATAGCTGGATCACCAGGCCTAAAGAGACAGCAGCTTCTGCTAGATTCATCTATATGCTGCCCACAAGAGACTCATTTTAGACCTAAAGACACCTACAGATTGAAAGTATGGAGATGGAGAAACATCTATCATGGAAGGGGATGTCAAAAGAAAGCCAGAGAAGCAATACTTATATTGGACGAAATAAACATTAAAACAAAAACTGTAACAAGAGACAAAGAAGGACAATATATAATAATAAAGGGGACAGGGGCGCCTGGGTGGCTCAGTGGGTTAAAGCCTCTCCGTTCGGCTCAGGTCATGATCTCAGAGTCCTGGGATCGAGCCCCACATCGGGCTCTCTGCTCCACAGGGAGCCTGCTTCCCTCTCTCTCTCTGCCTGCCTCTGCCTACTTGTGATCTCTCTCTCTCTCTGTCAAATAAATAAATAAAATCTTTTAAAAAAATAATAATAAAGGCGACAATCCAATAAGAAGATATAACAATTATAAATATTTATGCACCCAACATAGGAGAACCCAAATACATAAAACAGTTCATACAAATAGAAGGGAACTAATCAATAACAATACGGTAATAGAAAGGGACTTTTACACCCCATTTTACATCAATGGACAGATCATCTAAACAGAAAATCAACAAGGAAAAATAACTTTGAATGAAACACTGGAAAAGATGGATTTAAGAGATGTATTCAGAACATTCTATCCTAAAACAGCAGAATACACATTCTTTTCAAGTCCACATGGAACATTCTCCAGAAGAGATCACATATTAGCCCATTGGACTAGCCTCAACAAATTCAAAAAGAGTGAAATCATACCATGCATCTTTTCTGACCATAATACTATGAAACTAGAAGTTAACCACAAGAAAAAAATCTAGAAAGGCCGCAAATATATGGAGGTTAAATAAATGCTACTAAACAATTAATGGGTCAAACATGAAATAAAGGAAGAAATCAAAAAGTAGATGGAAACAAATGAAAATGAAAATGCAATGGTCCAAAACCTCTGGGATGTAGCAAAAGCAGTTGTAGGAGGGACGTTTACAGCAATATAAACCTATCTCAAGAAGCAAGATAAACCCCAAACAACTTCACATGACACCTAAAAGAGCCAGAAAAACAACAAATGAAGCCTAAAGCTAACAGAATAAGGATTAAAGATTAAAGCAGAAATAAATCACATAGAAACTAAAACAATAAAACAGATCAATGAAACCAGGAGCTGGTTCACTGAAAAAAATCAATAAAATTGATAAAACTCTAGCCAGAATTATCAAAAAGAGAAACCCCCCCAAAAATAAAAATGAGGATAAATAACAACTGACACCACAAAAATACAAACAATTATAAGAGAATATTATGTAAAACTATATGCCAACAAATTGGACAACCTAGAAGAAATGGATAAATTCCTAGAAACATATAAACTACCAAAATTGATCAGGAAAAAATAGAAAATTTGAAGAGATTTATAACCAGCAAATAAATTGAGTCAATAATCAAAAAGCAACAGTCCCAACAAACAAAAGTCCAGGACCAGATGGCTTCACAGGCAAACTCTACCAAACATTTAAAGAAGACTTAATATCCATTCTTCTCAAACTATTTCAAAAAATAGAAAAGGAAGGAAAACTTCCAAATTCATTCTATGAGGCCAACATTATCTTGATGGCAAAACCAGAAAAAGACACCACTAAAAAAGAGGACCACAGGCCAATATCCCTGGATAAACATAGATGCGAAAATCCTCAACAAAATACTAGTAAACCAAATCCAACAATACATTAAAAAATCATTCACCACCATCAAGTGGTATTTATTCCTGGGTTGCAAGGGTGGTCTGATATTCACAAATCAGTCCATGTGGCACATCACATCAGTAAGAAAAAAGATAAGAAACATATTATTTAAGTAGATGCAGAAAAATCATTTGACAGTGCAACATCCATTCAAGATAAAAACTCTCAACAAAGTAGGTTTAGAGAGAATATACCTCAATATAGTAAAGGCCATATATGAAAAACCTACAAGTAATATCATCCTCAGTGGGAAAAAACTGAGCTTCCCCGCAAGGTCAGGAAAAAGATAAGAATGACCACTCTAACCACTTTTATTCAACATAGTACTGAAAGTCCTCGTCACAGCAATCAGACAATAAAATGAAATTAAAGGCATCCAAATTGATAAGGAAGAAGTTAAACTTTCACTATTCGCAGATGAATGGTATTATATATAGAAAACCTGAAAGACGTCACCAAAAAACTACTAAAACTGATAAGCAAGTTCAGTAAAGCCTCGGGATACAAAGTCAATGTACAGAAATCTGTTGCATTTCTATACACCAATAATAAAGGAGCAGAAAGAAATTAAGAAAATAATCTCATTTACAATTTCACCAAAAATAATAAGATACCCAGAAATAAATATAACCAAAGAGGTAAAGGACCTGTCTTCTAAAACCATAAAATACTGATGAAAGAAATGGAAGATGACACAGAAAAGGAAAAAACTCTATGTTCATAGATTGAAAGAATATCATTAAAATGTCTATACTACCCTAAGCAATCTACACATTTAAAGCAATCCCTATCAAAATCCCAACAGAATTTTTCACAGAACCAGAACAAACAATTCTAAAATTTGTATGGAACCAGAAAAGACCCTGAATAGCCAAAGCATTCTTAAAAAAGAAAAAAAAAGCTGGAGGCATCACAATTCCAGACTTCAAGTTATAGTAAAAGACGTAGTACTCTGAACAGTATGGTACTGGCACAAAAATAAACACATAGATCAATAGAACAGATATAAAACCCAGAAATAAATTCACAATTAGGTGGTCAATTAATCATCCACAAAGCAGGAAAGATTATCCAATGGGAAAGGGACAGTCTCTTCAACAAATGGTATTGAGAAAACTGAACAGCAACATGCAAAAGAAAAGAAAAAAAAAAAAAAACTGGACCACTTTCTTACACCATACAAAATGGATTAGAGGCCTAAATGTGAGACCTGAAACCATAAAAATCTTAGAAGAGGACACAGGTAGTAACCTCTTATTGTCCATAGCAACTTTTTTCTAGATATGTCTCCTGAGGTAAGAGAAACAAAACCAAAAATAAACTATTGGGACAATATTAAAAGAAAAACTCCTGCACAGCAAAGGAAATAATCAACAAAGGGCAACCTATGAAAAGGGAGAAGATATTTGCAAATGACATATCCAATAAAATGTTAGTCCAAATTATGTAAAGAATTTATACAGCTCAACACCCAAAAAACAAATAATCTAATTAAAATATGGATTGAAGACAGGAACAGAAAATTTCTGTTTTTCTCCAAAGACAAAAGATGGCCAACAAACATATGAAAAGATGTTCATCATCACTTACCATCATGCAATGCAAATCAAATCTACAATGAGATATTACCTCACACCTGTCAGGATGGCTAAAATCAACAACACAAGAAATAGGTGCTGGTAAGGCTGTGGAGAAAAAGGAGAAAAAGGAACCTTCTTGTACTATTGGTGGAAAGGCAAACTGGTACAGGCACTGTGGAAAATAGTATGAAGTTTCCTCAAAAAGTTAAAAAATAGAACTACCCTATGTTTAGCAATCACTGGGTATTTACCCAAAGAACACAAAAACACTAATTCAAAGTGTTTTTTTGTTTTGTTTTGTTTTGTTTTGTTTTGTTTTGTTTTGTTTTTAGGTGGGAGAATCTAGAGGCAGGTGTACAAGTGGTGGCCTGTCCTGAATAGCTTACAGTTTGGCTGGAGATATAAAAGGCCAGTCCATAAATTGGTGCCGACTGGGTAGGGTGTGGTC
>CM052898.1:154478830-154534722 GCA_028534135.1 Potos flavus
AATAGCTTACAGTTTGGCTGGAGATATAAAAGGCCAGTCCATAAATTGGTGCCGACTGGGTAGGGTGTGGTCTGGCCCCTGTGACGGTTGATATAAGCTACAAAGGAGGGTGCAGCGTACAAAGAGGACCTCTGTCTTCCTAATGGGCTTTAGGGAAGGCTTCATATTGATGGTGGAGCCTCAATATGGGAGGGAAGCTGGCTGGGAGGGAAGGTATTCTTGACCTGGAGGTGGGAAAGGGGTGGGGGTGGGGTGAAATAGGCAAAGGTAAGGAGCCTGGAAAGGTCAGTGTCTTTTTAGGAAATGGTGAGAAATATAGCTGGACAGTCGGGATCCATTGAAGGCTTTTAATCTGTAGAGTGAGCCATCTAGATGGAACCTCGGGAGGCCCATCGGGTCTGGGTGTATATGATGGAGTTAAAGTGATGAGAACACAGTTGAGGCTCTTTGATGGGAGAGGGCAGAAGTGAAAAGGAAAGGAGTGGTGACCTTATACAATCATGTGCCATGGGCACCACTGAGTCAAGCTTCTGAGAATGCCTGGCTGGGTACTGATTTTTATAATTAGGGAACTCAGAGACCACCAGGGCCCCTGGGTATGAAGTTGGATACGAAGGAAGATAGGCCCTTTAAGAATAAAATATGGCTTCTAGGAGGCTGTTTATTAGGAAGAGAAGATTCTGCTTCAGGCTCTAATTCAAAGGGATACATGCATTCCCACGTTTATAGCAGCATTATTTATAGTAGCCCCAATATGGTAGCAACCCAAGTGTCCGTCAGATGATGAATGGATAAAGATGAAGGATACACACACACACACACACACACACACACACACACACACACGCACACACGCACACACACACACACGAATATTTTTCAACCAAAGAGACCAAAATCTTGCCATTTGCAATGATATGGATGGAACTAGAGCATAATTCAAGAAAAATAAGTCATCAGAGAAAAACGTATTATTTCATTCATATGTAGAATTTAAGACACAAAAATCAAAGACAAAAAGAGAGAGAAACCAAGAAAAAGAGTCTTAATTATAGAGAACAAATGGATGGTTACCAGAGGTGTGGGGGTGGGGTAATGGGTTAAATAAGTGATGGGGATTAAGGAGTGTGTTTTTTGTGATGAGCACTGGGTGATGTATGGAATTGTTGAATCACTATATTGGACACCTGAAACTAAAACAACACTTAGTGAACTAACAGGAATTAAAATAAAAAATAATAAGAAAAGAAGGAAGGGTAGGGAAGAGGAGAGGGGAGGGCTAGGAAGGGGAGAAAAGAAGAAAAGAAAAAAAAGGAAAGGAAAAGGAAATGAAAAAGAAAAGAATAAGAGAAAAAGAAAATATTCATAAAAACAAAAAAAGGGCGGGAGGGAAACAGGCAGGCAGGCAGGCCTCATAGAAACAGAGAGTAGAAAAGTGGTTGCCAGGGGCTGGGGGACAAGAGAAATAGGGAGAGGTTGCTAAAAAGGAATAAACTATAAGCTGTAAGATGAAGAAAGGTTGAGTACTTAATGTATAACCTAGCAATTATACTTGACCACACTCTTTTGTATAATTGAAATTTGCTTAAGACTAGAACTTAAATGTTCACACACACGAAGTTTGGTGATTAATGTATTAACTCACTGGGGAGAATCCTTTCATAATGAGTATGTGTACCAAATCATCATGTTGTACAGTTTAACTCTCTTATAATTTTGTCAGTTATAATGCAATAAAGTTGAAAAAAATCACAAAACAGCAACTACATATGCATACAAACTATGATTTAGACAGTTTAAAATACTAACTTACCCTCCACAGCAAGACAAAAGTATAAATAACTCTAAAATCCTGATAAGACAGTTACTTATTTACAAAATTAATGACTTTATTTGAAAACAATGTATTTATACTATTTTTTTAACATTTCTGTGGGTATTTTTGGATGTATAAATTATATTGTCTATTTCCTACCTCTGAAATATAAATTAAAAATCAAACTCTTAAATAAACTTTTAATAATATTTGTCAAGGGATTGTTCCCAGAAAGTATTTTAAATATTTTAAAAAACAGAAGAAAAAACATACAACTCTCTAGTGTCACCATTAATAAAATTAAATGATGTGCCTGCTTTATTGACTGTATCAAAAATGATTATGATGAAGGGAATGAAGGGAAAGAAAACACTATGCAAAATAAGGGTATAACATGAGGATTGTTGAAGAGCTAAGTCTGTTTAATATTTATATAACATAAAAAGTAAGGCTGAGTGATCGGAAACAAGAGGATAAAGACAGCCAGGAACAACATCATTAAACTGTGTCTAGTTATAATATTGTCAAATAAATTTATGATACATCACGGAGAATAAAATTTCTATTTTTAACATTGTTAAATATTGATTTTGAAATATCTCACTACCAGCTCATAACCTCCATAAAAACATGGACTCTATCTTAAGTATTTTTGTATTTGTTGTGCCCAGCATGAGTCCCAGAATATAGCGTTAACAGTCATTGAATGAAAAAAAAATTAACAAACGAATAAATAATGTGTTTATTATATGGTTAGTAGAATATTAAAATAGGACTCACGTGGCTGTTATCAATAACCGTGAGAAATACTCAGAGAAAAATAATCTTGATAAAACACAAATTGCCTTTCTTTGGGAATTTTACCCAACCCACTCCAACACTCACCCTGCACCCTCATCCAACCACCTCCAGCCACCAATCAGAAAATAATTAATTGCTTAGGCTCTACTCTGGAAATGAAATGGAGCCCTGAAATTATTCTAGTTACATAATTATGACTTCCATACTATTGTTCTAGTAAAAAAAAACCGCAATTCAAAATCAAATGTTAATTAAATTAGTTCAGAGTATATTACTTAAATCCTTCAAATCATTAGGTTGCTTCGACATAGTAATAGGGGACCCAATCACTGGAATTCGATCTTATTAGAACCTCAAACCTTCCACATGTGAAAGGCAATTTGAGTGACTGATAGCTGTGACAGTTGTGAGATTGAGAAAAACGAAAGTAGGGACACAGTAGAATCCTCTCAAACATATAAGCCTGCTCAGAGAAGAGAAAGTATATTTTCTTATTGCCTATTGGTATTTTTCTGTTGAAATTTGTTGTTGTTGTTGTTGTTGTTGTTGTTGTTTTATAACCACTCCAAGAAGTTCTCATTCATATTACCACTAAATTTTTCATGGATGCTGGAAAGGGGTCACTTGAGAATGTCACACGACTAGACCAAAAAATTACTCAAGCTGCGTAGATGTTCTCTTGTAGAGTAAAGAGGCAAGTTGAAAGAAATGAATATGTAAATATGTTCCCTGCAGGACAAAAAAATTAATAATGAGAATATTCTTTCCCCATCAATACATCTCCTTGAAAAGCCATAGAGATGTACTTGCAAGAAATCTGTTTTCTAGCAGAACATTAACAACAACAAAAACAAATTTATTTTGCTATCTAAGGCTAGCTTCTTTATTTAAAAATAGTGTTTGTCTTATTGACTGCTTTCTTGGTTTTTAAAAAAATTACACCGTAAAAATACAGGAACTTAGAATTATGATGCTTACAATAGTTTTTTGCTTTTATGGAGATTTATGAGAACCTAGATACCCAGCATAGTTTTTCAATCATTTTCAGAATTCCTGTTACAGAAGAGGCACCTCAGTGAGGTTTTCTTCTCCCCAACATATTCATAATGAATTTGTTGTGACCATCAGTTAAACCAGTCTCTTCATAAAGCAGTCTGCACATTCAAGCATACTTAGAGGTAAGATAGCTTATTTTTCCAAAGATCCTATTAAATAAAAATGAAATCAAATGATGCCCCAGCCATATATTGTATATCACTCTCAGTCCACAACTGCACAGATTTTTGCATTTCTTTTGTAAAGCAATTCTCATAGCGAACCAATTTTCTAGATACCTTGGTCTTGGCAGCTTTCTTTAATATAAACGTCACTTTGAGTGCATTCTTACAGTAAATCTTGACATCATGGATGCCATTAGAAACTAGGAACAAAATATTTCTGCATCCTGAGAGTCATAAACCTGAAAGGATATTTCAGGTAGGTAATTCATTTTTACCTTTCTCTTAAGTACTATATTTTCCCCATAATTAACCATGAAAGACTCAAGGCTCAGTGGCATATTTAAACATTTGTTCAGAAGTGCTTTGGTGGCTCAGACATCAGATTACATAACAGTCCAAAGAGAGATAAAGAAAGAAACAGAATCAAAACTCCTGGGAATCTGAAGGCTATAGGGCATCTATCAAAGTCCTTTTTTTTTTCTGTTTTCTTTCTTTCCTGGATCTCAGAGCTACAGGTACGTTTATATCACAAATAACTTATACTACTTTTATATCTTGGTGTTCCAGGCAAGTTTCAGTCAGTTCACAGCATTTTTTTTCTTTACTGGATTTTTATCTTTAAATTAAGATTCCTAAAATACCTCAAAATTTTAATGGAATTCCTCTACCTCACCATTCTTCAAATGAGACAAAACAATGGATTCCTTGAATCTATTCATGACTTCCTTTTTTTGACAAATGCTAAACATCAGTCAAATCTATTCAGAAACACTGATTAAAATCAAAATTTAGAAAAACAGTTATCATTGGTTGACTGGGGCAGCAAAAAGTCACATCAGGTATTAATTACCTTATACTAAAACCAGGTGGTGCTTCTTCTGCCGAACGTATTTATTAACTTAGTCATTAAGAAAAGTATTTGTAATTATTTGTTTAGAATTGATTTTAAATCATTTCTGAATCAGGAGTATTCCTCATAGTTACCTTTCCTAGATTTTTCTGGGACAAGGACATCACATGACTATTTTTATTTATTTATTTATTTAGACTATTTTTAAACTTAAAAAAAATAATCCTTTAGAATGTGTTTCTGAACACAAAATTTTCTTTCATCACTTGAGCCTTGTATTCTTCTACTCACTCCTATTGCTCTTTTTTGAAAATGTGTGTGATAGCTCTTCATTATCCACAGATTAAAAATCAACCACATACCATGGTGTAGGAAGCTTTTCACAATTTGATACCTTCTCAATCACCAAATTCACATCCTGTTGTGTCTTTCAAACCATATTCAGAATTTTCAGAAAATGTCACATCTTTTGCGTCTGTGTGTACATGCCATTAACTGCATGTGATTCTTTCTTTTGTCTCAACTATTAAAATATATCAATTGTGCCATCCTACTCACCTATAGTAATATGCTAGAGCTACCATAACAAAATACTACAGAGTGGTGGCTTAAACAATTGAAATTTATTTTCTCATAGCTCTAGAGGTTAAAAATTCAAGATTAAGGTGTCATTATGTTTGGTTTCTCTCAAAGACTCTCTTTGGCTTGCAGATGATCACCTTCTCAATTCTCCTCATATGGCCTGTTTTTCTGATATCTTTTTTTTTTAAAGATTTTATTTATTCGAGAGAGAGAGAGATCACGAGTAGGCAGAGAGGCAGGCAGAGAGAGAGGGGGAAGCAGGCTCCCCTGCTGAGCAGAGAGCCCAATGTGGGGCTTGATCCCAGGACCCTGAGACCATGACCTGAGCCGAAGGCAGAGGCTTTAACCCACTGAGCCACCCAGGCACCCCCTTGATATCTTTATTGAGTGTCCAAATTTACTCTTCTTTTTTTTTTTTTTTTTTTTCAAATTTACTCTTCTTATAAAGACACCAATTAGATTGGATTGAAGTCATACATACGACTTCACTTAAACATAATTGCCTATGTCCAAATAGGTTATATTATGAGTTTCTAGGGATTAGGACTTCAACATGTGAATTTGGGGGAGAGGGAACACAATTCAACCCACAACACAACCCTTCTGTAATTATATCTTCTTTTTTTCAAGTTAGGAAATGAGCTTTTCATAAAACTACTATGATCCAAATACATTCATCACAAAACAAAACAAAACAAAAAAGCATTCATTCTGGTTAAATAATTGCAGGAACAGATAGAATTGTTTTTTCTAATGATATTTTATAAGAGTTGAAATATCAAATAGAGTAAAACCCATTGGTATATCTTAATAATAATCCAATAAAAATTGGATCAAATACATCTAAAAGAGTAATCTAGCTTTCTGAATTATTTTGTTACTAGAATGCCTGAAATAAAGCAAATATTATGTTACACACTAGATAAAATGAGATATGTGGCAATCTATAAGAATACAACATGGGTCATTCTGAGCAGACTACATAGCAAGCTCCTTGAGAACATTTAGAATATAAAAATATATTCCTAGAAGTCTGAGAAAAAATTAAATCTGTGGTCTTTATAAAGATTCTGACAATGTTAGTGGTTCAGGTCTTAGCTTCAGTCTTTATATTCTCAATTATCCTTAATATTCCTTATATTTCCATTATGTTGTATTTACTGTATTAACTAATTTGTGATAGGACCATATTATGAGTCTTAAGTAAATAAATTATTAACATTTCAGTCTATGGTTATTTTACTCATATTATTATATGTGCATTACTTTCTTTCCAAGAGTCACTGACACTAATTTCTACTTATGACTATAATTTTTCACCAGGTTTCCTAGAATGTCTATAATTCTGACAAATTGGCAAATCTACTTAACCAATACTCTCTAACTATATACCCTAGGAGAATATGGATCTTATCAGTTAATGGGATAACAATATAAAGAAAACAAAAATATTATTCCATAATTACTAATACACTAATTTTTATTACTGCCATAGCCAGAGATCTTTGTGTTACTAAGCTCCACTATGGAGATTCATTTATAACAGGAAAAAATACAACTTGGCTAATAAATGTTTCTTCTTCAATAATTAACTGAAGATATTCTCAAGAGTGTGAAAAAGGAAACTACAGGGAATTTTACAGAGGCCTGCTTATTGACTAGGTTATCTAATGGCTCCAGATTTCTCACTGGTGAGTACACTGATTTAGAATTCGACAACCACCTGTACACCTACTCATAGTCCAATACTAAGTTCACACGATGCGGAGTGCCTGGGTGACTTAGTTAAGCATCTGCCTTGGGCTCAGGTGATGATCAGTCTGGGTCATTGGACTCCCTGCTCAGAGAGGAGTCTGCTTCTCTTTCTCCTTTGCCGACACCTCCACCCCCTGCTCAAGTTCTATCTTTCCCTCTGCTCTCTCTCTCAAATAAATAAATAAAATCTTTAAAAATAAACAAAACAAAATAAAACAAAAACTAAATTCATGAGATGGAATGAAGATGGACATCTGGGTAATTGAGTTGAAGTTTCAGTCTTTCTGAGAAGACAGAGAAGTAAAGTTTTCAAACACCAAGGCTTTCCTTAAACATTGTATAGCAGTAAAAAGTGTGCAGAATCATTCAGATGCCTTAGTAATACTATCAAAGATTACAATTAACTTTCCTTTTGTTTTTGTTTGTTTGCTTTGTTTTGTTTTGTTTTAAGTTGTAGAAGGTCAGTTATAGGAAAAGGAAAAAGAGGGAAACTCAGCAGTTCCTGGGCTACACATACAAAGCAGTAACTTTCGCTCTCACTTCTGTCACCACTTTATACTCTAATCCCCTTCTTGCTCAAAAATTATCTTTTTTTCCTCTGATTACTTCTTAGATTTATTTAAGTCAATCTAGTTCTTCCCCTTATCCTAGGTACAAATTCTGTTCTTACATATCCATTCTCAAGTCCATTTCTTATACATCCCTGAAGACGTTACTACCCATCACTATGCTGATTTAAGCTTATCACTTGTCCCATTTATCAGACTGATATTGCTTAGATCCCAGGTCCTAATGGAATGTTTCTTAAATTACAGTAGCAACCATTCATTAATGCTGTAGCCATAATCAATTCTAAGTAACCATACAACACTATTTGTGTTCTTTATTCAAAATGTTTCATATTCATTTCAATATCTATGCAATATGTGTATTGTCTTATTAAATATCGGTTATTTTACTGAGTGACATCTGTTATTTCAACTGACATATAGATTGTTTTCTATACACATAGATTTTTACAAGGCCATGATTATCAGAAATTTCTCCCTTATTCAATATCTTTACTCTCTTCATTTTATCAACTTTTCAACTCAAGAAATTTCTCTTTGTAAATAATATTCCTTATGATTACCAATAATCAGTTTATACTACTCTTTTATTCTCTACTCTCCTCAGTTTTTTATAAAAGCTTTTATTTATTTATTTGAGAGAGAGAGACCACCTGAGCATGAGCTGGGGGGAGGGGCAGAAGGCAAGGGAAAGCAGACTCCCTCCTGAGCAGGGATTCTGATGCAGGTCTTGATCCCAAGAGCCTGAGATCAAGACCATGGCTGAAGACAGACACTTACCTACTGAGCCACCCAGGTGCCCCATCTCCTCAGTTTTACTACCTCTTAACAAAGATATTTGTTGGGATGGGTTGCAGTGATGTACATAGACAGTATGATAAATATAAAAGTTATATTTCTACTGACATGTCATTATTTAACCTATTCTCTGTTCTTTTTCTAGAACAGTGAAAATTTTTGTCTTCAACAACAAAATAAATATATTTTTGGAAAGGTATATGATTTTTGTTCCTTAAATTGTCTCCAAATTATCTGATACAACAATAGTCACCTAGCATCAATATGAAGAAAGGAGATCATGATTTTGAATAATTATTTTCAACTAAAATTAATACCATACGAATCTGACTTACACACTGGAATTCAATGTAATTTTTGGTTTTTCTTTAAATTGAGGCAAATAAGCCATTTTATATGACAGTAAGGTATAACATGCATAGCTGAGGTAAAGTGAAAACTTTGCAATTTGTTAGGAATTAAAAGTGTCCTTAAACTTTTATAGTGGGGAAATTTCCACTAACAACAAAGAAATGAGTGTAACATTTGGGAATAAAGCTAAAATTGTATATTTATAACACCTCGTGCCTTAATGCAGTTTTTTTTTGTTTTTTTAAGATTTTATTTATTTATTTGACAGAGAGAGAGAGAGATCACAAGTAGGCAGAGAGGCAGGAAGAGAGAGAGGGGGGAAGCAGGCTCCCTGCTGAGCAGAGAGCCAGATCCAGAGCTCATCCCAGGACCCTGAGATCATGACCTGACCCAAAGGCAGAGGCTTTAGCACACTGAGCCACCCAGGGGCACCTAATGCAGTTTTTTTAAAACAAATATATTGCTATTACAGAGATTTTCAGTGATTTTTAAACTTTAAAATAATTAAAAATCATAATTTTTATTCTTGTATCTTAACAGCTACAAATCCTATAGGTGTATTCATTCCTACCAACATATTACAGCAAACAAAAGTCATGTCAGGTTAACAATGAATAACAAAACACCACTGAAAATGTCAATTATGGAATAATGAGGTGAACAGCAAAAATACTACATTTTTTAAAAAAAGAAGATACTTAGAAAATCTTTCACATTTCTTGCTTTTTTTTTGTCAGCAATGAATCATACTTGTTAACCATCTTCAGAGTGTTTTATATAAGAAAATGCTTCAGAAAAAAGACAGCTATATTTGAAAAACCTATATTTTTCACTTTCTAAAAAAAAGACATTATTCAAAATGTACATTTTTTGATTGAGCATAGACTGGAAAACAGGGCTAATTAATCTCTTAGCAAATGAATCATAAATTGAAAATGTCAAATATAGATACTCTGATGGAAGTAGTTTCAAAATCACTTAAGTAAGAGATTTTACGTATATAAATACTTTTAAATAGATATCTTTGATCATTATAATAATTGTTAGGAATAACTGAACAATTAACTGCTCAAATCCACAGTCAAGCTTAAAGTAGAACAAAAACAATCTCTGTGTCAATTCTGTATTCACAGAAATGTGGTGTGGTTTTTTTTGTTTCAGATTATTGAAGCCAAGAAATTCTCTAAATGAAAATTCACATAGAATTACCAATTTATAGCTAAAACCAAAGAGTTCTACAGCAAGGAGTGATGTAGGTGGAATCCTCCAGCCTACACCTTCCTCCTGAGTACTTCAAAGATTATTTCAAGTCTATGCACAGACAGAAATGAAATGCAAACAATCAGTATGTCAGATACAGCTAAATTAGATATGCTTTAGAAGAAAAAAGATTTTGAGTTCTGTTTTCCAAAGGGCAGGAAAGGATTAAAGAAGAAAGACCTAACCATTCAAATAGTTCCTGGAATGATTTACATTTTAATAGAACAATGATGTGAAAAGATATACAGAATTGTTATCCTTTAAATTTTATAATTATAGATGATTTTAAGTGAAAAGATAAAGAAATAGGTCAAATTCTAACATTCTTTTTGATTCTTTTAGATATTCCTTAAAGAGTAACTATCAGGGTGATATGTACATACATGTATCTTAAAATATTCTACTGATTATTTGTTAGATACATTCTGATTCACCTATGATGCTGGTTTAGGGAACACTGTCATTCCTTATATCTATACTGCAGTTGCTTATCTTCCGTTCTTTGTCCCACTACCGCTGAGCTATTGCCACAATAACCATTTTAACTGTGCCTGAAACATCTGTCATGATGCTATTATTTTTTACTACAGCTTCTCTATCTATTTTCTTTATTTTTGTATTAAGTTCTCAAAAATTGCTTTGGTAGAGAAAACATTTCTTGAAATGAAGGCACGACAATTTCATATCTCTTTAAATCATAATATTGTTTTTTTCTTTACAGTTCTCTCAGCAGTTATCAGCATTGGTACTGTAAACATTTTAGTAAAAATACAAATTTTTCCTGCTTTGGAATTGTTTTGTTGCCATATTTTCTAGGCATAGAAAATGCTCTAGGTTCCAATGCTCTGGCCTAATATCTTTAGGATAATATTTAAAGTAGCGCTTCTGGAGGAGTAAATGCTTACCTTCTCCTTTATAAAAGCAATAAATTATTTATCCATCTTCCTGCTGTCTACTATAATTATCTACAAATCCACTTGCATGTTTAAAATAGGACCTTTTTGGATTAAAATGAACTTGATACCTATTGTTATATTTCAAATACAAAAACATATTTGACTGATATGTCAACAAGAATTATGGTACACTGAACAGACTTTCTAATGTAAACAATTATGATAGTGGAATAACATATTTCAAAAAGGTAGTCGCATAAATGTAAAGATAAGCTGGCAAGAAAGTGGAGAATGAATATTCCAAAAACTAGGTGAATCTAGAAACCAGGAAAGGTAAGATGAGTGCTGAAATTGGCTTTGCATTTGCCATATCATGTAAATTTAAGTTTTGTTAACCACATCAGGGCATAAAGAAAAAGCTTGGCAATAGAGGATGCTCCAGAGATACTAATGTTTTATATCTTAATCTGAGTATTAGTTATACAAGATTTCAATATTTTTCTTCCTTATGCCATACCTATTCCTTCAAAAGTTCTTTAGCATGTATGCTGTGTTTTACAATTCAGTGCAAAATACTTGAAACATAGTATCAATTCTAAGTGACCTAAGGTAGTCTTCTTGTCAGTAAGCTATACAACTTGAATAATATGCAAACCAAAATGCTATGTATCTTACAACTATAAAATTTTTATTAGCACACCAAAATAATCACATCTATGATTAAACTGAAAGTCCATGTTAGTCCATGCTTCTTACATCTGATATGGAGCAACCGTGTATATATAAATTCTTTACTTCTCTAATATGCTTCTTATTGCCATTTTTATTTCTGATTTCTTTTATTAATCCTGTCTTATGTATTAATCTCAGCTCTCCTAAGTAGGCAAACACAATTCTTTTTTTTTCTTTTAAAGATTTTATTTATTTATATGACAGAGAGAAAGAGATCACAAGTAGGCAGAGAGGCAGGCAGAGAGAGAGAGGAGGAAGCAGGCTCCCTGCTGAGCAGAGAGCCCAACGGGGAGCTCAATCCCAGGACCCCGAGATCATGACCTGAGCCGAAGGCAGAGGCTTAACCCACTGAGCCACCCAGGTGCCCCAGCAGACACAATTCTTAATTTATGCCTTTGCCGTCAAATCAAAACAATATCAATATTGTCATCATTATCATCCTCATCATCATATATACTTTAGCTGCTATGGTTTTCTTTCTCAGAAAATACTTTTGCTATAATTTAAAAGAATAATAAAGAATTATTTCACTTTAATTATAATCATTTTAAAACCAGGCTGAAGGTGGTTCTTGGGATCGAGATAGCAGAGTAGGAGGATCCAAAGCTCACCTCCTTGCATGGCTACACTGAGGCTGCAACTACATATAGAGCAACTCTAAGAATAAGCTGAAGACTATCAGAACAACTCTGCCACAACTAAATAAAAGCCATATCAAGAAAAATAAGAGGGACACAGATGCAGTCTGGTGAGGACCCACACCCCTGGCATAGTGACTGATGAACAGGAGGCATATCGCACCTGTAGAAGTTCTCCCTGAGGACCAAGAGGTTCAAAAAACTCATTGGGCACCCCTGCTATCCCCCACCCTTGAGATTTGTACCAGAAAGATGGGTGCACATATATCTGGCTTTGAAAATCAGTAGGGCTCTACTCTGGGAGCTTTGAAATGCATTAGGGCTTAACTTTGGGAGACTGAGAGGGCTATAGGAAACTGAGACTGTGCTCTTAAAGGGCCTGCACACAAACTCACTTGTTCTTAAGACCCAGCACAGAGGCAGCAGTTTGAAAAATGTGTGGGCCATACATAAAAGAGATTTATTGACTATTTTTAGGTTGTGTGCTAGAAGGGTGGGGATTTGAAGAAAATTTCTCAGAGAATGTATGCAGTGGCAGGCAGAATTTTTCTTGCCATGCTTCAGCCCCACTGGCCTCATGCTGGCAGGAACCAGTTTTGACACTCTCCATATACTTCCTAGCAAAACTTAGCCTAGCCTTTGTTCCCTGTGGATCCACCTCACCCAACTCACCCACCCAAGATGGGGTCCTTCCAAAGTACCTCCTGCCTCTTCACACCCAATGAACAGAATTGACAAGGACAGAATTCCCCGCCCCTCAAGCAGCTCTTGCCCTGCCACAATGGAAGATGCCCTTGGCCATGACTGGTACCCTGGGCAAAGTGGCTCCTGGCCTACCATGTCAGGCAGGCTGCCTTAGAAAGCTAGTGTCCCTCCAAAGCAGCTCCTGCCCTGGTTGTGGGCAATTTAGGCCCACCCATCAGTGAACTGGCAACAGCTGAAGCCGGGCCCCTCAGTCAGCCTCACTTAGGGCCAACACACCCATAGCGGTCACAGTCCAGTCACAGTCCACCCATAGCAGTCACAGTCCAGCCTCAAGTATCCCACACAGAGGATACTTCAGAGTGCCTGATTTCTTTTCTTTTCTTTTTTTTTAATATTTATTTTTTTGAGAGAGAGATACACAGAATGAGAGAGAACATGAGTAGGGAGAGGGGCAGAGAGAAAAAATCTCAAGCAGACTCCCTGATGAGCACAGAGCCCAAGATGGGGCTCACTATCACAGCCCTGATATCATGACCTGAGCCAAAATCAAGTTGGACATTCAACCAACTGAGCCACCCAGGGACCCCCAGACTGCCTGATTCTACTGATCAAGAGGGATTTGTGCTACAGGGCCCCAGAGGAAGACTTCTACCTAGGACAACTCTTTCAAGACCAGGAGATGTAGCTGATCTACCTAATACATAGAAACAAACACAGAGAATCAGACAAAATAAGGAGAGGGAGGAATGTGTTCCAAATGAATGAACAAGATAAAAACTTAAAAAAAGAAAAAAAGAACTAAACAAAATAGAGATAAGCAATCTACCTAATAAAGATTTAAGAGTAATGGTCATAAAGATGCTCACTGAACTTAGAAGAATGTCTGAACACAGGAAGAATTTCAACAATGAGATAGGAAATATAAAAAAAGAACCAAACAGAGCTGAAGTATTTAGTAACTGAAATGAAAATACAGTAGAGGGAATCAACATCAGATTAAGTGATACAAAAGAATGGATCAGTGATCTGGAAGACAGGGTAGCAGAGATCATCCAGGCTGAACAACAGCAACAACTACGACATAAAAATTTAGGATAGTTTAAGGGACTTCTGGGACAGCATCAGAATAGTAACATTAATATCATCATATGGGTCCAAGAAGAAGAGAGAAAAGGGCAGAAAAATTATTTGAAGAAATAATAACTGAAAACTTCAATAACCTAGGACATTTAGGTCCAGGTGCACAGAGTCCAAACCAAATAAACCCAAAGGCACACAATAATTAAAATGTCAAAGATTAAAGTTAAAGAGAGAATCTTAAAAGCGGTAAGAGAAAAGCAATTAATTACATGTAAGAGAAAGCCCAGAAGGCTATCAGCTGCTTTTTCAGCAGAAACTTATCAGGCCAGAAGAGAATGGCATGATATATTTAAAATGGTGAAAGGAAAAAATCTAAACCAAGAATTTTCTACACAGAAAAATATTATTCAAAATTGAAGGAGAGATAAAGAGTTTCCCAGACAAAGTTTACAGGAATTCATCACCACTAAACTAATCTTAAAAGAAATGTTAAAAGGACTTCTTTAAGTGTAGAAGAAGTCATAACTATCAGTAAGAAAATTGTGAAAGAAAAAGATCACACTGTAAAAGCAAACATACATTGAAGATTGTGGATCAAACACTTATAAAGATAGTATGGAGGTTAAAACACTAAAGTATAATCAGCAATATCTACATTAATTAGCTAAGAAATACACAAAATAAAAAGATATAAAATATGACATCAATTGCATAAAATGTGGAGGGGGAGGGAATAAAAAATGTAATGCTTCCAACATGTGTTTGAACATAAGCTTCCATCAACTTAATACAAACAGCTATAAACATAAGATGTTATATCTGAACCTCATGGTAACCACATACCAAAAACCTATAATAAATACACAAAAAATAAAGAGAAAGAAATTCTAATATAACACTAAAGAAAACCATCAAATAACAAGAGAAGAGAGAGAGAGAGAGAAGAAAGGAACAGGAAGAAATATAAAAACAGCCAAAAACAATTAACAAAAAGGTAATAAATGGATATATGTCAATACTTAGAAACAACTACTTTACATGTAAATGAACTAAATTTTCCAATCAGAAGGAATTGGTTAAAAACGGATAAAAAGTCAATGGCCATACCACCCTGAACGCACCCAATCTCGTCTGATCTCAGAAGCTAAGCAGGGTCGGGTCTGGTTAGTATGTGGATGGGAAAATGGATTAAAAAAAAAAAATTAGATCCACCTATATGCTCCCTACAGGAGACTCATTTCAGACCTAAAGATACATATTTTTTAAAGTGAAGGGATGAAAATATATATCCCATGCAAGTAGAAATGAATGAAAAGCTGAGATAGCATATTTATATCAGACAAAATAGATTTAAAATCAAGACTATTACAAGAAACAAAGATGAACATTACATAATGATAAAGGGATAAATCCAACAGGAGGATATAACTATTGTAAATATCCATACACCTAACACAAGAGCACCTAAATATATAAATCAAATATTAACAGAGATAAAAGAAGAAATTCACAGTAATACAATAATAGTAGGGGACTTTCACACCTCACTTATATCAGTGAATAAATCTTTCTGACAGAAAATCATTAAGGAAACAGTGGCTTAAAATGATCCATTAGACCAAATCGACTTAAAAATAAATTTAAGAAGATCTAAATCATATCAAACATCTTTTCTGATCACAGCATTGTGAACTAGAAATCAATTACAAGGAAAAAAAAATACTGGAAAAACTAAGAACATGTGGATGCTAAACAACATGATATTAAACAACCAGTGGGTCAACAAAGACATCACAGAGGAAATAAAAAATACATTGAGAAAAAAGAAAATGGAAACACAATGTTCCAAAATCTATGGGACACAGAAAAGTGGTTCTAAACGGAAAGTTTATAGTAATACACACCTACTTTAAGAAAAAAGAAAATCTGAAATAGTTTAATTTTACATCTAAAGGACCTAGAAAAAGATAAACAGAACCCAAAGTTAGTAGAAGAAAAGAAATAATAAAAATCCAAGTAGAAATAAATGAAATAGACACTAAAACAGAAAAAAAAATGATGAAACAAGGCAATTTCTTTGAAAAGATTTTAAAAAGGTACAACTTTAACCAGACTCATCATGAAAAAAGATAACATTCAAATAATTAAAATCAGACATGAAAGATGTGACAATTCACATCACAGAAACAAAAGAAGATCATGAGACCACTAGGTACAATTATACACCAACAAATTAAACAACCTGGAAGAAATGGGTACATTCCCAGAAATATACAATCTTCCAAGACTAAATTAGGAAGAAACAGAAAATCTTAATGGACAACTATTAGTGATAAAATTGATTCAGTAATCAGAAATCTAACAAAGAAAAGTCCTGGACCAGATGGCTTCACAGGTGAATTATACCAAACAGTTGAAGAAGAGTTAATACCTATCCTCAAATTCACCAAAAATGGAAGAGAAAGTAACACTTCCAAATTCATTCTATGAGGCCAGTATTATCCTTACAAAACCAAGCAAGGACATTATAAAAAAGAAAATTACAGCCAATATTACTGATGAACATAGATGCAAAATTCTTCAACGAAATATTAAATTCGTCAATACATTGAAAGGATCACACAGCAACAGTCAAGTAGGATTTAGTCCAGAATACATGTCAATCAACATGATATACCACATTAACAAAATAAAGGCTAAGTATCTTATGATTATCTCAATATACATACAAAAAGTATGTAACGAAATCCACTATCAATTTATTAGAAACTCTCAACAAAGTAGATGTAGAGGGAACATACTTCAACATAATAAAGGCCATATATGACAAGCCCACAGCTGGCATCATATTTAATGGTGAAAAACTGATACTTTTTCCTCTAAGATTAAGAACAAGACAAAAATGTCCACTCCCACCACTTTTATTCAACCACAGTACTGGCAATTCTAGCCACAGCAATCAGATAAGAATAAAAAATAAAAGAACCAAATTGGTAAGAAGTAAAACTGTCACTGTTTCCAGATGACATATTTATATACAAAATCCTAAGGATTCTACCAAAAACACAATTAGAACTAATAAATTCAGTAAATTTGGAGGATACAGAATTAACATAGAAAATCTGTTGCATTTCTATACACTAATAATGAACCATCAAAAAGAGAAATTAAGAAAATAATCCTATTTCTAATTGCATCAATAAGAATAAAATACCTAGGAATACATTTAGCCAACACATTTAGCCAGGGAGGTAGGTGACCTGTACTCTGAATACCATAAGATATTGATGAAAGAATTTAGAGGAAACAAAATAAATGGAAAGATATACCATGCTCATGGGTAAGAATAATTGATATTTAAATGTCCACACTACCCAAAAAAAATCTACAAATTCAATGTAATACTTATGAAAACACCACTAGCATTTTTCACAGAAATAAAACAAATAATCCTAAAATTTGTATGGAACCACAGAAAAACTCAAATAGCCTAAGCAATCTTGAGAAAGAAGAACAAAGCTAGATATATCATGCTCTCAGATTTCAAACTATACTACAAAGCTATAGCAATCAAAACAATATGATATTGGCACAGAAACGGACACATAGATCAATGGAACAAAATAGCACAGAAATAAATCCATGCTTATATGGTCAATAATCTACATAAAAGGGGACGAGAATATACAATGGAGGAAAAAACAGTCTCTTTAGCAAATGGTGTTGGGAAAATTGGACAGCTGCATGCAAAGGAATAAAATCAGATCACTTTCTTACACCATATACAAAAATAAACTTAAAATGGATTAAAGACACCTGAAACTATAAAACTCCTAAAAGAAAACATAGGCAGTAAATTTTTGGATGTTGGTCTTAGCAATATATATACATGGAATCTGTGTTCCCAGGCAAGGGCAACAAAAGCAAAAATAAACAATTAGGACTATACCAAACTAAATATCTTTTGCACTGGGAAGAAAACCGTCAATAAAACAAAAAAGGCAACCTACTAAGTAGGAAAAGTGAGTTGCAAATGCTATATCTCATAAAGGGTTAATCTGCAAATATATAAAGAACCATACAACTCAATACCAACTCAACTCAAAACCAAACAAGCCAACCATCTGATCACAAAATGGAAAGAGGACCTGAATAGACATTTTTCCAAAGAAGACATACAGAAAGCCAAGAGACACATGAAAATATGCTGAATACCACTAATCATCAGAAAAAGGCAAATTGAAACCATAATGAGATATATCTCACATGTCAGAACGGTTAGTATCTAAAAGGCAAGAAACAAAAAGTGTAGATGAGAATGTGGAGAAAAAGGAATACTCATGCTCTGCTAGGGGGAATGTCAACTGGTGTAGCCACAGTGGAAAATAGTATAGAGATTCTTTAAAAAATTAAAATGAAGCTACCATATGATCCAGCAATTCCACTTCTGTGCATTTATCTTAAGAAAATGAAAACACTAATTTGAAAAGATACGCACCCCTATGTTCATGGCAGCATTATTTACAAGAGCAACAATATGGAAACAACCTAAATCCATTGATAGATGAATGGATAAAGATCTGGTATACACACACACACACACACACACACACACACACACACACACACACTGGAATATGACTCAGCTTTCATAAAGAATGGAATCTTAACATTTGTGACAATATGTTTGGACCTAAAGGGTAATGTGCTAAGTGAAATATGTCAGAGATAGACAAATATCATATGTTTTCACTTATATGTTGAACCTAAAAAAAATAAACATGCCAAAAAAAAAAAGCCAGACTCATAAATAAAGAGAACTATTAGTTGCCAGAAAAGAATACAGCATAGGGACTATAGTCAATAATCTTGTAATAACTTTAGTATGGTGGAAGATGGTAACGAGACTTATCATGCTGATCTTAATGTATGTAAATATTAAATCACTATATTATATACATGAAATTAATGTGATATTATTTGTGTACTTCAATAATAAATCTAAAAAAAACTGGACTGAAAGTATATAAGTCAAGACATCTAATAGCACAATTTTATTGTGAATGCGTAACTGTCAAAAGTCCCTGTGTCTCTGGATATATTGTCATTGTTATAGATCCACCATACTTGAACTTACCAAAACGCACCCACTCCTGACATTTTGATTTCAGAATCAAACTTCAGAATCCTGAAGACAGAGTTGCTTCTCCTTGGCAATTCTCACTCTGCGGATAAATGACTCCAGTTTATTCAGTGCAAACCCACTATATATATTCTTCTGAGAGAGCATTTTTAAATCTGAATCTGATTTATTCTCTTCTCTTTTTGTTCTCTCTCTCGGTTTTTGTTTTACCAACAGTAAACCCTCTTCTGTCCCAACTATACCTAACATAATCTTGTTCTTTATATTTTATATGAAAGCAAGTTTAACTAGGCTTTTGACTCATTTATAACTCAACAACTTTACAGTTTCTGGGGCATGTAATAAATTTACTTTGTCCATAACATTTTATTAAATTTTATAATTAGAATAAATTTTATTTTGGGGTGAGTACTTAATTTCTGTACTCACTGTAATATTTGTGGAAGGTAGCTATTGATAGAAGCAAAAAATTAGTATGTGGGAGAGTGTGTTGAATAAAGCAGTAGCCCCAGTCTTACTGGAGTAGCCTAAATCCTAAACTGTTGCCGCAGGTTATTTATTTTAAAAATATAATGAAACTAAAAACTAAAAAATACTTGCAACTTCTGTATTTTCACCTCTCCAAATGTATCGATATATTTAATGGCCAATAGTTTGGATAGAATACTAGATTTCTCAGGAAAGCCTGCTCCCATGTAGATGGCTAGATCCCGTGCAGAGATATTTTGGTTCACTCTGTCTCGATCAGTAGCTTTCCATTCTAAGTTCACACCAGAAACACCTACAAAAGTGGGTCTGAGCAATGTTACAGAGCCGGGAGACTGAGGAGGCTGCATCTGGCTCCCGCTCTCATTCTCCGCGGTACACTGAGCTCCATAGAGACCGTGCCCAGCAAGTCAGAGCCTGACGTGCGCTTGGCGACTCTGTGCCTCGCTGAGGAAAATAATTAAGCTTGGACAACGGAGAAGCTAAGAAACCAAGCGGCAAAATGTCACCATAAGCACTGTTTGTGCAAACTTGCTGAGAGGAGCACAAGAAGCACCCAGATGCTTCGGTGAACTTCTCTGAGTGTTCTAAGGAGTGCTCCGAGGGGTGGAAGACTGTGTCTGCCCAAGAGAAAGGAAAACTTGACACGACAAAGGCGGACAAGACCCGTTCTGGAAGAGAAATGAAAACCCTGAAGGGGACTCAAGAAGCTCAAGGATCCCAATGCACCCAAGAGGCCTCCTTTGGCTTTTTCCTTGTTTTATTCTGAGTATCGCCCCAAAATCAAAGGGGAACATCCCGGCATATCCATTGGTGATGTTTGCAAAGAAACCGGGAGAGACGTGGAGTCTCTCTTGTCATGTGCTGATGACAAGCAACCGCACGAAAAGAAGGCTGCGAGGCTGAAGGAAAAATAGGAGAAGGATATTGCTGCAGACCGAGCTAAAGGAAAGCCTGATGCCGCATAGAAGGCAGTCGTCAAAGCTGGGGCGGGGTGGGGGGGGGTGGGAGGGGGCGGTAAAAAAGGCAAGAAAAAGAAGGAAGAGGAGGAAGACAAAGATGATGAAGAGGATAAAGAAGATGAAGACAAAGATGACGATGAATAGGTTGGTTCTAGCACAGTTTTTGTTTTCTTGTCTATAAAGCATTTAACCCCCCTGTACACAACTCACTCCTTTTAAAGAAGAGAAACGTAAGCTGTATAAGATTTGTTTTTAAACTGTACAGTGTTGTTGTTTTTTCGTTTATTTGTTTGTTTGTTTTTGTATAGTTAACACACTACAGGAATGTATCTTTAAAGAGCCTTGCCCTGGAGGTATTTTCAGTCACCACTAAGCTTGCTTGGGACAGTGTGGGGTGGTACATTGGCATGGAAACTTAAAGCAAGTTCTTGTTGGTACACAGCACCAATTAGTTGTATGTGGGGATGGCAGTTTTTCCATCTTCACTTGCTCTGATGCAGCTTACACAGAATAATTGTTCTGTTACCTGAATATCACTCTTTAAGTGAAAAGTCACAGCTGTTTTGTTGACATTCTGAATGCTTTTAATACAATTTATTAAAAAAAAAGTGGATCTTAAAGTATGATTCCTAGACCAGCAGTTTCAGCATCACATGAAAATTTGTTAAAAATTCAAGTTCTAGGGGTGCCTAGGTGGTTCAGTTGGTTGAAACTTGGACTCTTGATCTCAGCTCAGGGTCATGAGTTCAAGCCCTGCATTGGGCTCCATGTTAGGTGTGGAGCCTACCTACTTAAAAAAAAAAAAAAAAAAAAGCAAGTTCTTGGGAAAAACTTTTGGGATAGCATACAGCAATTCATTTTAAAAATTCTCTAGATGATTGTGATAAATGTAAAAATGCGAGAATCACTGAGATAAACTATTCTTATGTTCTATCATCCTTACTCCAGGCTGAAACTTTTAGGAACAAGATCTTTCATATAAAGCACAATAACATCTATAGCCATACGGTATAGTTGTTAGAATAAGTTTTGAACCTGATCTGGCATATTTTAGAATTCTCCAAATGATTAAATCTCCCTTACCACATTTTTTACCTCTGGAAGATAGGGATATTAGTATCTATCTCCTAGAGTTGTCATAAGGTTCAAAGAATTAATGTTTTTAAGCTTTTAGTAGAGTGACCTACAAAAAAATAAATAAAATGATAGTTATTGATGATATTATTATAGATTTAGGTATGATTATTATTATTATTGAATCTATTTTGGGTTTGGCATTCCGCTGACATTAGATATTCCTAGCTTATCAAGTAATATTTACTGCTGCATTTCTCTGTTGAGGAGAAGATGTTACTAATTTTTTATAGTTTTTTTTTCCATTTTATAAGTTGTAGATTGTAAAATCATTCTTTTCAAAGTTTTAAGGCAACAATCCTAAAAAGTATAATTTATTTGGTCACCAGGTGTGTAGATAGATATAACTGAAATAAAATAGTACAAAATACTACATGCAATTTATTTTGATGTTTATATACCATATATTCTCTATATATTATTATATATTTCAGTAAAATATTCTACTGCCATCCCCACATAATATAAATAGTATGAAGTACACTGATTAAGCAAAATGTAATTTAGTAAAAATATTCAACAATTGTCAATTATAAAAATATTGTCAAATATGACAGAGTTGGTGTATTCGTCTTTGTTTTCCCACAGCTTTTCTTAATACTTATTACATTGCATTACATTTATGTTTTTATCCCTCACACTCATACTAAAAAACTGAGTTATTCTAGCATACAAGCTATTCACCCTGTTTGTGTAAAATGCATGTTGAATGTAAGCACGGTCAGATAGCAAAACCACTGTGTGTTTTTATATTACTGCTCAGCTCAGAGAGAAACATTGTTTCTAGTTTAAATGGTTACCAATCAGCAAGTACATAATGTATAAAAATGAGTGGTAATTTTAAAAATTATTTTATATATTAGAATTTGTTTTTTCCAGTAAGGCATATAATTAAAATGTTTACTAAGAGAACAGATTTTCTACGTAGTGAGGGGAGAGGATTTCAAACTTTCATGTACCATATATTTTTTCTTGTGATTTATATTTCAAAATTATTAAAGCATTACTGTTTTGACTGTGCAAAGTAATATTGATTTGATCACACAAATCCTTTATTCAGAGTCAAATTATTATAATTAGCATGAAATTATTGATTACAAGCTTTCTTTTATAGTCAGATACATTTGCTTTTTCCTTAATGTCTTCAAAAATGTATCAAAGGATTTTTCAAGCATTGACATGTTAAATAGGTGTCAATTTCCATAACTACGTCTTGAATGGTAGTCAGTTTTTCTGTGTTAAACATATGCAAGCACAAATTCACCTGGTTTTTGACACCTCATTGTTACATTTCCACTTACTATCCTAAGTCAAATAAACACATACACTCTAGAGTATTCAGAAACTGTTTTCTCTAGACCAATCACTTAAACTTTTTTGCAAAAACCATAATCCTCGTATTTATTTCCTTCATGGTTACTGATGAGATGGAAAAAAAAAAAATGACCTTTTCTGGCTGACTGCCCAGTGAATTCTGCACTCAGACATTGAAGGCAGCTTAGATTGTGTTTTGATGTTTTCACCAACCTATTACTGTATTGACTTGATGGCAGCCAAAACATACATTTGTGATCTCATTTTTCTCCAGCAGTTTTTTCCACTCAATCAGACATGTACACAAATATCCACAGGACAGAAGAATGCTTTTAACTGAAGCAAATCTCTTAGGAATAGTGTCATGCAAGAACCTCTTTGAAAGACTATAGTTTGCTGTTTATGCCAAGCATTTTCTTCCCCTTAGTGAATACCATTGAAATTAAAGCCAGAAAGAAAAGATTGGTCATAAACAAATGATTCCGCTGTGCCGAATGTCCTCAGAGTGCTAAAGATTTAGTAATTATATCTTTTTTTGGATAAAGACCATAAGATTTTTACCATCCATTTGCTGTGACCAAGTATTAATGTGCTGCAGCTGTCCTTCTGAGTTAGCATTAAGGAATATTTCTCGCTGATGTCATGGAAGTGCAAAAATGGATTTTAGGGAGACACAAAATCCAAATCAGAATTGTCTTTCCCTGGCTCCCCTTTGTAGACCATTGTTCACTACTATAACACTGCCTTATTTCTGATGCCAAAAGAATTAAATTACAGCATAAATCTACATGTTATTATTACTAAAAATGAGGTTAGAAATCCTTTTTTGATTGTGTCCTTTCAGTTTACAGAAACCATTTAAGAAAGCTTAAACTCTCACTTTATAGCTAGGCTCAATATTGGACATCAAATAGTATGTTTCAGTGATCATGCACTATATTCCTACTTGGCACCAAAAGATTTATAGTTATTTCCCCAAACAAGTTAGTCTTCAAAAGATTAAAATTTTCTACTATAATGGAAATTCAAAAAACATGCTTAATCTTCAAAGTAACATTTAACCAAACAATGTGACTACTTTATAGGATAAAAACCTAGACAAATTTTTAATATTGATTAGTTGAAGCTTCTATACCATTCACCATGTTAATAATTTTTCAGTATCAAACAAAACTTGCAATGACAAAAAATATCTGAGTTGAGAAATAAAAAACAGTAACTTTCTCTGAAGTTTGCAGAAACAGAACATATTCTGATATGGAATGCCTTATGATTCTGTGTAAAGGCTACCATGATTTATCACATTCTTTTGTCATCATTAAATGTCCTCAAACGTCTAGTCTTACTACGTTCACCAAAAATCAAAATTTTAAATTCTCAAAAATTAATCATTTCTATATGTCCAATAATGTCTCTTTTTTAAAGATTTATTTATTTGAGAGAGAGAGAGAGTGCATGCATGCAAGTGTGTGTGCAGGGTTGTAGGGCAGAGGAAGAGGAAGAGAAAATCCCAAGTAGACTCTGCACTGAGCTTGGAGCCCAATGTGGGGCTGGATCTCTGATCCTGTGATCATGACCTGAGCCAAAATCAAGAGTTTGATGGCTTAACCCACTGTGCCATCCAGGCACCTCTGTATGTCCAATAGTTTCTAACAGCAATTCCCTAACAACTTTTTCCTAAAGTAAAAATCAACCTAATTAAGCATCTCATAGGTAGGACTGTTATCAGGACAATGACTAGTAATCTTCTTTTTTTAATGAAACACAGGGAATATACAGTGTTGTTAGGTTCAGGTGTACAACACAGTGATTTGACAAATCTAGATGTTCTTCTATGCTCACCACAACTGTACTTACCATCGATCACCATACAACACTATTACAATACCATTGACTATACTCCCTATGCTTTATTTTTATCCCCATGAATGACTAGTAGTTCATTCTTATAAGGAATTCAGATAGAATACTTATGTTGTCTAAGTTGATTTTAACCAGTTACTTATGATTTAAAATGAAATGTAGGACAGCTGGGTGGCTCAGTCGGTTATGAATTTGCCTTTGGCCCAGGTCATGATCCCAGAGTCCTGGGATCAAGTCCAGCATGAGGCTTCTGCCTCAGCAGGGAGCCTGCTTCTCCTTCTCCCTGCTGTTTCCCCTGCTTGTGCTCTCTCTTTCTGACAAATAAATAAATAAAATCTTAAAAAAAATAAAATAAAATGTGGTAAACTATAGTAAAACAAATTGATTTACTATTAATATAAAAAATATTTTGGAAGGAATACTAAAAAATGTATATAATATATATAATCTCCCATCCTAGATACATATGGTCATGCTATTAAAAATACATCCTAACACTACTTCATTTTTATTACTGATTCCATGAAAATTTAAATTCATTAAAAGCTTTAAAATCTGAAATTTATTTATCAAAGATTTATTCTTCATTATTGCAAAAGGAGATTCACCTCTAATTTGTACAATTGTTTGAGCTGTATCTTTCTGAAAGTGTTTCTTTCATTTCTAAATACACTTTACCAATGTTAATTTTAATTTCCTCTCTTTATGTATTCATGAATAACAGCCTTTCTTTAAATAACCATCATTAAATTTCTAAAACATGTGAGATATAATCATTTCAAGTATTTTTTGTCAATAAAATCATGCATGCCCTCTCTCCTTTGTACTGTGACTATGGCACATTATATAAAGAAATATGAATAATCTTGATGTTTAATTAACAGAATGTTTCTGTTAAATATTTGTTAGACTGTACAAAGACCTTGGGAGTCATAAAGTTGAAAAAGACATGTTCTTATTTTTTCTGTGGGGATGAAATAAACTTCCAGGATGCTATACATGGGAGAATGTGATCCCTAATGTGCTGAGTTTTATTGGAGATCAGGAAAGAGGAAGATGCTCCTGTAAGGGAGGCATGTCCATGAGATAGTTTTAGAGGTTGCCTTTAAAGCATCAATGAAATTAATCATTGGAGATTAAAAATGAAGAAAGAGATAAGGCATTACAGTTTGAGGGATTAACAGAAAACTATGGAAGCAGTAAACTGCAGAACATTTGCAACATCAGTCGGTCACCTGGTTAGTAGTCCAGGAGGTCAGACATGGAGTTTTTATACATTCTCTATGCATAGCCACTTCTCCTTATTAAAGTCTTATTTCTTAATATTCAACTTCATATGCTTTTCCCCCCATACACTACTGTGCTTATCTTACATGCACATTCTAACTTATCCACACTTTTTACTTAAACTGTGGTCTTTAAAATGAGATACAATGTATCATATGTACTTAGGTCAGTTTTAACTATAGTAAGATTGTTCTTTCTCTTGATCTGGAAGCCACTGGTAATTGACATTAACACATATTTTAACCATTTTACTAGTTTATCTTCAGTACAAATTCGAAGATTTTTTTTTCTTGCTCCTCCTGCAACATGCTGTTAAACCAGGTCTAAACACCTGTAGATTATTTTTATACCTAATTTGAATTTCTTGCTGGTCAATTTGATTTTGTATAATTTAGTTCTCTATAGTACCATACTCGTCAAGTTTTTCTGAGTTTTTAAAGATATTTTTGTGCATATTATTAAAAAAAAAGTACTTGGCTAAGTTACTTAAATACTATTTACAAACAATAAAGATCTCAATAGATAACACAAGAGTTAAATTTAATTTATATTGATGGAAGGATTAAATTTTCAATAATGACAAATTCATGGAGTTGTAGGTGCTCCCTTGACATTGACATAGATTTGTTTATCAAAATGTGATTTTTTTCTACGAAATTATTCTGAGCTATAATCTTGTGATTGTGTTTAAATATCATCTCTATAAATTGTGAATTATAAATAACTGTTCTGTTTATCCCATGATAGGTTAAATTAATTAAATGTTTAACAAAACTGAATAATAAAGTATGAAGTTATTTCCTAGATGTATTATTTTCTATAGAGGTATACTAGTATTATTTTCTGTATATACTACTTTCTATAGAGGTATACTAGTACCATGAAGAAATTAAGCTTTCAAGAAATACTTTTCAGGGCACCTGGGTGGCTCAGTGGGTTAAAGCCTCTGCCTTCGGTTCAGGTCATGATCTCAGAGTCCTGGGATCAAGTGGCTGGGTCATGATCTCAGAGTCCTGGGATCAAGCCCCGCATCTGGCTCTCTGCTCAGCGGGGAGCCTGCTTCCCCCCTCTCCCTCTGCCTGCCTCTCTGCCTACTTTGATCTCTCCTCTCTGTCAAATAAATAAATAAAAATCTTAAAAAAAAAAGAAATACTTTTCGTACATTTCTGTTCTTTGAAATTATTTTTATCCAATTCTTTTTCTCCCATTTGGTGTAAAAGAAAGAATAAAATTAGAACTGAATATTACTACCATCCTTGTACATTATGTTATATCATACTGCAGAGATTTGGACTTTCAAGTTATTCTTATACTGGCATCATAAAAGAATTCACTTAATAAACCATTTCTTTGCCAAAATGTAGTATCTTTAGCAAACTGTTACTTTTAACAGACTTTTTTTCTGAATTCAGAAAACTATACCTAACTTCCTATTAGAAAAAGTCTCTTAGCTCCTTTTAGGCAATAGAGTAAAAATTAAGCTAATCCCTGTCTTCTTCTTTCTTTCTAAAAGCAAAATTCTGAATTCAGATATAAGAAGACTTTTTTTTTTTTTTTTTTAATCCTATAGTCAAATTGTTTAGCAATAATCTTTGGAGCTCTGACAGGCAGGCAAATGTTTTTAACTTCTTCCCACTGCTGGAAGAATAGACACATTCTTATACTCTTATCTTTAGAGGTCATTTTTGATAAATAATAACAGAAATCTCATTTCCAATTAATGGATTTGAGAAATTAAGTGAAAATAAATACATTGAGCTATTCTGGATTTTTAATAACAAATAGGAACTTATTATTTAATTTATTAGTACATAATCTGCTTATATTACTTGTGTTTATTTTTGAGAACCAATCGATCAACCTTTGCTTCAAGAACCTGGTGCCACCAAGATTATAAACCCAGAGTTGACAAACCCAGTGCCTATGTCAGAGAAGGCACTACTAGTTTGCTTCTTTGAAAAATTAATCACTTTAAAAAAAAAGAAAAGAAAAATTAATCATTTTCCAATTTTCTCTCAAACATTTCGTCATTTTATCATCTGTTCTCTTATTTTACAAAATAATTTAGAGCACCTTTGTATGCCAATTTTTTTTGTTCATGAGGTAGTTAAAACAACACAAACATACAGAAGCACAAGTAAACTATTTCATATCACTGTTGATATCATAAAAGGCTTGAAGAAACAAGGAAAACCTCTGGTTTAATTATTATTTAAACATTAGGCTCCTTAACTCAATTCTACCTTCTTTTTAGCATGAAAAAGGGCTGCAAATCCCTCTATCTACATGATATCAAAATCTACATAAAGCATATAAAAGAGACAACTGATTGAATAGCATATAATAAACAACCAAAACATGACTGAAATAACTAAATTTCGCAAGTGATATCTGACAAACTACTTCAGATTTTTTCCTCCAAAATCTTTTTTTTTTAAGAAATTTCTTTTTTTTTTTAATTTTATTTATTTATTTGACAGAGAGAGAGATCACAAGTAGGCAGAGAGGCAGGCAGAGAGAGAGGAGGAAGCAGGCTTCCTGCTGAGCAGAGAGCCCGATGTGGGGCTCGATCCCACGACCCTGGGATCATGACCTGAGCCGAAGGCAGAGGCTTTAACCCACTGAGCCACCCAGGCGCCCCTCCTCCAAAATATCTTAATGTGTATTTCTATTTAATTTTATAATGCTGATAAGAATTTTAAAGTTTTTAATGGAAATTAGTTAGCTATAATCAATATATAATATCACAGGTAAATTCTGCTTGTTCCATTACAATTGGAAAACTTGTCATATGATTATTCTGTGGCTTATTCAAGTGGCTGTAGCACATGACATCCTAGGAGTGAAAATTCTAGCAACATCGTTAAGTTTTAACCATCTGGATGATGGTGTGTGGCCCATGTATTGGTGCACACTTTTCCTTAACAATTTCTAAACAGAAATTTACAGACTTTGTGAAGTAATTACCATTAATTTGAAATTACTGACAAGTTGATAGATTAATTATGTGATGCTATTTGGTGCTTTCCTTTATAAGCAACAAAAAACTAAATTAATTAACAAAGCACACTTTCATGTCCTACATTAAATAAATGGCATGTTAGAATTTGAGATTTACAAAGTAGTTTTGTTTAACCTATTTTGGTAATTTAAAATTGTTTAAAATAGTATTTGAGGACTTGCTATGTTTTGGTGAAGCCATTAAGACAATATAAAACTATTAAATTTTGTGGCAGTGCCTGTGTGGCTCAATTGGTTAGGTTAAGTATCTGCCTTCACCTCAGGTCATGATCCCAGGGTCCTGGAGTCAAGCCCCACATCTGGGTACGTGCTTAGCAGGGAGTCTGTTTCTCCCTCTTCTTCTGCCTTTCCTCCTGCTCGTGTGCTCTCTCTCTCAAATAAATAAATAAAATCTGTACAAAAAAATACAACAAATTGTTAAAACATATTTAGCACAAAATTTTATAATTAAATTGTTAATATTTTTTTCAAGCATTTATATCGTCATAGCCTGATTTTACTCACAATCTCGCAGTCCATTGTTTGAAATAATAGGGTTTTTTTAAAATTGTATTAAAGAATAATTACACAAATGCAAATGTGTTTACATGAGGAGGGAAAACATTTTGGTATGGAATAAACTGCATTTATCAATGTGTCAGTGCCATAAAGTCAAAACATGATTTTTCCATGAAATGTTTAAAATAAATGTTTTATTTGAAACCATAGATCTTGTCAAATAGAAACATTTCCAGTCAAATCAATTAATTAGTGTCTCTTGAAGTCAGTTAAGGTGCTGTCATCCCTGTAGTTTCTGTATGTTTTCTGATACATATCTAATATAAATTTGATTGATAGAAAGATACTGCCTGTCAAATCTGGTGGAAACAAAATTAAGAAAAGGAAAAAAAAATGTCCTACTTCAGCAAAGTGGCTCAGATCTTGACAAAGCCAAGGGGCACATATTCATTTTAAACAAATAAACTGAATTTCAACTGAGAGAGGAGAATCATAAATGGTAAGAGGCTAAAATAAAAATGGTGAAAGGTATAAAATAATGGGTGAATATAAACAAAAGGAAAGGATTTAGAGACTTACATATAGTATATGATATAGGAATTTAAGGTAACTTAATTGGACTATGATCACCTGAATGTATTTTAAACCATGTGGTATGAGATGAAGGCAAGTAACCATTAAATAAGAAATTAGAAAATACACACCAGTATAAAATTTGAAAGGCAAAGCAAATCTCTATGATTGTATTAGATACCTTAAGGACATTATATAAAGCTGACCCTACTCCCCATATCTGCTCCTTGATGTCATGTTAATTTTACATTTTCCTTCTTTATGGAGCTTGCTCGTTTAAATATAGGCATATTACTGCTACCAGCATAGTCAGGCAGATCATTTCTATTTCAATGCAAAATGATGACAATAAGATAGCCTGACAGTGTCTACATGTGGCATAAATTAAAATACGTGAAACTGTTTCCAGTGTGGGAGACATATTTTATGTCATATATATGTCAAAAATGTAATGTCAATATTGTAACATGTCACCCATCTATCATTTTTCACCTATCTGTGCAGGGCAAAATAATTATGAATAATCTCAGAGAAGTGAATATTTTGGACTAGCTCCAACAGATCTAGTCAGCCTAATTTTCATCTTAAGTTCTTCTTTCTTTTCAATCTTCATAACTAGAAACACTGTCTAGCTGTTGCTTTAGCAATCATAAAGTCATATTAATATCCATATCATTTTATAGTCCTATGCAGCTTAGAATGGTTGGGGAAATTCAAGGCCAGCAACTTGCTTTGCAGGGCCTAGTGTAAAATAAAAACATGAGATTCCTTGTTAGAAAAGCAGGGCAAAATTGCTATTCCAGGTAATAAATATAAAGCTTTTTCTATTCTCCTGTGATTTGTTTTGCAAATTGTCATTGTGATTTTCATTTGCTTTTTAATGTCATTTTAGGTGAAGAAAAATAAAAATTTAAATCATTAGCATGAGTTTTACCATAACTTTTATATTGGGTAATTGCAGTTTTGAAATCCCTGAAATTACATAATTTGTGTTTTATAGCTCACACATGCATATGTATTTTGTATGAACAGGGGAAACACTGCAGAAATCTAACTCAATTGCTTTTATCTCAGTTCTTGATATGTGCATGTTATACCAACACTCTCTACCTTTGGCTCACTAACAAGTAAGGAGGAACTGAAATAAAAAGGAATTCTGGATTGCCCTTTCTTTTTTCTTTTATGTCATTTCACTCTTTAAAAAAAAAAATCTAAAAAATAAATAAATAAATAAATAAATAAGTAAATAAATATACATAATAGATGTCATTTTATTTTGTAGAATCGAAATATTCTGCTTCATCATACATACACACACATATACAGATTCTCTCAGGCAAAAAATTATTGAAAGTGAATAATATTAAATTTTTAAACATATTTTTAAATTGCTTAACACTTAAAAAATTAAAATCAATAAGATTTAACTGAAACTAGTCTTTGATAGGTAAAGAAATAAAAGTAAGGGGATGTAACTTCGTTTGAATAGAATAAGCATAGCAAATGATGCCTAACACATCAGTTGTTCCATCAAAGACAGGAGGACAATATGAGGGAGTGATATATAGAGAAAGAAGAGAGATAGGAGAGAACTTTACATCTTTTTTTTTTTTTTTTTAAGATTTTATTTATTTATTTGACAGAGAGAGAGAGATCACAGGTAGGCAGAGAGGCAGGCAGAGAGAGAGAGGGAGAAGCAGGCTCCCCGCTGAGCAGAGAGCCCGATGCGGGGCTCAATCCCAGGACCTGAGATCATGACCTGAGCCGAAGGCAGAGGCCTTAACCCGCTGAGCCACCCAGGCACCCCAGAACTTTACATCTTTAAAGTTAGCCAAGAAAGAAAATTGGCTGTTCCTTAGGATCAATTGAATAATGAACGTGCAGATTTCTATTTGCAACTGCATCCCAAATGCTCATGTATGTCAACAAACAAGTAAAACAGATGTTATCCAAGTCACCTATGGAGCCAAGAACAGATGGGCTAGATGTGTTGTGTGAGAACAAAAATGCACCTGGGCTCTGATCTCAGAGTGGATTCCCATTGACCAAATCTATTTTATAGTAGGACAAAACTTACTAAAAAGAAGACAACAAAATAAGATTGGAGCTGACAAAGCAGTTTAGCTGTGGTCAGAAAGAAAAAAACTGATATACTGGCAAAATCTACAGTGATGGAAGGATAAAAATATAGATGAAGGACTGTACCTGGAGTATTAAGTATTTGTAAAATATTGAATAAGTGATCATCTATTGTTCATTATGACACATATTTTGATAATATTCTAGTACAAAAAAAAATAATTACCAAAAATCCTGTCTATTCTATCTCTGTCTCAAACTGTGTAATGCCTCCAAAGCTAATTTATGCTTTAAAAAAAATGACATAGTATATCATCTTGGAAAATATGAAAGATATAAGAATTATCCATACCCATAGATATGCATATATTTCTTTCTCAGACAAAAACTAGCAGACTACAATGAAAATACATGCTATTATTCATTTTTATAATTTTCATACATTAAAATATAAATAAATTAGTAATCAAAGGAAGAAAACAGTGTTCTTCCATCTAATGTTTATCTTTGACATTATCAATTGCCCTTGATCAGAGGTTTCCATATTACTTTCTGTGTCATATGTCCATAATTCTATGGACTACAAAGTCTACAAAATATCTATACTCTCTCTCGTGTTTCCAGCAAACCGTCCTCTCTCAGGCTGACACAAGTCAAGGACTTCTTTGAGTCTTTGGCAGGCCATCTCTCAGCACGGGGGTTTCTTTATCTGAAACTGCAGGATTAGAGTTGTCCTCCAGCTAAAACTAGATGTTAAAGCCTACAAAGAACAATTCCATCCTTCCCATAGGTTTTTACAATCCCATTCTCTCAAAGGCAGAAAGCCCCCCAGATCATCATTGGCCGCACTTATTTTTATAATGCCTTAAAAATGCCCTGAAATGACATATCTCACAATTTCTTGTCCTCATCCTCCCAATATTGTCTGGAGATCAGGATCCGTCACCAACAAACTCCCTGTATCCTTATTCTGCCTTCTCAGTATTACAACCACCTTCTTGTTCTGGTAGATCTTGAAATGTAAGCTCCTACTGGCCCCCAACCTCACCTTCTTCCCACCAATAACAACTAAAAAGACTGGAAAAATATCAGGAAGTCACTTGTATTAAATGTTTTTTTTAAGGAGGAAAATTCTGGAAGATACTGGAAGCTGGGAAGAAAGGAATAAGACAGCATGCATTACTCATTTTTTAAGGCTTTTATCTGGGGATAGAATAAAGTCATGTCTGCTAGTACATCTAAAACTGATTAAAAAAAGTCTTTCAGTCAGATGAACAGAGACTAACTAGGAAACAACCAAAGCCCCTAGAATGTGAGAAGAGAATATTAGAAAGGAGAATTCCAAGAGTAGTGAGCCTTAGATCCTATGTTATAAACTCTGCCCAATTCTTTGGGTGGCCCTGGGACCATGAATTTGAAGGGCAGAATGACATTTGAAAAAAATGAACTGAGAAAAGAATAAGAAAGATAAATCATATTCAACTACACACAACAGTTGAAATTGAGAAATGTCTATCTAAAAGACATAAGTCCAACTTTTTTCTCAAATATGTGGTCAGTGTGTCGGTAGTTTAGAATGTGCGCATAGTTTATTTATACATATGGTGCTTCTCACTAATAGGCTTTGAATTATTTTTCTGTGGTTGATAAATTTATAGAGTACATTTTCAAGTAACTTTTATAATTTTAGTTCATAAATCCTAAACCTACTATGTTCAAAATACAGTTCTATACATTTTGAAATCATTAAAAAATGCTAAATTTCTATAAGATGCATGTCTCTAGATGGGCAATCAAAGCATATATCTATGGAAAATTATTTCTAATTAACAGCTAAATAAACAGATTGAAAAGGGAAATTGACAAAGACAGAAATTTTAAATTCTTTTATGCATCATTATAAAAATAAATAAAATTGAAAACATTTCAGATTTGGAGGAACATCAGAGAAACACATAACTGCATAACTGAGATCAGTACAGTTGATTTTGTATTAATGATCTGTAACATCTTCCCAAACTATCTTTAAAGAATGTTTTAGGCAAGCTAACACTATAAATATATTCAGTAGTTCTATAGATAAATTATATAAAAAGGAAGGTACAGGATACACATGTAAGCTACACACATACATAAATTATGCATATATATGTTAACAAACTCACATATTTGTGGCTCTACAAAAACTTGTTAAAAGGTAAATCAAGGGTTACTTTGCTTCTTGCTTCTATTAGTTTATATTGTAGGTTTTATAAATTTAATGTACTTATTTTATTAAGATAAAGTTTCATAGTCCTTCCATGCATTAGTATTAATCTATAAATTCACACAGAGGACCCTCTTATTTTTCAACAAAAATTCTTGTGTCTAGTATGATAGAACTTGACAGTGGATATCTACTTCATGATACCTACCTAAAAGTTCTATTTCATCTGGTACCTAATACAGAAAGTATCGCCTGTTAAAGGAAGAAATAAAAAATGAAGGGAAATAGGAATGATAAAAAGAAGGAAGGGAGAAAGGAGAGAAATAAAAGATGGAGAGAGAGAGAAAAGGAAGGAGGCAGAAAAGGAGAGAGTGAAGAAGACTGAATATTGATATTTAATTACTGGTATTTAGTTCATGCTAGTGTACTTCTGAAAAAATAACTAATATGTCAAAAATTATTTTGCCATTTCAGTATATTTTAAAGAGAATATACAGTAGATAGAGAGTAAAAATAGAAACATTCACATGGCAACCCAGTTAATCATCATTCGTTTCTTTTGATTTCACAATTAATTTGAATGGCTGAGAAAGCAAGCAATTGTTTTTGTCAGCCAGAATTGAGCTAGAAAGAGATTATACAGTCTTTCTAACCTCTGAAACAGAATTAAATTTGGTTTCCTAAGGTTTGCAATGAGCTGAATACAAGTTAAGCTGAAGTTGAATACAATTTAAATGACAGTTGAAAGTGCAAGCTAGAAGCAGCATGTTGCCTAAATAAATCAGTAACCTTATAATCAGGCACTACTTGCACTTTTCA
Source organism: Potos flavus (assembly GCA_028534135.1). Lineage (NCBI taxonomy): Eukaryota > Metazoa > Chordata > Mammalia > Carnivora > Procyonidae > Potos > Potos flavus. The sequence continues at coordinate 154,514,269 of CM052898.1, forward strand.
AAGGCCAGTATCATTACTTCACAATTGGTATGATTTTCCTCTCCAGTAAAATTTACAATTTTTTTCAAGTGCAGATTGTAAGAGCACTTAGAAAGACAATGTTCATGGCTATTTCTCACCATATAATCTTCTTGATTGAGGGTTACCTTTAGTTCTTTCAAACTCTTCATCTTGAGAGATTTAGTCATTAGGAAGGTGTTGAAACTTTTAAAATTTACTTAGTCAGGATAACATACTGATTTTTTTTTTCCTACAATGACCAACTTAGTTTTAGAAATTTGACAGAAAATTCACCCTCAATGTAGGCAATTTAAATGTATCATGGTCTTAGAAGCGTATTAGTTTAAATCATTCTGTCTAAAGCTATAAAATAGAACTAAAAGAAAGGAGAAGAATTGACAACCTCTGAGCATGGGCTGTCAGCTATTTTGCTGAGGATACGTCATATAATGTCTCATTTAATTTGAATGGTTTCTCTATAATATGTGTCATCACCCACCATTGTTTTATTAGTGGATATTGGGATTTCTAAATGTGTCTACCCATTTCCATGACCAAATGGATGGAATGTTACTGATAGAATTTCTTTTGTTTTGTTTGTATTGGTATAAACTCTTGTTTTTTTATGTTGAAATACTATACCTCAATAAATAAAGTATATCAATTTAATATCACTGAGATGAAAAATGGAATATATGAAGGAATAAAGATCAAACCTATGCCATTACCTAGAATTTGTTATATATTCCAAAAACAAAATTTTATAGCAGAAAATCAAACAAGCCATTTAGGTTTTAGCAGCATCTTAAGATCCCTTAAGTTACTTATCTTTCTGTTCTGTTACTTAATTTCACACATTTCAATTAAAATTTTTACCACTGTGAATGATAAGTAGGTAAAAGATTAAAAATAGTGTCGACAAATTTGTAATTTCTAATTGTTACAAGTTTAAGTACTAAACAAACCTAAGTAGAAGCATAAGAAAATCATTATTAAAAGTGATGGAGGGAGGCAGTTCAAAATGGTGGCATAGTAAGATTCTGAATTTATCTCTTCACATGGGCACAACAAATATACAGCTACATAAGGAATCATTTCCTCTGAAAAAGACCTAAAGCCTAGATGAATAGTGTTTCCACAACAAAGGATAAAACAGCCACATCAAAATAGGTAAGAGAGGTAGAGACACAGTAACTCCATAACCCCAATTCCAGGTATGGTGACCCATAATAAGCAGGGATCTAAAAAAAAAAATGGAGCTTTTCCCTGAGAAACAAGAGGTTTATAGCCTGTAACCATCCCTCAGAACAACATATTGCTTAAAATATAACCCATGAAAAATTATACTAGTTACCCAGCATGCTTAGATATAGCCTTAAGAAAAACATGTACTGGCAACAGGCCTCTGGGGGAGAGGATGATATACATCCTTAAAGCCAAGTAGCTGAGAACCCCTGGCCCACTCTAGGCATAACGCTGCCTGCTTTGTGGAAGCCGAGAAACTGGGAGTGCCCAGCCCGCTCAGGGTGGAACGCTGCCTGCTTCATTTTTCTGATATCTCCTCTTCCCCAGAGAGCACTTGCATTTAGTCAGGAAACCCCTTTTGTTTGGGCTTGCTCACTGTAGGTCATGTACTATGTAACCAGACATATTTTGCCTTTCTTCTTACTAATCTACAAGACTCATGGTCAATGTGTAACCTACTCCAGCTTCTTTGTTGGTTGTTACCTACTTTTCAATAAATATAAGACTAAGGAGTTGTTGGGGTGACAGTCTTTTCTACTATTGACCCCTGCTCCCTTTCTCTTGCAGCTGACTCGTTTGTGCCTCGTTCTTCTCCCGTGTGCCATCAGGCAGCAGCAAGAGCCTACTTCCAGCACCCTAACCCTTGGGATCTGTACTAGAAAGACAAGCTCCTCAAACATCTTTGAAAACCAGCAGAGCTTATATACAGAAGAACCCTAGGACTCAGTGCAAAAGCAGTAGGTTGAAAAGCACCTAAACCATATTTGAAGAAGACCAACTTGTTAATCTTAAAACATCTGCAGGAGAGGTAAAAACCTACTGAGACTCCCTCTCTGGGCACAAAGGTACTGGTGGGCTTTTTTTTTTTTTTTTTTTTTTTTAATAAGCTCTCTTTCTACTTTGCTAGAACCCATGTTTTCAGGTGCTGTTTTGGTACCCTCTTGTTAACCTTCCAGTGCCAGTGAGTGTATCCCACTTCTCCTTTCCTCCTTTCCACTCCATGCCTTAAGGGTTCCTGTGCTACCCAGGGCACAGATAGTGGTTATGTAAGCCCATAAAGGGGAAAACCTTATAGTGTTCTGGCTCTAGTGGCTCTAATAATATAAATTATATATTATTATATAAATGTGATGTCATGAGAACCACAAAGCAAAAATCAATAACAGATACACAGAGACAATGAGAAAGGAGTCTAAAGTTAATGCTGAAGAAAGTCACCAAACCACAAAAGAAAAGAGCAAAAGAACATAGGAATAGAGAGGAAAGACCAAAACAGTATGACTCACTTAACAAAATGACAATAAGTAGATAACTATCAATAATTACTTTAAATGTAATGTATTAAATTCCCTACTCAAAAGACACAGAGTGTCTTTAATAAACCCTATATGTTGCCTACAAAAATTTTGCTTCAGATCTACAGACACATGCAGACAAAGTGCCTGGAAAGCAGCCAAATGGACTCATCAATTAAGTAATTCTCAATAAAATTAACAGCTGATTTCAAACCAGAGGCAATGTAGTTCAGAGGGCAGTGGAAAGATATATTCAAAATGCTGAATGAAAAGAAACACAGTCAGTCAAGAGTTCTATATCCAGCAAGGTTAACCTTGAAAATGAAAAAGAAATTAAAAAATTAAGAAATTGCCAGACTGAAAAAAAAAAGAAAGAACAAATCCTAGGGGTTACATGTCTGCATATGCATACACATACACTTTTAGAGCTAATAAACTAGTTGCAGGATAAAGGATCAATATACAAAAATTAATTGCATTTCTCTACATTAATAATTAATAATGAAGAATATGAAAATGAAAGAAAATTACTCCATTCACAATGTCATCAAAATAAAATATTCAAGAATAAATCAAACAAAAGAAATGTCAGATTTTTACACTGAAAAACCATGAAATATTATTAAAAGAGATTAAAAAATTAACAAATGGAAAGATATTCATCTTTTATGAATTGAAATGATTATTATTAAGATGGTCATACTCTGAAAATTGATACATAAATTCAACATACTCCCTGTTAAAATTTTAACTTTTTGAAAAAAGACAAAAAAAAGAAAAAGGTATTCTAATAGAATAAGCAAAGATGTATTTTATGCATAGAATTTATAGTTCAAATTGTCTATAATATTGAGTTCCTATAAAATACAAGGTTGGAAATACATGTTAAAAACATATGTTATTTAATTAATCATAGGCTAAGAAGACTGGCTATTTTCTGAGATTTATATGGGCATCACTGAAGATTTATGATCACAGAAGTAACATATATTGACTTGAGTTTGAGAAGTATTAATCTGGTAGAGGTAAAGTATCAATTTAAAGGAATAGAGATTGTAAAGTGAATAATAGTGAGATGGAGGTTACTGCAATAATCAGAAGCATAGCAAGATAAATGAGTTAGGGAGTTGAAGGATAGTTAAAGCTAATATATTTAATAGAGAAAAAACAGCATTTGACAACTGAAAGGAGAGTTTTGTTGGGGACCATGGAGCAGGAGGTAAATGTGGAATGAGGTATACAGCAGAGGTATCTTAAAAAAAGGCACTTCCATTTAGAAAAATAGGGTAATCAATGACCTCACATACATCTCTGAATTCTCAACACTTCATTTCCCAAATCTAAAACGGAATGATAAATTGTCTTCCTATCATCATATAATCCTACCAATTAAGTTTTTCTCTTTCTGTGTTTTCTGGTTTTATGAATGTCTTCACCTTCTACCTCATTCCCAAATGAGAAAACTTAAAGTCGACATAAAGTGCCACTCTCTGTTCCACCATCATAGCTGGTCTAGCTAATCCTACATGGAAGAAAAATCTGATCTTACTCTTTCAGGAGTGGAGAAAGTATAAACAGTTAATATTGATTTAGTCAATGTCAGAAAAGATACCTTCCACATGTGCAAAAAAAGCAATTTTTCATATCTGAAAAAATAGGTAAAAAATTAGTACCCATGACTCACTATCTTTTTAAAGGGGCCAAGAACACTATCAAAAGTTTATGCAAAGTTGATCAATGAACTCTTGATTCTAGGTATACCAGTTCATTCATTGAATAGTAAATCCTAATGATTGACTTTGAGAATTGATGCCTGAATAAAACCACAAGTTCACTATAGAAGATAATTTAATATTTAATATCCCAGAATATAATTCCCCTGTTCTGTCTACAGGTTTGTCTACTACATGCCAGTGAAATTATTTTATTTATTTTTTTGAAAATTTTTATTTATTTATTTGAGAGAGAGAGAGAGAACATGAAAGAGAGAGAAAAAGCATAAGCAGGTGGAGCTGAAGAGGGAGAGGGAGAAGCAGACTCCCCTCTGAGCATAGAGCCTGATGCAGGACTCAGTTCCAGGATGCTGAGATCATGACCTGGGCTGAAGGCAGACACTTAACTGACTGAGCCACCCAGGCACCTCATCAGTGAAATTCTTGAGTATAATTTCTGTGCCTTTTATCTTTAAATTCTGAGGGTCTATCTTAGTGCCTGAAATATAAAAGATAGTCATTATATCTTTACTGAGTTCATACATAAATTATTATATAATATGTTGGGAGATTATTTTGCCCTAATAAAGAAGGACTACTTATAAAGAGAAAAGGGTAAAACTCTAGTTCAACACTGTTCCAGGGAGAGCTTCGTACATTTAGTAATTTATGACTGCATTTTTTGATTTCACATAATTTGTATGTCATGGGGGAAAGAGAAAAGGAATAACATATAAATCCATAATGTGAATATACAAGTAGTTCACTATGACCACACAAATATTAATAAGGAAAAACATAAGTGAAAAATGAGCATTTTGATTCACAATATTAATTATGCATTTGTATTAAATATTACTACATTATTTATCCATAGCAACCATGTAAGAGCTAATTTAGATATGATTTGAGTTCAATAATGACTGAGAACAAATTTCCTCTTATGTAAATATTGTTATACTCTTAAAAGTAGAATATGCAAATATGAACATAATTCTTAGGAGATCTAGTAAATTTTTATCAGCATTCCAATATTTAAAAAAATATCTACTGTGTATCAATTTCTTTCATAGCTGTATATATTTGAAAGTACCAATTGTTATCAAATCATTTAGAGGCTTATTAGTCTCAATGAAATTAATTTTTTATATTGGGAAAGTATTTTTACAGAAAATGTAATATTGTGAAAAGAAAGAAATTTTTCCCTTTATTACAGATAACCCTGGATGTTCAAGTCAATGTGCTGAACATTCTATAGAGGATACATTTCTATTACATATTAAGTAGATCCATGTTATGAAAATAATTGTGTTCCCCCTAAATTCATGTGTTGAAGTCTTATCCACATAGTATAACTGTATTTGGAAATAGGGCCCATAAAGATGTAATAAAGGTTAACTGGGTTCATAACAATGGGAACAATCCAATAGGACTTATGTCCTTATAAAAAAAGGAAGAGGGACCTTTCTCTGCAAGTGCACACACACAGACACACACACACACACACACACACACACACACACACACACAAGAGGCCATATGAGAGCACAGGAGGAAGGTAGCCAACCACAAAACTAGACAGAAAGCTTTTACAGAAACCAAATCTGCTGGTACCTTGATCTGGGACTTCTAGTCTTCAGCACTCTAAGCAGGAAAAATTTCCATTGGTTAAGCCACCCAGTCAGTGGTATTTTCTTATGGCTGCCTGAGGTAATGCTGTGGAATAATAGTGATGAAGTCAGTGATTCCTAGCAGTGTCTTCTCTTCTCATCAGAGGATATTATCATATAATAATAAAGTATAATGAAATACATGGAGAAGAAAAATCATAGATCCTCACTACCTATCCCTAAATCAGAGGTAAGAATAGTCTCTCAAATAAGCAACCATTTCAAAGAAACTATCAGGATGGCAGTTTTTCTTTTCTGATGGTTGCTACAGTAAGGAAAACACAGTTATGAAAATACTTAGAGTGAGCTTATCTAAAAATAAAAAGAAAGCTTATTTAATTTAATCCACAAAAATAGACTGCATAAAAGGAAATGCTTCTCTCTTAAAAAGAATTATTTTAAGAATAAAAAAAAAAACTTGGACAATGTCTAACTCAGGTTTTTAACATTAGTCAAGAGGATATTGTCATCTAAAATTAGAGGGGCGCCTGGGTGGCTCAGTGGGTTAAGCCTCTGCCTTTGGCTCAGGTCATGATCTCAGGATCCTGGGATCGAGCCCCACATCAGGCTCTCTGCTCAGCAGGGAGCCTGCTTCCTCCTCTCCCTCTACCTGCCTCTCTGCCTACTTGTGATTTTCTCTCTCTGTCAAATAAATAAATAAAATCTCAAAAAAAAAAAAAATAAATAAATAAAATAATAAATAAATAAAATAAATAAATAAATAAAATTAGACTAAGAAATCTTAAAGGGAAATAACCTGATTTTTAGGTAAAACTGTCTGGAGATAAAAATATTATTATTATTAAATTATCTACTACAAATAATTATGTTAGCAAGAAACAAATACTGAATGTGAAGAAAAAATAGGAGTGTAAAAATCATGAAGTTGAGATATTCTCTTTGAACTAAAATGAGCAAAAAAAAGCAAGGAAAAATACTAACAAGACAACAAAAACCTAAACCATGGGGACAGATCCAGAAGGATCCATCTATTTACTATGGAATTAGGCTCAAGAAAAAAAAAATGCTAGAAATAAAGGAAAGGGAACAATGTGAGATTTTATATGATAAGAAAAAAGGTTTAAATATAGACACAAATTAATAAAAATATTTTGATCCTTAAATATAGTCTAGTATCTTTATTCCATTAAATTATCAATTAAAAATTTTAAGTTTCTAGGCAAAAATAATATATACAACCTAAAATGAAGTAAAAATTACCCTATTCTTTACAGTATAATTCTTTACAATACAGAATACTACAATTTATAAAAAGAATATGATCTAGCAACGACATGTATAGATCTAGAGAGTATAGTGCCAAGTGAAATAAGTCAGTCAGATAAAGATAAATACAATATGACTTCATTTATATGTGGAATTTAAGAAACAAAGCAAATGGAAAAAGGGGGGGGAAGAGACAAACCAAAAAACACTCAATTACAGAGAACAAACTCATGGTTATCAGAGGATCAGAGGAGAGGTAGATTGGGGGGCAGGGGATGGATGAAATAGGTGATTGGGATTAAGAGTATACTTATCATGATGAACCCTGAGTAATATATGGAATTATTGCATCACTATACTGTACACTTGAAACTAATATAATACTCTATGCTAACTATACTGGAATTAAAATAAAAAAATAAAAATGCAAAACTTCCACAGGAAAATTAAGATAAAAAGGGAATAAAAAGAATGATTTAATAATAACTATTCAGGTAGCCACAAGTCTGAGTGCAATTGAAAGCTATTTTTAACTATTGGGAAACACAGAAAACTCTTTCTGAATAAAAGTTCAGGAATATTGCATTCCTATTGGCCTACATGTAAAATGAACATAAACACCACCAAAAAAAGAATTCTAGAAAATTTAGGTCGTGGGATGAAAGAAAGACAGTATCTAAGATAGTCAGTTTAAACCTGATCAACTATCATCATCATCATCTTAATCACCACCAATACCATTACCCAGATTATATCAACAAAATGCCAAGGGAGGTGATGAAGTGAAAATATGTTTAACTTTTAGTTCATACAAGTTAGACTGAAGGTATCCTATTTGATTTTACTTTAAACTTGATAAGAAGGGAAATAATATATTTAAAGTTTACCAAAGTTAGCCACTAATGGGATAATAGGCTATGTATCTTCAACTAAGACAAAAACTAGGTCATACAAAAAGAGAGAAGAGTTAGAGGGTGTAGCTAAAACTTAAAAAATAACACCAATGACTTCACAGCACATTCATATAGTAAAGTAGAATATAATTACTAACGTATTTATAAATGTATTCATACAAAATAGTCACTTATGTTTATAATTAATGCAAGACTAAATCTTTATGTGCAATATAATTTCAATTTTATGAAATTTATGAATTTAGAAATTCATCATAGTTGAGAACAATGACAAAGATATCCTTGATTTATGGGATTAGAAATTTAATCTTCAAAATACTGCCATGAAATAGGTACAATTATATCTGTGATGCAGATTTGAAAAATCAATGTGAGAGTTTCTGAAATTAAAGAAATTTCACACACCTAGAAAGTTTTTAAGGCACAATTCTAAATTATGACAGTCTCCAAAAGCTTGAGTTTGTGTGAAAATATTAGTGAGCAAAATTAATCACAATGTAGACCATGTGTTCTCTAAATGAGGTTTTGCAAGAAAGATGCATGACATTAAAACTCTAATGTGTCATATATTAAAATAATGTATTTTTTTAAAATAGGTAATGTGTTCAATAACGTTTTATAGAAATGCTGTCTTAATGGTATCTTTTTTGTTAACTTTTTTTTCTCCTAAAGAATGACTAGATTTACCATCAATCTTAGGGGTTAAGAAGGCTGTAAATAAGTGCTAGGTTGCCTGTGCTGAAGAGCAATCAGAGCAGAAAATGGGGCCAAGTTGAAAACATTTTAAGTAAACAAAGAGTGGCACTCTCATTTGCATCAGGAGCTTAATCAAAGCCTCTGCCAACCACGGGCTGAACAATAAGATACTATGACCCAGGGCAACTCATAGGAATCCAGGCATAAAATAAAATCAAGAGGACTCTGTATCTAAGGCTTCACACTCTCAGGAGTGATTAGAGGGATTAGAGAGGAAGAATCTAAGCTACTAGTCCCTGGGTGAAAGTGGGACAAAATAACATTTTTCTATGTTAACAGCCTCTAATACACACACACACACACACACACAGTGGAACAGGGTAAGCTCTAATTTGGTAAGGGGCTGTAAGCATAATCTTAGACATAAGTGGCTTATGCTGATCTTGGAAAACCTTTGAGTAACTAGGCTAAAAGAAAAAGAAAGAAGAAATCTGAGAGGGAACAATAGAGGTACACTGTGCAGGGAAATAGATTTCACATAATCAATTTAGCCAAGTTATTAAACAAATAAATAAGTGACCATGAAAAAAATATCACCACCAGGGATTAGAGGTGAGTATTCAGAGTGACTATAATATATTAATATTGATATATCAGCTATTATATTATTATATATATATTATATATAATTACTAATAATATATTAATATATATCTATAATGTCTAGTTTTCAACAAAACATACAAGACATGAGGAGTGATAGGAAGGTGTGGCTTTTAAACAGAAAAAAAAGGTAATAAAATCTGTTTTTGAACGAGCTCTTTAGATTCGACTAAAGACTTCAAATATGGGGCGCCTGGGCAGCTCAGTGGGTTGAAGCCTCTGCCTTCAGCTCGGGTCATGGTCTCAGGGTCCTGGGATTGAGCCCCACATCGGGCTCTCTGCTCAGCAGGGAGCCTGCTTCTCCCCTCTCTCTGCCTACTTGTGATCTCTCTCTCTGTGTCAAATAAATAAAATCTTTAAAAAAAACAATAAAGACTTCAAATAATCTCTTATAAATATGTTCAAAGAACTAAAGGAGTTAATGTCCAAAGAATGTAAAGACAGTATGATGAAAATATGTCATAAAATAAGGTATGTCAAAAAAGAGATAAAAATAATCAAATGAGGGGCACATGCATGGCTCAGTTGGTTAAGCATCTGCTTTTGACTGTGGTCATGATCCCAGGATCCTAGGATTGAGCCCCGCGTACAGCTCCTTGCTCCACGGGGAGTCTGCTTCTCTCTCTACTCCCCACTGGTGCTCTCTTTTGCTTTCTCTCTTGCTACCCCTGTCTCTCTCTCTTTCTCAAATAAATACAATCTTTAAAAAAAATAAATGAAAATTACAAAGTTGAAAATTACAATAAAAATAAATTCACTAGAGAGCTTCAAAGTAAACATAGGCTGGCTGAAGAGTAGCAAACTTGAAGATAGATATTGAAGGTGACACAACTGGAAAAACAGAGCGGAAAAAAAAGAATGAAGAAAAATGCACAAAACCTTAGAGAAATATGGGATATTTTAATACACCAACATACATATAATGAAAGTTTCAGATGGACAGGAGAGAGAGGAAAGGGCATAAAAATATTCAAAGAAATAATAGCTAAAACCTTTCCATATTTGATAAAGAATATTGTGTACACATCCAAGAAACAATTCTAAATAAGATAAACATAAATGATCCACTCCCAGACACATCAGAGTCAAAATATTGATAAAGATAATGAGAAAATCATATCATGGAAACCCCAATAAGGTTAACAGATGACTTTCAACAGAAACAATGGGGAAGAGAAAGCAGCTGAATTCTATATTCAAACTAGTGAGTGTAAAAATACCTCAAACAAGAATTTTAGATCCAGAAAAACCATATTTCAAAAATACAGATGAAATAAAAACATTTAAGATTGTCAAAACCTGAGAAAATTTGTTGCTAGTACATAATCATGCAAGAAATACTAAGTTCTTCATGCTAAAATCAAGTGACTCTAGACAATTAAAATGTACACAACCAAAAACAAAGAATGCTCATTAAGGTAATTATGTCAGTAATTATAAAATAAACTATAATTGCATATTTTTTTCATCTTTCTTTTCTTAACTGGTTTAAAAAAAATAAATCTAAAAAACAGTAGGGATTAGAATGGAGAAAAGAGAGATAGCATATCTAACTTCTGGGATTCAGGTAAACTGTGCTCAGAATGAAATTTATAGCTTTAATGCCTATATTTAAAAGAAAATCTCATCATTCACCTAAGAAAATATAAAATATAGAGCCAACTAATTCTAAAACACTGAGAAGTAAAGAAATAATATAAAGATTAAAACTGAAATAAATGATTCTGAGTATAATATATATTATCATATATTATTTTCAAAAGATAAAATCAACAAAAGCAAATTGATGGTTTAAAAAGATTTTAAAAAATTTGACAAACGTTTAGCTAGATAAGCCAATAAAAAAATAAGACAAATTATTAAAACCAAGAAAAAAAGAAATGATGCCACTTAATGACCAAAATATAAAAAAATAAAAAAAGAATATTTTAAAGTTGAGTAACTTTGTGAAATGGACACATTTCTTGGAAAACAAGCTACCAAACTGATTAACAAAGAAATAAAAAGTAATAAAAATACAAGTAAAAAACTATTGAATTATTAATTTTAAAATTTTTCAGAGAGAAGTCCAAAATTGATTGACTCTACTGAAGAATTTAATAAACCATTGGAAGAAGAATTAGTATCAGTCTTTCACAAACTGTTCCAAAGATAGAAAATAGGTGAATACTTCTCGTATCATTTTCTGAGGCCAGTATTACCTTGATGCCAAAACTAGACCAAAATATCATAAGAAACTACAGACCAATATCTTTTCTAAATATAGATGCAAATATGCTCAACAAAACATTATTAAATTTAATCTAGCAATCATAAAAGGAATTAGAAGTCATGACTAAGTGGGTTTCATCTAAAGAATACAAGATTGATTTTTACATATGAAAACCAATTAGTGTTACAGACTTCGTCATTTGAATTAAGGACAAACACATGCTTATACCAGTAAATGTAAAATAACATTTGACAAAATTCAACACCATTTCATAATAAAAACACTAGGGGAAAACTAGGGATAGAAGGGAATTCCTAAAACTGATAAATAATATCTATAAAAAGTCACATATAACAACATCTCAGTGGAGAAAGACTTAAGGAAAACAAGGATATGTTCTCTTGCCACTTCTCTTCCACATTGTAAAGGAAGTTCTTTTACAATTAGACAGGTAAAAGAAAGAAAAGCTATCCAAATTCAAGAGGAGGATATAAAATTTTCTCTATTTGCAGATAACAAATTCTCCTATACAGAAAATCCTAAGGAAGCCACATACACAACCACACATATCATTAGCATTAATAAAAAGTTCCATCAGATTGCAGAATATAAGATAAATATACAAAACTTTTTTTTTATTTCCGTGCACTAGCAATGAACAATACAAATGTTAAATTAAGAAACTAAACATTTAAAAATCATCAAAATACTAAAATACTCAGGAATAATGTACAAAAGATGTGTAAAGTCTTGTAAACTGAAAACTACAAAGCATTATTAAGAGAAATTAAAGAAGACCTACATATTTAGAAAGATATCTGTGTTAATGAGTTGAAAGACTTAATAAAAAAATTACAAAGGGAATATTTTAAAGTTAAGATGGCAAAAAAATAAATAAAAAATAAAAAAATAAAGTTAAGATGGCTATATTCCCCAAATTGATCTATATATTTAGTGTAATCGCTAAAAAAAAAAAAAAAAAAAAAAAAGATCAGGGTGTTTTTTTTTTGTTTTTTTTTTGTAAAAATTGACACACTGAGCCTAAAATTCAAGTGGAAATGGAAGAGCTCTAGGATTGCCAAAATAATCTTGAAAAAAATGTTGGAGGACACATACATCTTTTCAAAACTTTACATAAAACTATAGTAACATAACAATGTGGCACTAGTAAAAGGATTAACATAGAGAAAAATGGAATAGAATTGAGAGTTCCTAAGGAAAAAAAACCCTAACATTCATGATTAATTGATTTTTGACAAAGTTGCCAAAATAATCAATGGGGAAAAATCTTTTCAACACATGGTACTGGGGCAACTGGATATTCATTCACATGCAAAATAATTAGACCTCTTATGCTATATGCAGAAATAAACTCTAAATAGAAAGACATAAAAGTAAGATCTAAAACTATAAAACCCTCAGAAGGATACATAAGAGTAATTCTTTGTGGTCTTGGGTTAGGCAATGATTTCTTAGATGTGACACCAAAAGCACATACGACAAAAGAAAGTTTAACTTTTTGGACTACCTAAAAATTTCAAATGTGCTGCAAATAATGCCATTAAAGAAAAAGACAACCCAAAGACCTATTTGCAATCATATTATCTGATAACAGACTGTTATCTAGGAAATTTAAGAACACTAACAAATTAGTAATAAATAACACAAGTTACTCAATTAACAAATGCCACAGCAGTTGTACAAATCTATTCTCAAAGATGATATACAAATGACTAAGTACAGTTGACCATTGAACAACACAGGGATTAAAGTGTCAATCCCCCATGCAGCTGAAGATCTGTGTATAATTTGATTCCCCAAAAACTTTACTAATAGACTCCTGTTGACTAGAAGCCTTACCCATAAGAAACAGTTGATTAATACATATTTTGTATGTTACTTGTATTATAAACTATATTCTTACAATTAAGCTAGAAAAAAAGAAATGTTATCTGGAAAATCAGAAGGAAGAGATATACATTTACAGTACTGTTCTGAAAAAAATACACAAGTAACTGGACCTATGAATTTCAAACGCATATTATTCAAGGGTCAACTCTATTTGAAATAATTGTCAATATTATTAGCCATTAGGGAAATGCAAATCAACATTACAGTGAGATCACTTCACACTCACTATGATGACTATAATTAAAGAGATAAATTGCAGGCATTGGCAAAGACATATAACAATTTGAACTCGTGTACATTTCTGGTATAATGTAAAATGGTTCTGAACTTTGGGAAAAACTGGCAGTTCCTCAAAAAGTTAAACATCATGTTATCCTATGACCCAACAATTCCACTCTTAGGTTTATATACCAAAAAGTCATGAAAATAAGCCCATACAAAAACTTATTTATAAAACATTCATAGCAGCATTACTTTTTAAAAATATTTATTTACTAGAGAGAGAGAGAGAGAGCATGAGCAGCAGGGAGGAGCAGAGGGAGAAGCAGGCTCCCAGTTGAGCAGGCAGCCCGATGTAGGGCTCAGTTCCAGGACCCTGGTATCATGATCTGAGCCGAAGGCAGACACTGAACTGACTGAGCCACCTAGGAGCCCCAGCAGCATTATTTTTTTAATAACCAAAAATTATAATTAACCAAAATGCCCATCAACTAAAGAATAGATAAATAAATTGTGGCATATCCACACAATGGAATATTTTTCCAAGTTAAAAAATAATGAAGTACTAGTACATGTTACAACATGTATGAAACTTGAAATCATTACGCTAAAAGAAGCTAGTCACAAAAGATTACATGATTATCTTATAATGTTATATGATTTCATTTACATGAGAAGTCAAGAATAGGCAAATATGTAGATATAGAAAAAATAAGCATTTGCTTAGATGGGGGAGGGGAGGGAGGAGTGATTTCAAATGGGTAGATGTTTTTTGAAGTAGTGATAAAAATTTACATTATAGTGATGGTTGTATAGTTCTTGGAATATATTAAAATCATTCGATTGTATATTTTATTTATTTTTAATTATATATTTTGAATGAATGAATTCTATCTTAATATAGATGCTAAAATTATAATTATACTATTTAAAATATAATTTTCATATTAATACATTAATACACTTTTAAATGAAATCTCAACATCTGTTAAGAATATTTAAATGACGTTACACCAATTAAAATGACTTCTGTTAAAAGATAAACTGAGGCATATTATAAATTGCAAAAGTTTATTTGAGCAAAAATCAATTCAAATTTGGCAGCACCCCACTCTAACAGATGGAAAGGAGCTCTGAGGAGCTATAGGAAATGAAAGACTTTTATTGGCAGAAGGGAGTAGGAACAAGAAAGTTATACTAGGGGGCGCCTGGGTGGCTCAGTGACCTGCCTTTGGCTCAGGTCATGATCTCAGGGTCCTGGGATCGAGCCCACATAGGCTCTCTGCTCAGCGGGGAGCCTACTTCCCCCCTCTCTCTGCCTGCCTCTCTGCCTACTTGTGATCTCTCTCTCTCTCTGCTAAATAAATAAATAAAATCTTAACTAAAAAAAAAAAAAAAAAAAAGAAAGTCATACTAGGCCAAAAAGTGAGTTGGTTATTGCAAGGTAACTTTCCTATAGAAAAATTCAGGGGCCTGTCAGACTGATTACTTAACTAGTGTTGATTAGGCAATTCCTGATCCACTGGTTTAAGATTTCATTTCTGGAAGAGCCAAACTGTAATTAAATCTTGATTTGGTGATGAGGGGCTTAGCATAAGAGACTTCATTTGGGGCCTATTATCTTGCTTTTTAACACTTCATAAATTTCTCTGTCATTTGTCTTCTGATAGCATGAAATATGTAATAGTGACAAAAAAAACTAAAGTAGTTTAATCCTCGTCACACCGACTTTTCATTTGAGGTTTTGAATTTAGAAAGATAACATTTTATTTTATATTTTAAAATTTATATACACGACATTATATAAGTATGAATATAATGTTTCTGTTAAAAAAAAAAAAAGACAACAGGCCCCAGATGAAGTCACTTATGTCACCAACCAAAGCTCGATATCTAACCTAATTGCAATTTCAACTTTCTCCAAGATTGCAGTCTTAACCGGTCAGTGGAATTTTCTGGTCAGTAGCAATGAGAAACTCTGCTACATAAACTATTTTTTATGTCCCAAAGGAAGATGTAGTAACTCATTCCTTCCTTATCCCTTCCCCCTGCTGCCTATAAAAGCTTCCCGTTTTTACAGTTCTTCAGAGCTCCTTCCTACTTGTTAGATGAGTATTGCCTGACTCCTAAATCATTGAATAAAGCCAATTAGACCTTCAGATTTACTCAGGTGAATTTTGTTTTTTGACAATTCAATACCGATGTAATTTAAAAGTGGTAAAGTTCTGAATATCTAATACAAAATTTATCTAATGAAGAATGTAAAAAAAAATACCACTTACTACAAACTGAATTTAACTCTAAGCTATCAAATCTTTTTAAAAAATAAATTATATGCCTTAGATATCTGCATTTGTTTATCAAAAAGCTTTTATATATAGGGTAAGAAAATAAAATTTCAACTAACATTGCTTTTAATATTCATTCTGCTGCTTCATTCTGAATGTCATAAAGTGAAATGAGAGTGAATATAATGTTGAAAGAGGTAACTCTAATGCTCTCCCACACACTTACTTTCATACTAAGACTTGTTAATTTATCTGTTGTCTGAGAAGCTTAATTATCTCTAATGAATCTGTTGGTATTTTGTGTTACTTTCTTAATTTCATTAAGCTTTTGTGAATTTCATAGGTTTTCAAACTAACTAGGTTGGATTTATTCATGCATATGCTCAATCGATGATTTATTTTTACTTTGTTCATGTATGACTATAATAGGAAAGTAATTTTAAATTACTCTGTGTTTTCTGACCTTTTTACTAGTATTCTATACATTAGTATTTCCCAGTTGCTCAATGAAACATGGCCAGGTACATCACATTTTGACTTGAGACCAAAGGTTGTACTAAATAGAAAGCCATAGACTATCCTTAGTACAGCTTTCAACCTTGCAAAAGGAAAGGGACAAAGACAAGGGACAAGGAAAAAACAGAGAGAGAAGAAACACATAGCAAGAAAGAGAGACAGAAAAAAGAGAGCAACGGAGGGAGACAAAGAGAGATGCAGAGGGAACCTGGGGTTCCAAATGGATTTAAACATGAATTTAAATAAATATATGGAGGCTCTAACTTACAAAGAGATGGAAGGCAGATTATTCTACTTTCATCAACTAGAAGTATGTTTTACTAAAAGTGCTTCAAAGGAAATTTAAAAAACAAAACAACCATAAAACTAGACTTTTACGATAAATTTATCTGAGGTATTAGTGTAAAACTGTTTATAGTAAGTAGTGTAATGATCAGTAATGATTAAGAGAGAAAGAGCATTTCAAGGATAGCACTTTGCTGACACTCTTCCTATCTTAGTTTTTCTTTTTTTGAGAAAGTAATCTTACTATACTGGAGTTCTTTTAATTTAATTTATTTTGTTTTGATAAAACTCTACCTCTACCATTTTTTTTACCGTATCTGATCATTTTAGAAATAAGGGATGGAATGAACATAACCTGCTGTACATGTTTGCCACAAGATGGATAGAATTACATGCCACATCTAATTGATCTATGAGTGAATAGAAGGTACATTTGCTGTAAGCCACAAGCATGGTTAAGACCTGGATATCAGTGTAGTTATAATTTTAGTGAACATATTTATAACAGAGTCAAACCTAGGTACAAAAAAGTTTGAGTCATTTAACCGTGAATGCTTATTAAAGAATTTTGGTTACAGTTCATTAGTCCTGAAGCAATTTACATTAAATTTCAGAAAGAGTACAGATTTATATTAACTTACACATAAAAAATAGATGAGGAACGTGTATCTTGGATTACGTTTTTACTTAAATGAAAACACATATTTTTAATTTGAAAATAAATAATCTGTGAACAAAATAGAAGACTAACCCTTAGAGATTTTGACTGAATTTACAGCTTAAAAGATTGACCAAGAAATTAAACAGCCACTGTTAAAATTTTCTGTATGTAATATTGAAGCCATAAGAATGCTTTTCTGATAAAGGCACACGAACATGAAAAGATCCCGAAATCCTGATTAGAGCTACAGGAAATGAGTGATTGACATTTCTTAGACAGGCAGAATAGCAGTAAATAAATAACCTAGAAACAACACAAGTACCCATTAATAACTTCTTTAAAAGTCTTATATCTCAATGGAATATTATAGAATTGTGAAAATGGAAGCAAAGTGAAAGCCATCAATATGAATAAATCTAATGGGACTGTAAAATATAATTAAATTTTTAGAACCAAATCTTCTGGTTTCTAAGCCTGGCTTAGTCACATACTAGCTGTTCAGCTTTATGCAAGATACTTAATCTCTCCATGACACATTCTCTTCAGGTATAAAATAAGAACGATTAAAGCAAACAAAGATTGTATCAATGTTAGACTATTTATGTTCATTTTAAGTATTTTAGAATTGTTAGTCTTTGCTATCTCACGAATTTCCCCCAAAATATAACTAAATAAACAAATTTCAAAAGAATACACAAAACTCGTTAGCATATTGAATGTTAAAAACAAGCAAAACAATAGTAACTAAGGAATATTTATATTGTAAGTATATTTTTAAAAAACAAGAACATAATCATCCAGAAAAAAAAAAAAGAGGATAGAAGTTACTGACTTGAGGGTCAGAAAGGAATAATATGGAGCTGTTATCAATCTACCACAGCTGCTAACTTAGAAAACAAACAGGTAAGCTTCCCTGGCCAACTCTCCATCCCAGGTGATCCTGAGGGTTTCAACAAATAGAAAGTGTAGCTCCTGGTTGGGTTTGCCAACACTGTTGCTGAACAAACTCAGATAAACTCATCTCAAGAGAAGCCAATAACTCAAGAGATGAGGGTTTAGAAAAGACAAAGGGAAATATTTACTTTGGATGCTGGTAATCCGGGGAGGCTGGCAGGCTTATGCCTTAACAAGTGACCTCTCCACTGGCAAGATGGACACCTAGAGCTTTACAAGAGAGGTTAGAGGAGGTAGGTGCAAGAGAGCAATCAGAGTGTGTGATCAAGGGTGGGATTGGTATGTGTTCAGCAAATGACCATGGGAGGGGTAGGGAGGTGAGGGATGTAAGTCTTCTAGGCATCCATTCTTATCAGGGCTTTTTTGGTCTGGGGGTTGGTGTGTTTTGGTCATTGGAAAATATTTTCGTCAATGCCTCAAGAAAGTGTGATAAGAAAGAACAACAATAGGTTTCAATTAGAACATGAATTAAGTGGTCTTGTCCATTTCTGGTTTTAAGTATTGGGGTCAATAGTTGAGCAAGAGGGCGGACTGACAGAGCAAGGAATACAAGAGTTTTCAACAGTGTTGATAATATTTTATTTTAATTTATAAAAAAAAATTTGTAATATTTTTTAAGCTAAGTCATGCACGGTTGCTCAATGATTATTGTCCTTTGAATTGTAATTATGCTATATTTTCTTAATGTGAAATGAGCCACAATAATTTTGTTAACTTAAAAAAATAAATCACATACAACTATTTATAAATACTACTAAGTTCCACTACAATGTAAGTTAACTTTAAAAGCAGAAAGTTCTGTTTACTGTTGGATCTCTAGTGCCTACAAAAGTCCCTGGCAGATAGTGGATGGTAAGTGCATATTAATGATCCAATGAATGTTCATACCTAATAACACCTAAATGACATTGGAGAAAAATTATGTTGAAATTTCACTGTAACATTATTAAAACTTCATTTTCTAAATACCTGAGAGAGAATTGAATTTCTTCTTGATCTATATATTGTCTTTGACCCTCTTTTCCATGCTATCTTTGCCAACTCTAGTTTCATGGTCTTCCTGAGATTTATCTCTTCTCCTTCTGCATACAGCCATTACTCTCATTCTTAGTACTTCCAATGTTGCACTTGAATTCATGCTCCACACTCAGGTATAAATTTTTGTATTTGAACAATGTTTTTATTTTTTATGATTATATTTATTTATTTGACAGAGAAGAGTACAAGTGGGGGAGTGGGGCAGCAGGCAGAGGGAGAGGGAGAAGAAGGCTCCCTGCTGAGCAGGGAGCTCAGCTCGATCCCAGGACCTGAGATAATGACCTGAGCTGAAGGCAGATGCTTAACCAACTGAGCCACCCAGGTGCCCCTGAACAACATTTTTAAGCTACATGTAAGAAGTTAGGCAAACAGACTCCCCACAAGACAGACAGTAGTCTATAAAGAAGAGGGAAATTATGTCCATTCATCTTATTTTTATCATTAAAACTTTCTAAAAAAGGATAAAACTCAAAGAAGCAAACATAACAAACAAACAAACAAACAAAAAACCTGTTAGGGGAAACAATGAAAATCATAATTATTCAATTAGAAATTCTTTAAAAACACATAAATCTCAAAAAAAATAACCAATTTCAAAATGAGGAAATTTGTCACTTTCAAACATTGGATTGGAGAGAACTTTGTACAAATCTAACAAATTACTCTGTAGAAAATATAGTTTCAGCCCAGTAATCAACATGAATCCCACCTAAAAATAATCCTGTCTAAACTTTCTCAGGAAGTATAAACTTTGTAAGAAATAATTTACTCTTACTAGTTTATAATAGGTGTTATATAATTTTATAATTGATGTTTATAAATAGAAGTTAACTCAAAGTAGAAAATATAAATTCCATGTCAAACAAGCAATACAGATATTAAAGCATTTGATATTCATTGAGTACTTTCTATGTGTCCAGTATTGAGAAAATTACTAGCAGTATAAAG